>RWGY01000431.1:0-126311 GCA_007726485.1 Eragrostis curvula
GCTCTGCCCCTGCCTAGGGCTGGCCACCATATATTGTCGTTCCGAGTGAGTACAGTTTGCACGCACAACAATGCACATGGACCATATCACCGTTGGGGGGCAACCTTCCATTGGGGGTGGCCCATGGCCAGGCCATCTGGGCCATAACAGGGTTATATAATATTGTTCTTTTCAAAATAAAATCTGAATAAGATATATGTTAGATTCTATACTATTTGAAGCTTTTATATCATGTTTAGCATGTGACTCCACATTTTTTAAATTTTTGTTTGTCAGGATGAGAAAATGTCACGACGCAGGCTTGCAGAAACAGATGCACAGGAGATTCAAAGGTTCTTTGAGCAGTATCCTAAGAAAAAACATGTAATGGGTCTTGAAATTGATGCACAAAAGATTGAATGCTTCTATGAGAAGTATCATAATAAAAAGGTTGAGGATCTTCAAACGGATGCACAGAAGATTCGAAGGTTCTATGAGCAGTATCATAAAAAATATCTTAAGTGTCCTCAAAAGGAAAACCAGTACGACTGACCACTGTTACATTGCATCAACAATTATATTTTGGAAACAGTTGTCCTGTCTTAAACTATGTTCACTAATTATTATTTCAATGAATTAGGGAGGAGATGTTGCGAGAAATGAGAGAGGAGATGTTGCCAAAAATTAGGGAGAAGATGACCTGGCATTCTAAAATTGCGTCTGTCCTATGTGATGTTCTGAAATATATGGCACCTGAAATTTATCACCCGGAGGTTCCTTCACCACCGGAGGTTCTTTCACCATCAATCAGAAATAGTTGCAAGATACTCTGTCACCATCTTCAGTTTCCGTAACTTATGAAATGATAATATGGAACCTTTCTTTTTTGTTCCAGTTTGATGACGATACCAACCGATCTAAGAAGGAGAAAGCTTCCTCTTCACAATACAACATTCTACCCTTTGATGAGCCCCTACATCCAATAATGCAAATTCCTGAGGTCATGTACCGTAGATATTTTTTGGAGTTATTTCATAAATGACACAAGTAGCACAAATTAATTTTTTTCCTGCTGTGAAAATTGCAGATTAAAGCAGCAGCAGACCTTCTTCTCAGGACAGAAAACCTTCCGAAGCCAAATATTGATCGAACTAATTATTCCGATTTGTTTGATTGGCTCCAGCAAACTTTTGGATTTCAGGTGCAAACTAAACAAACGCCCCGTTTCTATTACCCAGTCTCTTATTCCACTGACTTAGTCCAAATGTTCGCACGACTGCTTGATCTGGAACCTTGTGGTTTTCCATTTGTCTTAGTGCCATGACTTGGTCCCATTTATTGAAACTTTACCCAAAAAATAAAATCAGATATCGACTCGTAAAGCCTGGCGGATTAGGTATTGCACTGGGGCTAAGAAACATATACCGTGATTTCTTCCATTTAACAGTTACGAAATCGGTATAGGACAATAAAACTACAACTTAGGAACATAAATCATATAGAAGTTCAAATCACCAGGAAAAAAATTGCCAGCTCTCCGTGTTTTGGCTGCTCATGGCCACTGTGGCTGTTTGTGGGCTCATCTGCTGCGCACAAGATCCGATGTGGCGCCATTGTGTGTGCATCCATTCTCTGTTTGTTGTTTGGTTTGTGGGCCCCCATCCACCCCCATCCACCAACCTGTTCAGAATGACGTTCGCATCACTAGCTGGCCTAGTTTACATCAAATGTTGTGCTTCGGGCTCTGAGGGAGAGTCAAGCAGGGAGAGACAAGCAGTGGACGACGGCGTACATCCTCCACTGTCAATGCTAACAGCCAGATCGGGTATCTTGATAGGGGTTAGCAATCAACAATGGAGAAGAAGAAAGTAAAATGTTGGATTAACAGAAAAATATCGGTTGGAGCAACAAATAAAAAAGTTGGAGCAACAAATAAAAAGTTGGACCACCAAACAGGAAAATTAGAGCAATAAATGAAAGCATTAGATCAAAAAATGAATACTTGAGCAACAAATAAAAAAGTTGGACTACCAAATAGCAAAAACTAGAGCAACACATAAAAATGTTGTGCCACCAAGAAAAGTTTGTTGCTCACTGAAGACAATTACTGGACCATCATTTTTTAGTGTCATGAAAACTCATTGAAATAGAAGTGGGTGTGATGTAGTTTTGAAGATCACATCATGAGAAACATAATAGTCAAACTGATTTCCTATTTGGACGCACTTGTTGCGTTGCATGCCCCAACGAACTTATCCAAAAGTCTAAGCTAATGAGGAAGAATGGACAATTCACTTGAGATTGAAGAATCCCCCTCATGTGGAGGCTCCCTCAGACATGAGACGTGGTTCCCTCAGGCCTCAAACATGGAAATAGGAAGGGCACGGTGGAATAACAATCATGAGGACTTTAATTAAAGCGAAATGTTCCAGTTGCATCACCATCCAACTCACCCAATAGCCTAAGCTGATGAGAAAGTATGGCCAATTCGCTTACGGGTCAACAACTTGTTTGCAATTTACCATCTTTTTTAGTTCGATGAAAAGGATGACATCAGTACCACCCTGACAACAACTAGAGAGCGGCTCCGATAGCGATCCTATGTGCTCCTGTTTTCCAGGAAAAGTATGACCAGAGGACTGGAGGGAAGGGAAGTTTAAAGCTGTCCCACATTATTTTTTTCTCAACAATCACAGTAGTGCCACGAATTGGTAAGAAAGCCTAGGAATAAAAACAATTGTTTTTATTGTTTTTATTTTAGGGAAATATGAGGGGCTTGGCCCCTACTGGTTAATTTTTATATTTAAGTAAAAGAGTGTCACTATACAAGTTCAAGAAAACGGCAAAAGAAAAACAGAAGTTAAAAAGATAGAAAGTACATAGAGGATTCTTTAAGTTGTACTTTTATGCTTCCTCTCACCCGATGGACAACCATGGAGAGTTCATATCTGAGCTTGTGTCTGCAAGATACCACTTCTGGGTCAACTCCATTAAACATCCAATCGTTCCTCACAATCCAAATGCTCCAAGCCATTAGAATGATAGTTTCCATATAAAATGGAGTGTGCAACTGTCTTTTGATCCTTCATATTGCCCATATAGGTCCTCTTTGTTAAAGAATTTATGGAGACACTTCATCGGCAGAGTATCATTCTGGGGCAGCTAGCTTTAGAACACCAAGTCCTCCCGCTGCTTTCGATCGACATACCAGAGTCCATGCTACAAGTTGTGTTTTTTTAGCATTCATGTATGCTCCTGTACACATGCAGTGTTTTCTGTATTTATCTTTCTGTTTTAGTATTGATGGCATTAACTTGATGATGCACATAAGGAAGGTAAGCATAGACGTGAGCTCTGAGTTGACCATTTCCATTTGCCACCTTGTGTGAGGAACATAGAAGTTGACAGCAACCTTTTTTTAATTCTCTGAACTAATGGAATAAAATCTTCCAGCTTCGGTCTTGTGAGTCCTAGTAGCAAGCCCAGATAAGTGAAAGGGAAACTTCCAATTTGGCAATTAAAAGTACCTGCTAAAATTTTGATTATATCTAGATTTATATTCATTAGCAACATCATTGACTTTGCATAATTTACTCGTATCCCTGTTGAGTCTCCAAAGGTGTTTAGCAGGCTTTCAGGACAAAAAATTGTCTTGGGTAGACCTTCGTTACCAGCAAAGTGTTATATGCATACTGAATAATTGGGAAGTCTGTACCTGCTCTATGTGGTATTGGAAGATGTAGAATCCCTGGTCCTTTGCTTGGTTAATTATTGTTTGCAAGAGGTTAGCTGCCAAAGCAAAAAAAAGTGGGGAAAGTCGATCTCCTTGTCTAACTCCTCTACTGGAATGAAAAAACTTCCCAGGTACCCCATTCAAGAGAACTGAGGATGTTCCTGTTTCTAGGATTCTTGTCATCCAAGATATCCACCTTTCTCCAAACCTCTTGTGCCTTAAGATTTGCAAGATTACCTGATGTTCAAACTTATCAAATGCCTTTTCAAAATCTAGTTTTAGCACCACCATCTCCTTTCTGGACTTGAGACATGTATGCAAATATTCAAAGGACCATGCAAGACAATCTTGGATGGACCTTGATTTGATAAATCCATTATGATTCTTAGGTATTAGTCTTTTGATTACCCCTTCCAGTCTATTTAGCTTGATAATTGAATTAAGGAGGGAGAGTGGTCTGAAGTCACCTAATTTAATAGGGTTATCCACTCTAGGAATCATAATGATGTAAGACCCATTGATTCTCTGCAGGCACAGGTCACCTTGGTAGAATGCTTCACAAAGCTCCTAGAAATCGTATGTTATTACTACCCAACATATTTTCAAAAATTCACCATTGAATCCATCTGGCCTAGGAGACTTATTTGATGGCAGGTGTGCAAGTACTTGGTCAATTTCTTGATTGGTGTAAGGTTACTTTTGCCATTCAAGGTCATCTGCTTGCAGGAGAGATTGCAAGTCAAAGTCAATATGTTGAAATTCAGAGGTGCCTAACCTTTCTTTATAAGCCTCCCAAAGTAATTGTGCTTTAGCTTCATGCTCAACTACAATCTCCCCTCAACTGATAACAAGAAAATGAATTGCATTTTTCCTATACTGGATAGTTGCATTTGCATGGAAGAAATTTGTAACCTCATCTCCAAAAGTAGCCCATTTCATGGTACCTATCTGTTTCCAGTAAATTCCTTGCTGGTGCAGAATGTTATTGAGATAATGTTCTAGATTATCTCTAAACTTCCATTCGTGTAATGTAAGATCTCTCTGCTCATCCATTTCGTCCAGTAAGATGAGGACCACTTTACAGTTTTCAATTGTAGATGCCAGGCTAGGTAACTGGTTTTTCCATGCCTTCAGTATTCTTGCATTTTCAACTTTGCCCCAATTCTCTTTGCCTTGTCAGCTTGATTTGCAGGTACAACCCAAGCATGCTGAAGGACATGGTGAAATGTTTCACATGCTCCATCCAGTAATTTTTCAAACCAAAAAATCTTAGCCTTTGGAACCTTTGTTGTGATGGTGACGAGGCAGGGCACATGATCTTATGTTTCTCTTGATAAAGTTTGCACCGAAGAACCTTAGTAATTATTGGACCAAGTCTTTGAGGAGAAAAACTAATCAAGCCTTTCTGGGAGAGGGCTCTTTTTCTTGTTTGTCCAAGTATAATTTAGTCCGTTTAGTGGCAGCTCCACAATCCCAACTTGCTAATTGCATCATCGAAAGATAACATATTTTGAATATTCCCACCATGTTTGTTCCTATTTTTTGTATATCTAATCGGATTGAAATACCCCATGATCAGCCAATCCACCTCATCTGGCATGCTGACATTTTTTTTAACCAATTAATAATTGAGCTCTGCCCTTCCACCGTGCGAGGTGCATACATATTTGTTAGCATCTATTGTTACCTTGTTAAGATAAGTTTGAACTCAATGGACTGTCAAATTCATTTTGAAAGGTCTGATGCCCTTCCAACTTCGAGCTTCTCCAGATGACAATTGTTCCTCCCGAAGCACCATTTGATGGCATGTATTCGAAAAGATCAAACTGGACAGGATAGAAATTCTTAATGTAGGCAACATCAAAAACTTATATCTTTGTTTCCTAAAGACACTATATCACAACCAGTTTCAGAGATTTTATTTCGAATTGCATTCCATTTCTTTTCTGACATTCCAGCATAGAATTTACCAAGTCTTTTTGTTCCTCCTTTGGTGTATATCCATTTAAAACAGGGATAAATATTGAAACAATCTCTCATATCCAGTATAGGAGCCCTGACAACATAAGCTGTATAAGTAAGAATTAGATGGAGTGGACCAGATACCATAGTACATCAGCATGGTAGTAGATAGGGACCAGATTCTAGCATTTCAAAAAGAACACTGGAGAAGGACCAATATAGCATTGCACTTGAGAGCCAAATAATAAAACAAGTACCGATAATTGACAGAGTTCCCTAAGAATTCAAATAGTCCACTGAGCATACAAAAAGAAGTTCATTTCACCAAAATAACTCAGATCATTATTGCTAAACTTGTCTTTCATGCCGGTTCTTTTCTTGCTCTTGGTTGTTTCTTCATTGGGTAACTTCATTGTTTTGGATTCTTGACTCTGGCATCAACACCCTTGTCTTCCTCCTACGGTACCACCTTCTTGTTTGAAGTGATGACCTTCTTCGTGCCAGCCGCTGCTGTCCTCTCTTTCTTGGTGCCCAGAGCCTTTTCAGATACCATCTTGCAGAATACCTCCCGCAGATTCTTGATCATGCTAGGTGACATGCTTGGAGGTTCAGCAGTGAAAATAACACATCCCTTCTTCTCACAGCTACTATGTTTGAAACAACCATTCCTATCCTTCAACCTGGTTTAGTGCGGTTGCAACCTTACCCAAATAGGAAACCTGAATCTTTTGTTGTAGATTTCGATGACCATTTCTTGCATGCAAATCTTTGGGCACACTACACAAGAACAATCGTCCGTATTTTCTTGTTGCTCCTAAAGAACTAGCTTTTGTTGCACTTTTTCACTGCCACTGCGAGGCCTACAAGAACAACAGGCCAGAACTTGTTGCCTCACGCTTCAGATCTGTTACAAATCAAAGTAAAACGGGGTGAGGTGCTTTACAGAAAATCAGATCAAATAAGCTTGGAAAGAAAACCAGAAGAGCACACCAAACACTGAACCAAATCCAATCCTGTCACTATAACAGAAATCCTGGGAATCAATAACGCAAGTGCTGCCACACTCGCGAGGGGTTATTTCGCACGTCCAGAGTAAGGGCTGAATTGCAGGAGTGGCTGGAATGGGCCAGGACGCAAGTGCAATCAGGCTCAACCAAACGACCATTCCCATGTGTGTGAACTCTTTCTGTCTCAGGCCGAACCATAGGGATCGGGCTGCAATTCCGGCTTGTAGCGGCCAAAAGAAAACACTGCTCCCTCCAACTCTTGGGTGACTTTGCATAACCGGGATTGTTATACATAACGTACACTACTGGTAGCTTACGGGCCGAGCAGGAGGCTGCGGGCACAGCAGGTGGAAGGAGAGAGAAGGAGGCATGTGTCAGCATAGGAGTGGAGCGTGCACAATATCAATTGGATTTTAAACTTCCAACTAATTTTTCTCTTAAACCGTCAATTCGTTTTTTATTCTGTTTGAACCATTGTGTTCATTAGAATTAATGCAACAAAATAAGATCTCACATGGACACATCTTTCATAGTTTTTTAATTTTGAAAAATTAACTTTCTGAGTGTATCATTTGAACATTTTGCTTGTACTGTTTCAGTAAGTTTTTAAATTGTTTCAATATTTTCCAAAACAAATGTTGAAATAGTATATTAAAATGTTGAATTAGCTATCAACAAATGTCGAATCTTCTCATTCACAATGTTTGATCCCATGTCAATATAGTTTGGATTAAGCTCCCTCATGCGCTGAACTTAGGCATGCCGTGCTGCCCGCCTCTTCCCGTGTGCCCAGAAAAATCGCTCTCGCTCCCACACAAGCTATGGCCACTGGCCAGTTCACGAATAGCAGGCCGTGGGCCGTGCGCTCCTGTCATGCCTCCTAGCCGACGCTGGCATCCCATGTTCTACTGACATGTGTAGTACAGCATGCCAACATGCATGGAACGAGCTGGTTTTGTGAGTGTCAGGATCGAGGCCTTTCCACCCCTTCTCCGCTTTGTGGGAAAAAAATATTGTGCGGACGTTTTGCAAACCCAGCTGGTGCAGCCCCGCCTGGATTGTCGACATGTGTAATATCAATTTTGCTCCAATGTCGACGTGTGGAAATTTCTAATAACAAAGTAAGTATGGTATGGTTTTATTTTTTTAGCATGACGTTATGTCTTGATTAATAATTGCAGAGAGGCAATGCGGAGAATCAAAAGGAGCATTTGATTTTGTTACTTGGAAATATTGATATGAGAAAAAGGGGTGAGGCCCACCAAACTGAAACACACAAACACGTGGTAGATCCTCACAGAAACTTCCTTTTATACCACTAATTATCTCAAATGGGACAGATTATTTTGCACATGATATTGTGCTGCCATGATTGTATCCGCATCAACTGATTCTTGGAGATGTAATATGACTTGCAGATACATAATGATACAGTGACATACTTGATGAAGAAAATTTTCCACAATTACATCGCTTGGTGCCAATATTTACATTTGGAGTCAAACATCAAGTAACGTTACTGATAGTTGGACATTTGTTGTTCAAAATTTTGAACCTTTGTATAAGAAAAAAAAAAATTCATGTTACAGAATTCCACGTGGCGCTTCCACACAACAACCAGAGCTTCTTTATATAGGGTTGTATTTGCTGATATGGGGTGAAGCTTCTAATGTTCGCTTTATGCCTGAATGTCTTTGTTACATCTTCCATCATGTAAGTTACAATTTATTCTATCTTTTTTTCTTGTAATTTGAGGTCACTCTAATTTATGATACATTTCTTGTTTCAAATTTTTATTTAATTGGCAAATTTTTTTGCCATATTTTGTTCAATTTCTTTTATTACTGCAGTGTTGGCAATAGTGCTAGTAAGGCAGCAAATGTCTATTTTCTTGTCCACAGATTTGTGTACACTCTTACAAGAACAAAATTATGCCAATCCAAAACTAAGAGAATTATATATACAAATTTTACGGACATGGCCCAGCTGGTTTCTTGCACATGTATAATCAGATGTTGTAGCTGGCAGCCCATATGGGCTCACCAACAACAGCCAGCATGAGCTTTATATCTAAAAAGAATTGGGAAATATAGAGTCCGTAAGGGGGGCAACCAAACAACACCTATTATTACTAGCTGAATAAATGCGTACAACCAAACAAAGTGCGCTGCTGCAAACACTCAGCCTGGCTAAGGTGAGCCTAGCTCACAGATATGAGTCAGGCTGGAACGTGTGAGCAACTAAAAACTACCGAAGTTAATTGCGACAATAACATTGGATTTTTGCCTTTCGACCTCTCCAGTTATCTCAAGCAAATTAATGTTATCTTGCTCTTCTAGCATGCTAATCCTTTTGCAGGAGTCGATAGCTTTCGAATTTGCAATATATATGCGCGTGAGCAGGCCTAACATCCATAGAAAGCAATGCTTCAACACATTTCAAGCCCCTAATAGTTGTCCTGGTATATATGAATCAAGCCTCACATTAAGAAATAAGTAGAATCAGAAGAAGGAAAAAATGTTACAATTTTGCGGTTCAATTTTTCTTGTGAGCAAAGCTAGGAACTTGGTCTTGTCGAGCTGTTTTACAAATCTATGTTTTCATTAGAGGAAGATTGAGGAATTTCGAATGTATATGGAAGAATGAATCATGCATGTGCAAGTTTTTTCATCATAGAAAGACTACTGTACCAGTATTGTAGGCATGTCTTGAGCATACACTAACACATTTAACCTTTCTGACACAAAATTGATGAGCTAGATGGCAAAATATTTGTTTGACTTCATATCCATGAAAAGGGAAGCTACCTTTGACCCACCCTTCGGACAAGAGGGAAGCGATGATTCATTTCTACAGGCTGTTATTGAACCCATCTTCACTGTTATCCAGAAGGTATATGCTCAGATGCTGTATCCTTTGTAGCCAACGTTCCTTGGCTGTATTTATTTTCTTAAATATTAATTTTTGCGGGAATTCTTAAATCTTACTTTTATGCGAAAGGAAGCTGCAATGTGTACAGATGGTGCTACAAGCCACTCTATGTGGAGAAACTATGATGACCTCAATGAATACTTTTGGTAAGTTGTTCTCAATATTTCATTGTTGGAGCATACGAAACAAAGAGCTCAGAAAAATCATCAACACAAACTTCCCACTGTCCTTTTTAACCATAAACCTCGACACTTTCAGGTCGGGTAAATGTTTCAAAGAACTCAATTGGCCAGTGGATCTGTCGGCAGATTTTTTTGCAGTTGATACAAAATCTGAAAATGAAACGGAGGTCAGACAAGTACAATTTATTTGCCTTTTTGCACAACAAAGGTTATTTTGATCTGAAATAACAACTAATTGTGTGTTTTGATCCGCAATCGAAGTATTTTAATTAATTTGACGTCATTTACCTTTAGTTAACTGATTAATTTTTTTACTTTTGTATCGTTTTCTAGTTAAGATATTACGTAATTCACACATTCCATTCATCATAGTACGTTGGGAATATATATACACCAGTTCACAGATTGAAAACTTCTTTTTTCACTGATATATTTACTTTCAGCATATTGGTGTTTGATATTTCATTTTGATCATTCCAACCTCTCTTCTTGATGATAGCTAGCTAAAAATTTGATGGATTTCCCTTCATTCTGATTTTTTTTATTATATGACTTTCCATTATTAAAAAACATGTTCCATACACTGGAGTAAGCTACTGGCAATCATGGGGAAAGACTCCTGGCTTTTGCGGAATTCTATTATCTCCTATCTGTAGGAGAACATGGTCCAATTTTAAATTATATAGGCTCTAAAAAATTATTTAGAAAAGGTGACATATTCTTGTGTAGGGATCTATTTGCATATGTACAAAGCCATTTAGGGCATGTTAAATAGGTGAGTTGCCTTTCCTAACATGGTCATGGAGACATGATGCTCGATCATGTTTCTCATCTAGCCACTGCAGGTGTATCACCAGCTTGGCTGCAGGGGAGCAACAACCTTAAGTCATTCGTCAACTCCATGTTCCTTTTCCCTCAATTCCTACCTGTGTTCCACATTCCTCCAATCGACTCGGAAGTGGGGTGGGTTTGCCCAAAATCGACACAATCATCCGGGAGCTTGCAGGAGTCTGCTCCTCCTAGCGCGATTTCAAAGACTGGATCTCTCAATTGTTGTGACTGCTTGATATCAATGCCACCCCAGCCGTAACTAATTTAGGAGCCACCACACCTCGATTTGAAGAAAGCAGCTGTCACTGGTCAAACATAGGATGTCACCTCCCTTGCTCTCACTGCACTAGACAACACCATCTGTTTGTTCTGCTTCGTCAATTAATGAAGTGTGTTTTCTTGGCTATGATCTTGGGCATAACTATTACCATTGTTATCATCACTGTGCTTCGGACATTTCTTGTGTCCCATGATGTGACATTTAGTTGGTGTTGGCATTATTTTGAAAATGCAAGCTCCCTTAACCATGTACCTTCCGTGCAGGATAAACCTTCTTTACGCTTCTCACATTCATCTTGTACACTTTTACCACCATTATTGTCATCTCCACTGGATCATCAATGCCACCATTGGAATTAGCGCCACCACACCACCCTTTTCTAAACTCTTATGTAGTGCCACCTACTAAGCATCTTCATCATACCAAAGTTCTCTTCCAGCACCTCACCTATCCTTGTGATCATGCCTCTAGGGCATGTTAGCCCACGAAAAGGCTTCATTTTCTTTGATCCCAGCAACCTCTTCGTCTTCAAGTTGATTCTACATCTTTGGCTCTTGAGTTGTATTGGCCTTTATTATTTGTAGGTCATCTTATGTCAAATCATGAGTCTGCTTGTCATCCTGACCAGAAGATTGCTATGGTTCAGGAGCCTGTTTCTTAAGTGTACCCAGGACCTTGTTCCATTGCCTCATGTTTGCCCTATCACTTGATATTGAGTCTTCATGCTTAAGACCTGCTCACATGGAACTGCTTAACATTACAAGGCTTGTCTAGTTGCTCATGGTTTTCAGTAGGAGCATGCTTCTGTAATGACACATTCGCTCCTACTACTCACAACACAACTGTTTGTTTCCTCCTTATTGTTGCTTAGGTTGGTCAGTATTATTCTTCTAACACTAACGATTTTCTCAATGAGGATTTAGACAATGAGCTACATGTTTGTTGTCTGAAACATGCTTATTTTGCTCCATATTGGCATGTTTGTTGTCTGAAACATGCCCTATATGGTCACAAACATGCATCCTATGCTTGATTTGGGCATCTATCATCTTTGTTACTTCTGGATTCTATGTTAGTGGCAATGATATAGATATCTTTTTTCACAATTTCTACTATGGTAGGACACATCTTCTCCTTTATGTTGATGACATGTTCATCAATTGGATGATGTGAATCAGAGTCTTAGGGTCTGCTTGGTTGAAGCCTGGCAGGCACTTGCCTGCGCCAGGCGCACATCACAGCCTCAGGAGTCCAAAATAGGACGCCTGAGGTTCATGCCTGACTTAGGGGATTTGGTCAGGGGAGTAACCAAGCAGACCCTTCGTTGCCGGTTTTGCGTACGGATACAATTCATCCGTAGTCTTAGAGAGATCAAGGAAGCGTCCAAAGTGGGAACAATTAAGAGAAGAGTATATCGACTTTCTTTTAAAGATGGTATCCATGTGTAACATAGACTTTTAAGTGGATATAAACCCAGTTTTATTCACTGCTTCAGATGCATGTTAATGTTGTGATTAAATTAAATACATCAGGAAAAATAATGCTATTAACTTAATCTCTATGCAGAAACACGATCATGTGATTATCAGACAGAGGATACCCAAAACAAATTTTGTTGAGCTTCATACATTGTTGACCCTATTTAGAACTTTTGACCGAATGTGGGCTTTCTTTATATTAGCTTTCCAGGTATATCTATCTATCTTTGTTCTTGAATGTAGAGTGATATGTTTTATGTTTGTCTTCCATAAAATTCATTTCTTGCAGGCCATGATAATCATTGCCTGGAGTCCTTCTGGTTGTATTTTCTCTATTTTTGAACCAATAGTTTTCAGGAATGTTATGACAATATTCATAACAGACGCATTTCTCAACTTTGTCCAAGGTACATTATTGAGGATGTTTATCCAGTTGTTCTAAGAGTTTTGTCAGAAATAAGTTATGAGCAGTTTTTAGTTTGCTTTGTAAAAAGGACTAAATTAAATCAGATGAACATTTTCTTCCAACAGTTATTTTCATGTCATATGTTCTATAACGTGATGCATAATTTAGGCTCTGCTGTGCATATTTCTAAAGCTGCTGTCAGAGAAAAGTTACAAGCGACCATTAATTCGGTTGGTAAACCTCATTAAAGTAGCTAAACATTTTATCTCCCAAGTTCCAAACATTACTAGGGAAAAACATCTATAAAAATTACCCAGGTATGTGAAGCATATAAGATTATTGGTAGTTTAGCAGAATTCTGAATGGAGCATTGATTCTATTTACTCCTCAACTTTAAGCATGTTTGTTTTATATCCATATTTGGCATCATAAAAAAGGTATATTTAATTATTCATAGTTGAGATAGTTCTGAAAATGCCCTCATATACTTTTCAGCTACACTTGAGATAGTTCTTAACTGGAAAGCTTGGAGAAGCCTGGAGTGCATGCAGATGATACGATATGTCCTGAAATTTGCTTCAGCCCTTGCTTGGATGATAATCCTTCCAACCACGTTCATAAATTCTGTTCAGAATCCCACAGGCGTTGTCAGGTTCTTCAGCACTTGGATTGGAAGTTTGCAGAATGAATCGATATATAATTGTGCAGTAACTGTTTACATGTTACCGAACCTATTCTGTGCCTTGTTTTTCATATTTCTACCATTTCGAAGAGCACTGGAGTTTTCGAATTCCAGCATTGTTGGAGTTTTGCTGTGGTGGTTTCAGGTAATATTTGGCTGATCCTATGTAAAGAACCTCTTGGTAGAGTTGAAGTTATTAATTCTCATCGATGTTTTTATTAATCAGCCAAAGTTATATATTCCCCGAGGCATGTATGACAGCACTTGTTCATTTCTTTTGTAAGTACTACATCTGCCTGATAACTAACTTTCAGTATTACTCCCTATCTTTAACAATAATTGTTTTTATTTACCTAACTTCATTATGTTTACAAAATTTATAGAAATATTTGATGCTGCAAATGTTCGCATGCTTTTCTATAAAATGGTTTAGGAAAATTTTAGTATGATACTCCCTCCATCCTTTTTTAAACGACGTTGGTTGGTTCAAATTTGAATTAACCAACATCATATAATAAAAAACGGAGGTAGTAAGTCATACGAAACGAAAGGGAATATTATCCTTGTATAAAACTTTGTAAAATAGATACACATTATATTGGATTATATTAGTAACATGCAAGCTAGAATATAGCCTAACCATCTAACATTAATCTGTCCCCTTGTAAAATAGGCACACGCTATTTTGGATTATATTACTCATATGCAAGCTCTCCTTCAGTTTTTATGTTGAGGTTGGTATAAACTATGCATTACTGTTTTCTACAAATTTTAAATATTCGTTGTGGCCAGAAGGCACATGGCAACTGGCTAGGAGGTACGTAGCAACAGAACAAGTGGAATCTACATGAATTGGCGCAGCATATTTAACCGTGAGGAACTGGGATATTTGCGTTGGTTTACCATTCAGTAGTCATCCTGGGGGATTTTCGTGTGGTTAACCATTCAGTAGTCATCCCTGAAAATTTCCTCAATCACGCAGAACTAGCTTTCCATCATGCCTGTATATTGAAAATAGTATTGCTTCGCTTGAATGGAGGATGATTGGGGCTCCCAACTCTAACCCTGTTTGTACCTATAAATGAGGAGAATTTAACACCGGGGGATGCAGGTTTTATTGTTCTGTTGGATGTGTGTTTTTTGATTAAACCCTAATATATTGATTCAGGGTAGTTTTTGAGTCTCTTGGAGATGCTCTTAGCAGCCTTCTCTCTTTCTTTAATTGTCCTTCCCATTATGGTATCGTCATCCCACATCAATCGTCTGCACACCATGACCTCTCGTCCACTGGTGCCTATCTCGTCACATATAGCAAGGGAGCTGATTCTCAGTTTTTATTAGCGCGGGAAGCTAGGGTAGGGCGAAATGGCTACACAAGCCATGCGTGCCTGCTGTAGAAGCCACGGCTGGCACCTATTCCTGGTCCCATCAGCGCTCTTACTTCATCGGCAAAATGCTCTTTTAAACATAGCAGCCAACTTATTTTTATTTATTTATTTTTCTTTAACTAACCAATTTACCATTTTTATTAAGGATGATGGTCATAACTATGAGATTCTATCAGTAGCATGGCTCCAAGATGCTTCCTCTACAAATATAGAATGTAACATCCAGCCAACGAAGCTAAACATTTTGGCAAAAGCTAAATCTCACACGGGGAAAATACAGGGTGGTCTTGCATGATTTTTTGTTCATTGAGTTTGAGAATCCAGCCTCCCTTCTCACCTGAGTTCTTTTTCACCGCTACCTTATGGAAGTTTTCTAGCGGTTCCAGATAATTACAGATTATTTGTTTTGTTCTTGGAAGTTTTGTTCTATGCAAAAATTACAGATAATTCGTTGGAGTTAAAGGTGTTCTTTTTCCAAACCTTATGTATGGAAAGTATCTTAAGCTCGTTTTTCTTTGTTGTTATTACTGCTGGCAGATTTCTCCTCTAGTTGGACCTTCCAGAGAAATTATGATATTTGGACAGGGAACACATGAGCACGGGTCCCTTGTAAACTGTAAGACTGCAGAGTTATACTGTATCACTATATGTCATTTATTTACGTAACATTTCAAATTCTAATGAGATTCCAATTCGCAGTGCAGCGCAATTTGGGTGTCATAATTGCTCTATGGGCACCAGCTGCCATGGTATATATTATTTCACACATCAGGGTATTCTTCCCCCTTTTTTAAATTGAATTCATTGCCAAGCGTTTAATTAAATTTGTCACCTAGGTGTACTTTATGGACACGCAAATATGGTATGCCCTTTTTACTGTCATATGTGGTGCAATGCGTGACTTCAGCAACTTGGGTCAGGTTGTGTCATACCCCATTTTCTGAGGTACTTGAATACACCGTATCAGTCCCTGGATCAGTCGCTGATACGGCCATTCTCACAGATTGGCAATTCAGAGAACATACCTTTTATTTATTACCGAAGATCATTACAAGCCTTTATATTACATAAAGGTCTTTGAAACGGCCAGAGGCCTTACAACTCCACACATTACATCAAGACGGCCGTTGCTGGGAAGCAGCAACGCCACACTTTATTCTACGCAACGGACGGCGGCAGCGGATCCACTCCACAGGCATCCTTGCGCTGGACGACCCTAATCTTCTTCGCCATCGCCCTGGAAGTCGTACTCGGGTTCTTCTTCTGGAGGGATGATGGAGATAGGGGGGTGAGTACATAAGGTACTCAGCAAGTCCTACACAAGGGTGACTCCCATGCAAGGGTATTGTCAAGGTGTAGGCTGAAGGTTTTATCAATCGGCCGGAAAGCCAATTTTTGATGCAGGGGTTTGTTTTGAAAATCAAAACAATTTTGCAAATGCTCTAAGTCAAGGTTATTGAGATTTAGTGGGGTTGTGGCCCTGGGGGAGAATAAATCCTTCCCGCCAGTTCCCAAATTTTAGTCGCTGGCAGGCAACCAGCACACGGCTCCAAACCGGCGTTTTTCCGAAAACACACACGCCAAGGGGAACTCACGCCAAAGTCTAATCATGTGACGGCCATGGCTTTCGCGTTGTCCAATACCGTGGAACACGGCTATCCGGATAGATTCTTTATCCTCTGCAGAGGGTGTACACTTTCCCCACGAGGGGTGCCAGACCTTCCCACCGTCGTGGGTTGGTAAGACACGCTAATGGTCCCGTACCTGCCTAGTGTCACCACGGTACCACCTCGGAAATTCCGCGACCAGGGGCTTCATAAATAATAATCATAATCAGGGCCAAAGCCGAACAACTCCTCCTGCCGGATCCGACGCCAATATCGTCAAGACCTTCTCCTGGCTTCCGATTGCACTCTGCCTCCTGGTGGTACCGGGCGATCACTAGTAGGGTGTGGTTCCAAACTCCTCCCATAAAGGAGCCTCGTGGTTGCACTGGGTGCTAGGCCAGACGGTACACGAACCGGTCCTTATACGACCGAAGCAAGCATCTTCAATAGCTACCCTCCAATGAGGGATAGCGTCCCAGAGATAGCCTCCCCACTGAGGACTACCTCGCTTGCTCCCGTCTAAAAACATAACCCCCACTATGGGTTTTCTTACTAATCCCACCCCTTTTATTTCACACACACATCACCAAGTCACACACACATTTTCACACAAAACATGTGAAGCATATTATTAATTAACACCGTGTGATAAACCTAAGCGGCATTATTATCCAACAATTCATTAAAGATTAATGATGTTGGAACCTAGGGCTAACAAGGATTACGGGTAGCAATAATCAAGGCAGGGCTTAACCAATGTTAGGTTACTCTAGCATTTAAAATCATTTTAAATGACTATGCAAGATTTATTTGCAAACAAGCTCTAAATGGGATATTTTGTAAACGTAGGATCAATATGATCAAGGTGGTTAGGACTTGCCTTCACCAAAATCTTCTTCCTCTAATCCTTCCTCGTAGTCGGGATCCTCGTACTCCTCCTCGTCGACTTGATTATCTAACGAAGAAAATAAAAGAAAATCTAAATCTACCGCTTCACACAATTAAACAATCATCGAAATAAAATGAAATAGAATACCAAAAATGACACAAGGAGGATGGCTCTGGTGTGATTGGATAGAGGGTGATTTTAGATGAATTTTGGTGCAAAGATCATTTGATTTGGATTTAAAACGAAAAGGATATTGATATTTGAAGTTTAGGGAATATATTTAAATTAGGGAAGATTAGCTTAATGCAAGCATAATCTTTTCCCTAATTTTCCAGAGGTGCACAAGGGTTGGAAAATGTTTAGAAATGAATTTGGGAATTTTTGGATATTTTTGGGGATTTTTCTGATATTGAAAAATGTGCTCGAAATGCAATTCTGTGTAGGTTCTCGGGTGCACGTAGTGTTTTGCTTCGGGTCTGTGTGGCTGACGCGTGGGCCAGCTGGGACCGGGGGTCCCGGGGTTTACTGTGCTGCGAACTCGGTCCACAGAGGTGTGGACCGAGCCGTGCGCGTGAGTGTGGCGCACGGTGCGCCGGGCGCATGGGCGCGGGGAGCGGCTGACAGCTCGGGCCCGCGTGCCAGCGACTCAGCGCGGGTCCGGCGACGTGGTGCGGCGGCTGGGCGCGCACGCGCGGCGGCGCGGCGCCGGAGTGCTCGCCGGCTGGCGGTGTGGTGGTCGGAGGCGGTGCGGGAGTGGGTGCCGGGACTCCACGTGCGACGGGGAAGGTGGCGGGGGAACATGGTGTCGAGCGCGGTGACCGGAGCGGCGGCGCGACGCGGCCGGAGTACGGCGGCGCGTCGGCGTGCGGGGTAAAACGCGCGCGAGGGCGCGAGTGCAAGTTTGTGACGGGCAGCGTGTGCGCGCGCGTGCGGGGAAGTCGTGCGCGTGCTCGGGCTGACCGGGGAAGGCGTCGCGGTGACCGGAGGTGAAGGGGAAAAGGGCCGGCGCGGCGGTCCTCGGTGAGAGCCGTGCTCAAGTGCGCGCGGAGGATGAAGAAGAGGCGCTAGGGGTGCGGGAAGAAGTGGTGAAGCTCACCTCGAGCTCGGAGTATGTGGGGAGCGACGAAGGAGGCGGATTCGAAGCTCGCCGGAGTTGGTCGGAGTTGAGGGAAATGAGGAGTGGAGCTCGGGTGTGCGAGGTGAGTGAGCTAGTGTGGGCGAAACTGAGAATAGGAGGTCCCGGTGCTTCTTATATAGGCGTTTGGAGGCGCGGGGGTGGCCGGGAAATATCCCGAGTTCGTCGGGATATTTCCGGCGAGGTAGCGTGCTCGCGACGCGAAGGGTAGGGGCCGGAGCTCGGTGTGTTGCCACGCGGCGCTGAGAGAGGAGGGGGTCCCGGGTGCGGTGAGGTCGCGCGGTCGCGTTGGTTCAACGCGAGCTCGCGGGCGGCGGAGTTCACCGGAGTAAATGGCGAGGGCGTCGTGCTTCACGTTGCCGGTTGACTGGGGGGAAGAGGAAGGAGGGGGCCCGGGCGGGGGAAGCGCGGGAGAGAGCGGAGAAGCCACACGTGGCCGGCAGTGGAAGTCACGCAGCGGCGGGGGAGCAAATCTCCGGCCGGCACGCCGGTCTTGTCGGGCGGCGCGCGCGTCCGGAGGTTGACGACGCCTCCGGGCCCGCGCGTCAGCGACCGGGCGCGGCGCTGGGGCGATGCTGGGCCGCGTGGGCCGGCGCGGCGACGCGGGAGGGGGAAAAAGAAAATGGAGGGCTGGGCCGGGCGCGGAGAAAAGGGAAGAAGACGGCCCGATAGAGAAGGAAATGCTTTTCTTTTTCCCGGATTTGGATTTTTGGAGGGATTTCAAAGGGGTTTGAATTTGAATTTGAAATGGAATTTCACCACTCACTCAAATAATCAAAATAAAGGCAATAAAAACAGCAAATATGCATATGAGGTTTTCATGCATGATTTTATTTCGGGAAAAATTTAAATTGGCCCTATTTGAGTCTAGTTAGTTTATTTAAGTTTGGAAATTTTGAAAATTCAAATTTTTAGAGTTTATCGTCATGGTCCAAAATTACGGGTACTACAGGTTGGCCCTAGTTAACACATTTCTTTGTGACAGTTGGTGCTTTTCCTATTTAGATGCTTTAGTGAACGATACTAATTCTTACAGAATGTTTATCTTGCCACAGATCCAGAACCTTTGGATGATAAGATCGAGCTTTGAAGCGATTCCAAGAGCATTTGGCAAAAATCTTGCGCCTAGGCATGGTAGCCAATCAAACAGGAGTGAGAGTGAGGTAATATTCTGTAAAAAGAATGTTCACATTCTTTTTCCTAACACTACTTTTGGTGTCTAATAGATGATTTTACTTTTGCCTTTTTGCATAAACTCTGTTGAGCAGGATGGGAAAAAATTTCAAACTGATGAGTTCTCAGACACTTGGAACGAATTTATTACCTCTTTGCGAGATCAAGATTTAATAAGCAATAGGTTTGCATGCATTTGGTGTCAGCCTCCCTCGCACACACACACACGACCCCCAACAAAATAAGATTTTAAATATTATGTTTTAACTGTTCCCAGGGAGAGAAGGTTACTGGTTTTTCCATCATCTATGGCTAAGGGTGAGACTACTGTTTTTCAGTGGCCTGCTTTCCTTCTTGCAAATAAGGTACACTGCTTTAATCGTGCTATAATTAAACTACATGGTTTTCACGAACGATTATGGTGTTACTCATGGCTGTGATATTGTAGATTCAATTTGCAATTGATATAGCAGGCAGTTCCAGGAAAGAGGGAGAATTAATTAAGGGAATTAAGAACGAACCTTATACTTCTGATGCTGTAATAGAATGCTACGAGTCATTACTAAATATTCTGTACAGCCTTATGGACAAAGCAAGCGATAAGAAGTAAGCCATCTTTTCTTTCATCCCTGCAGTTTTTACTTTTTTTTTTAGAATCCCTGCGGCTAAGTAGGGTATGATCATTTGGATGATTAATTTAATCCATATTATGTATCTTGATGAGTAGGGTTTTGGATAAAATACGATCTGGCATTGAAGATAGCCTACGTCGTGGGTCACTTGTGAAAGAATTCCGACTTGAAGAACTTCCTTCTCTAATTTTGAAGTTTGAAAAGCTGCTGATAATGCTGAGGGCACTGATAACTAAAATCTTTCTATTTTCCTGTTCATTTTTCTGGACCCTATTTTAATTCTCTTTTAAAAAATATTAATATATTTGCAGACTGAGGTCGTCAATAAGAGCCCTCTTGTTGCTATACTGCAAGATATAATGGAAACTATCACTCTGGATATTATGAAGCATGGACAAGGGTAAGCCCTTTCCTGAAATTTGCACCATCGAGAACAACTTTTGATAATTCATCTTTGTTTCAAATCCTACAGTATTTTGGGCGAGCAAGCCAAGGCCCAGCAACACTTTTCACATATAAATGTTGACATCGTAAAGGATAGAGGTTGGAATGAGAAGGTAAATTGTCATTACCAGCAAATTAATTATTACTGAGCAGTTTTACTGTCCATCGAAAACAATAGCCGTTAGTTTCTCAAAACCATTTGTGGGACATTACCATGATGTAGATCTAATCTAGAAAGTCCACTAGTAGTGGCCAATATGTTATCAAATTGAGGGTAATATTAGAAAAAATAAGAGTCATAGACTTGTAACAATTAGTTCTATTTTTCAAAAATGAAAACAAAATAGTATTTTGAATAAAGCTTTATCTTTATTAATATAGTAAATAATATGTTCGTTATTAATTCTTCTTGTTGGGCATGGCCTGATAGCTATCTTTTGTGGCATACAACTTAAATTCCTTAATTGATAATGCAATCACAAATTTACCCTTCAACTATTGGCCATTAGTTTTGAGAATCTAATGACCATTAATTTAGATAGTAAAACTGCTCTTATTGAAATAGTAATATTCATTGTCACCATGTTTACATACACTAGAGCCCTCTTTTCTTCTTCTATTCGTTGTTAAACAGTGTGCTAGGCTTCGGTTGTTGATGTCAAAAGAATATGGAGTATTTGTTCCCAAGAACTTGGAGGCTCGGCGCAGGATCCTATTCTTCGCAAACTCAATCTTCATGAAAATGCCAAGGGCTCCGCAAGTTCACAGAATGATGTCCTTCAGGTAAGAGACCCAACTCAGCCACCCATCGTATCTTCTCTACACAAACATGTGTTTTATCCTTTCTATTTCTTGGTATACAGCCGGCTGGTTTCCCTTTTTCTTTTTAACCGTTTATTAATGCCTATATATTTTGTTGTTCCGTTTCTAACCGTTCCTAACTACTATAGAAAACATTTAGGCTTCAGAACCAGATTAGCATCGGTTTTGGACTCGACACTGAATAATCACCACTGATAGTCGTGAATTATCAATGCCGGTTTGAGCTACAACTGATACTCAGTATCACCACCATCACGAGGCCAAAAAAACAACTACGCTATCCCTTTTCTATTATATTTCCTTCTATTCTAATTGCTATAATTTTATAAAGGAAGAAGTTCATTTTACTACCCTCATGTATCCATGTTGTTCACCTAACCCCTAAACTAATTTTAAGTCTGATTTTATCTTCTGAACTATCTAGATTGGCTCAATTCAACCTCTAGTGATTTTCTTTTTTGTTTCTGTTTGTATGGGTTATATTTGAAGCTAAAATTCCGTCGGATGGCAGATGACATCATACTCTACGCTAGAAAAATTCTATCATATTTTTCATAAATATTTTCTTGCATTATTCTATTTCAAAAGTCGAATTTGTATTCCACACTTTCCACAAACAATTTAAAAAAAATAAAAAAATATAAGGTATGTTTTTACCTATAATCTCACAAAATTTTACGCTCAAACAAGATGTGTACCTAGAGATACAAAAAAGAAAAATTTCATAAGGAAGTATATTGAACCAATCTAAATAGTTTGAGTGAGTAAAATAGACTAAAAATTAGTTTAGAGGGTTATGTGTGAACAACATGGATACTTGATGATAGTAATATGGACTTCTTCCTATTATAAATGGCTCAAAAAAATTCAATTGCATTATGTGAGAAATAAATGGTCACTTACAAGTAGAACCCCCCCCCAACAACTGCAGACCGACCTGTGAGGGGGTACTGGAATAAAAAAAGGTGTAAACCAAAAGAAACACAAACGAGGAGGACCTGACCACACACTAACAGTCCCCTGCTACTGGACCTAGAGCCCCAAGCTTGCATAAGGTGCTAATTAAAAATAAGTAGAAACACATGATTCAATCTGAACAAAATGAACAAACAAAAAGAATTCTGTGAGTTTGGATCGATCGAATAACAAAAACACAGAATTGATCAGACACTGTCGTTCAAGAAAAGTAGTAGAAAACACCAAGTGTTACGTCAGGTTTGAATAGCAGGGAACTAGGGATGCAAAAGGAGAAAAAGGGACACCAAACCTTGTTGTTGTAAGCCATGGAGAAGATACATGTGTAGTTGCTGTGGAGATGCCCTAACAGAACGACCACTGGCGCTGGCTCATAGGGAAGATATCGTGGCTTTGCAAACCATGGCATTAGCACTTAGAAGAGGAGGCAGAAATAGAGATCAGAACATGCCTGGCTTTGTTTGGGGAGGAGGGGATGTATATGAAGGAGGCAGCTGATGATATAAGTGGAGTTGGACGCAAATGATTGTGTTAACTGGTATGGTATGCAGAAGGAAATTTGGGATGTGAAATGACAAAATCAGCAAACCCATTAACGATATGATCCTACAATTCCTTATTGCTTGTCTTGGACTCTCAGCAACCTGCTAGTAACATTCTTACTTTCTTAATTAGAAATCAAATGAGAACCGAGGAGATAATTTGTACGACTCATGGATGATATTGTACATGAAAGTATATGGGGTGCAAATTAAGTCAAGAAATTATTGTAAAAGAAAAACCTTTGGCTGACAATCTTCCGATCATTTGCAAAATGAATAAATTATGCCTGGTTAATGGTTTGGAGAATGATGCTTGGAGGGGACAACAAACAGAGAATCAAGGACAATGCATCCAACGGATATTCAGGTGATGATGCTTGAGAGTTGACAGAAATATGAGTTAAGACCTCTTAGTGGGTTGCACTTATCAAAAATATATAAATATAGATTATACTACACATGACATGACGAAGGGATGTTCATCAGTGACGAACATTATCTGCAACTGGCATTGATACGTATATCAGTGCTACGTTCTTTAGGAGCCGCAATTATATTATTGTTTCTAAATTATCTAACTTAGTCTGCATGCATCTATTTAGTTTCTCCATGAAAATAACCAACAAAATAATAAAACAATAATAAATCTATATACAACAAATAATCCCTTGATTTCTAGGAGAGAGAGAGAGACGAATCTAAGTTTCTTTGAATTGGTTTTTTTGAACTGTGGCATTCACATTTCTATGTCAATTTTCACGTGGTTTGCTTTCTGAGTATCTTTGAATAAGTACGTGAACACAACACATAAGAACATTTCACAGAGCACAATTTATAAGATAAATTATAATAATTCCCCATTACCTTTGACGCTCCTGTCGGCACAGCTGGATGACACCATCATTGCCATCATTGTTTGGGATCTACAAGGTGGTATTCGGCATCATCTTTGCTTAGTAGTTCGTACACATCATTGACTACTTACTGTCTTGTGCAGTCGGGGATGTGTTTTGAGGTTGAAATACTCCATCCATCTTCCTTGGAACGGTGGAGGCAAGAGGGTCATGTGCAATCGGGGTTGTCTTTGGTGATGAAATAGTCCATCAGTAGCCATTGAAGTTTTCTGTTCACTGCTGGCATGTTATCTGCAATCTAAGAGCACATTTCAATCCTTAGGATTGACTACATCAAGATAGTATTGATCCTCATTGGTCCCAAAAAGGGGAACAAGAGGTGGTGTAGGAATGATACAGTTCGTTATTGTTTTTTTAGAAGCAGGACCATATTGCTATTCCAGCCTCTGCATCAAAAAGATGAATATATCTACTTGTTACAATAAAGGGGCATTTGCATAAACTGTCCACTTTTAGATGCCAATTACGAATTCCGTCTCATTTTTTGAACTTTGCAAAAATGCTCCTGTTTATGGAAATGCCCCTACAATAAAATATGCTCCATTCCAAATTGCACGTAAGCTACAAAAAGAGAGCAAACAAAGCAAAAGGAAAAAAAGTGCAACCACCCAACAACCATACTTACCTTTGTCACCGAGAATGATTCACCATGACTTAAAATAGACTTACCATGTCCCGGAACACTGCCTTTCCGAAGGTGTTTGCCAACATTTGCACCGTGGGAAGTTATGAGAACCATCAATGTTACTCCAGCGTTGCCGGTTCTAGCAGTGTTGTCTTGATAAATCGTCTCCTTCTGTTTGATTATTTTATTTAGGAAAAGTCCAAATTACTCCCCTCAAGTATAGTCAAAGTCTACATAAAACCCCTAAACTATTTTTTTGGTTTATTTCACCCCCTAAACTATGTCACTTGGTTTAATTTACCCCCTAATACATTTTTTCTTTTTTTATTTCTCAATGCACAAGTGTGGCATTAAGTTTAAATTTTGCGAGATAATAGTAGACATCGTAAATCATGTCATAGACATATAAAATAATTTGTTATAACTATTATATTGAAAATTATGATGTACAATTCATGATATATTTTTCTGACATACATTGTGATATTCACTACATCCATGCAAAAAATAAATTAAAATTCAATGTATGCATGGAGAAATAAAAAAGACAAATTGTATTGAGGGGTGAATTTTACCAAGTGACATAGTTTAGGGGGTAAAATGAACCAAAAGATAGTTTAGGGGGGTTATGTGGACTTTAGTTATACTTGAGAGGAGTAATATGGATTTTTTTCCCTTTTATTTATAACCTTGCTTCTTTTGTGTTCAGTGTTTTAACTCCATACTTCAAAGAGGACGTGCTGTATTCAGAAGATGATCTCTGGAACAAGAATGAATATGGAATATCCATGTTGTTCTATCTACGGAGAATATATGCTGGTACGAAAACAATTTGATCTGACAATTAAGAAAATCCTTCAAGCATATGACCTATAATGACCTCATGTGTCCTAATAGACGAATGGAAAAATTTTCTTGAGCGGATTGAATTCAAACCACGTGATGACAAAGACCTGAAATCGAACACGGACGAAATCTGTCACTGGGCGTCATATAGGGGACAAACACTCACCAGAACAGGTATTATCTCAAATGCAATCCTTCGGTTTATTAAATTCGTACTGACATGTTGTCTTATTCCTGGTTTTTTACTTTTCTAGTGAGGGGAATGATGTACTATCGGAGAGCACTAGAGATTCAATGTATTCAAGATAAAGCAGATCTTGGTAATTTTGATGCATTCATGATAAAGCTTGTCTTGGTTGGATTAATTACTTCTCTATTTCTTTTCTGCAGAGAAAACCTACGAAATTTCATAAAGTCCATGCACCTTCATAACTTTGCCATCGAATATATACTACTGACGATATACCAGAATTTGCAAGCCTACTGACAATGTGCCATTATTTAACACTCCCTCTGTCCCATAACATATAGCATCCAAGCATTTAAATTTTCTCCCAGATGAAATGGCATTATAGCTAATTTTTGATAAGCTAATACATATCTGTGGAAAGCTACACGATTAAAAGGAAGGCAAGACTGAATAAAAGGGATTGTTTCCAGTTTAGCTGGCTCATATTAAGGGCAGGTACAACGCTATATGTAGGCGGTCTTATAGCCCTGTCTCATGCATTGCCACATAGGATTTTTGATGACATGGAAGAGAGAGAGAGGGGTGAGGGAAAGAGGCGGTTGTTTCGTGAGGCAACCACCTCATACACTAAAATTTAGGAGTATGAGACGGCTTTCACACCATTGTACGAATTGTGGTTACTTGCAACTCATAAATATTCTTTTTTTACCCACAAATAAAGGAAGTATGGTATTTCTATGAGACAACTAAAACAACCATCTATTGTATATGTGGTCTCATAGATCATCTTATGATTACGTATCATATACGAGACCACATATGAGACAACACCTCTGTACCTGCCCTAAGAGTAATTTCCCTTCTTCTAACTTCCCTCCTCTCATTTCTTTTTCTTTTGGCCTTTAGAATACATTGGCCACTGTGAGCATCAGAGCGCAAAGAATAGAGAGTACGGAGAAGAGAGCTAAGCGGGCAAAACTGTCATAAACGGCAAAATCTAATAAACTCACGGGCATATTGTAGAGGCCAATATAGTCGATTGAAAAATAATGAGGGTGCATGAACTCATTGAAGCGTCTCCGCTTTTCACAGGATCGAGTCGGTAAAGCGCTGATGAACAGACGCAACAGTACAGCATATAAAAAGCTCAAATTTACATCTTTAAGTTATTACAAGTCTTAAATGATTTAAAACACGTGAATAGCACAGCGGAAGTCTCGACTATACCAATTCTACCACTCGACGATACATGGCCGCACATCGAAGCCCGCGATGTGGACCTGAAGGAACTCCACCAAGCAACAGCGGAAGCAAAATCTATACCTACACAAAAACATAAAGAGCCAAACCCTGAGTACTAGTTACTCAGCAAGACTTACCCGTCAACGTGGCTAACTACAGCCGACTCCTAGAATGCAAAGGCTACAAGGGGTTAGGCTGACTCACTTGCATAAAAGCGCACTAATTACTTGGTCCTTACTTTCAAGTTTTAATTCCAATTAAGTACTTAACCAATAAAGCAGTGTTCATATATCCAGAACAGGTATAAGTAACAATACATCAACGATGACAGTATATATAGCAATGTAAATAATAGTAATGTAATAGACTAGCATCATCATCTCATCAATCATATCACACTACGATGTGGCGCACTGAGCAAGGTTGCTCTTGACCGAGAGCGGCGGCATCGATGTACATCCTGCAGGAGAAAACCTGACCACACGCCATACGCGGCAAAGGCCACATACGGCAACCGTTTACGCTACGTACCACCAGAGCTGTACCAGATTCTACTCCTCCCGAGGAAGGGCTCTCCCACCGCAGCCCCCGTCCCGGACGGTGACTGCGCGGGACGCCACCCTACCTCTCCCAAATACCATGATAGAAAGAGTAAAGTATCTACCAGACATCCGGGGCGACGCAGGCTACTAGGTTTACTAGGCCCATAAAAACACTAGCATGTGAGTCAGTACGTTCGAACTTGCTCAATAGGGCCAACAACGAACGGTCCTTAATCGACACAGACGGGGCTACACCACCGTGAAGGCCCAGCCTTCTCCAACCATCCTATACAAGCAATTCCCCGTCCGGTCTCAACAAATCCTAAATCCAGCGAGTACAATCCAGGGGTCCCTATCATGCGAGTGGGACCTACCACTCGACTTCTACCGTCCGCTAGCCACTAAGCCTAGCAAGTTCTAACGTAACCTAGACCATATCTATAAAAATAGGACACAAGGTAGGATATGGAAGGGTAGTCCTAATGCAGTTCTAAAGTTTCACATCAACTCCTAATAAACCTAATGCACAATCAATTACTAGCCCCAATCAAGTGCGAAAATAAAATCCTAATTAGGGAGGCATGCACCGGGGCTTGCCTGGCTCAACAACGACGCTATCACTAGCACAGTCAGCAACAGGATCAGTCAGTGGCTCCTCTTGAGCGGCTCAGCATCCTGGTCCTCCACCTGCTCCTGAATCGCCTCGATAGCTATATGCCATGACAAGGAAATGCAGGTTAGATACAAGTAGTATGATGCAATTTAGAATTTAATTACTTGATAGGACATTCATTTACACTGTAAGTGCAAATGATTAACTTTGTTAATTAATTTCGTTTGAAGTATTTCCTTCATTGACTTCCAATTAAATTAACCATTTAATCAACTTGAGTTGATTAACTAAATGATTCAATTTCAAAAATTAATTTATGTCCAGTGGCATTTTTCTAGTGAAAGTCACCACTGGAAGTAATTTATGGTGAAGTTTGATGATTTGTTGCTTTACAGATTAATTATAATAATTTATACAATACAGAGAATGATTTAATTCGTAAGAAAATAATTATACATCTTATGACAGTGCAAAAATGTTCTGTATGTGTGTTATCAGTAGATTAACAAGCAGGCAAGATTTCATGATTTAATGAGCGACAGGAAATTTATTAGGAATTAAACAAGGTTTGCATCATTTATAATTTTACAGACAACAGGAAAACGAGTTGAAAGATTTTTCTGAGTTGTATTTATTTTTCTATTGATTTTACAAGTTTCAGGTGATTTCTGGCAATTTAGAGATATTCGAAAAAGGATTGAAAATAGGCGGACCAATCAGATCGGGGCCACACAACGGACCACACGATTTTGGCCGCACTGGATCTAGGCTGGCCACATCAGATCCAGCCACTCGCATGCCAGGACGCACGCTGGGCTACACGGTTAACCACAAACGATCCCGCATAGCCACAACAGATCCGAGGCATGTGGCCAAAGGTGTGTCGACCGGAGGATGGCCGGAGTTGGGCGGCGCTCTCGCCGGAATGAGGTTCCCGGAGGCGATGCGAAGAACTGTGAGTACGGGGAGATAGAGCATGCGATGGCGGCTTCACCTCGACGAGTTGGAAGGCGCGGGGTAGGCCGGAGTGGGGTCGACGACGAGCGATGGCCGGCGGTAGAGCTTCGGCGGCGGCTGCAGCTTGAAGAAGAGCACGAGTGACTTGGTTTCTTGGCGTCCGAGCTTCAGGGCATCGAGGGGAAGGTCGACGGTGGCACGGTTGACGACGAGGTGGCTCCTAGAAGGGTGTTCACCGGAGGGGCATCGCGGCGGGGCGAGGTTGACCGGCGGCGGGGAAGAATCGAAATCCGGTGGCTTGAGCTGCGGTGACGAAGAATGGTGAGTCTAGGGGTACGCGAAAGAACCTGGTGCAGCACGGGGCGCGAGGAATCGGAGCGATACTCACCGGAGAGCACGAATCGACGGCGTGAAGGTGGATTGGTGGTTGCCGGGCTTTGGGAAGAAGAGGCCGATTCCCCCTCTTCACGACGGAAGCAGACCACAGGCGCTAAGAGAAACTCAGTGGCGTCGCGGCGCACCTGCTTTCCTCGGCAGGTCGGACGGAGGGCGAGCGTGCAAGGGGCGCGGCGGCGAGCTCATTTGACAGCCGGCAATGGAGGATGGGCGGCTCTCTTGCTCGGGCTTGGGGGGAAAAGGCGAGGGAGGGAGCCGGGAGAGGAGCGGAGCGCCCTTTTGGAGCTGCGAGGCATCCAGGGAGCGGGGCCGGGGCGGCACGACGGCGTCGTACGCCGGCGGACACGCGGCGCTAAAGTTCGGCTCCCTTCAGTGAGGGAGAGGACGCTGACGAGCGGGTCCCACGGAGAATCTTTCTTTTTCTCGAATTTCTGGTCAATGGTTTTCCTTAAATTTGTGAACGCCATTTGAATTAGCAAACGAGATTCAAAATTCACAATTTTGGTCTCTTTGGAAAGATCCTGATCTGTACTATAATCTGGCCAACATGCACATCAGGATTCCCAGTAGATTTTAAACTGAAGCTGGTCAAATTTGGGTGCTTTTTAAATTTCTGGGATTTATTTGGGCCAACAAACAAATTTCTGAAATCCCCAGAAATTCACCAAAATTCTTATTTGAGAAGGACTGTCCACAGATATTTTTAATTGCTGAAGTTGTTATTGAAATTTTTGAGTTCCTTCACAAGCTTAGGTTTGACAATTATTTGAACATTTGATTTCGAATTTGAAATTTACTTGGATTTTTGTTCTGTTCAGTTACGATGCTTTTGCCAACTTGATTTCAGTGACACGGGGTGTCACAGCCCTCCCCCCTTAAAGAAATCTCGTCCCGAGATTTAAGGAGAGTAGGAAAAACAAACGGTGCGGGGACGAGGTAAACTGAAACTGTAGCGTAGAGAATTTCCTCTTGTTCTCTGGTGATCTCATCCTCAACTAGTTGCTGTACTGCACCTTATAGAAGCGGTAACATTGTTCCTAGTGAATCTGTCCTTCTCATCCATGATCTTCAAGGGTTGCTCTGAATAAGCAAGATCTGGCTCAATCTGTCCTACATCGCTGATCACCATATTTGCTAGAGCCTTCAAACACTTTAATAACCGCGATACATGGGGGATGTTGTGAACACGGGGGTGATTTGTAGTCATTCCAACGGTAAGCAACTGGTTCACACTGCTTAGATATCTGAAACGGTCCAATATCTTGGTGTTAGCTTCCTCTGACGCGAACCGATGTACCCTCTTCATGAATGAGAGACACAAAGGCATATGTGGTCATCAATTGCGAACACTAACCATTAGTATCTCTTGTCTGCATAACTCTTCTATCGAGACTGGCGGCCCTTAAGTTGAATGGAATGGGGCATATTGTCTCTTCTGCAGTTGCCATCAATAACCTTCTGGCTTAACTCAAAGCCCTTCGGCATAACCATACTGTTCTTGAACTACTTGTCTTCTTCTGTGCGGCAACAATATCACCACACAAGGCTGGAGCGAGTGACATGTTGGCCGCGGTTCCTGGAGGATACGTGCGAACATGAGACTGCTTTCTTCTGAGTGCCGATTAGCGGTGAAACAATGAGGCTTGGAACTCTTTTTCTTCGGTGGGGCAACGAGTCGTTGACTCGATGCGGCAGGCCATCGTCCTTGTTCAACTCCAACCATCGTTTCTGACGCTTGAACGTTTCTGACTGAGTGAAGAGGTGTTGAAAACTCTTGTCCTCTTGGCGGGTCCTGGTGGCATTCTTTGCGATTATTGTCAACTTCTTCAGAGCTGGATCGAAAGTCTTCTTAGAAAGCAAGCCATCTTCTTTCACAAGGGTGTTGGGCATTTGAGTTCTGACGGGCTTGGTCATTCGAAGCATTTCCACAACTTACTGAACTAAACCTTCTGCTCTTCTAGCTCATTGGTTGACATCTTGTGCGGTCTACAGGAGGTAGGTGATGCGCTTCTTGAAACTTGATCTTAAAACTGCACATCTAGGTCGGGTATGCATATTTGACAAAGGTATGGGACGAACATCAGAATTGTCATGAACTACGGGTATCATATCAAACACTAGCCAACGTCTAAGCGCACGAAAGGTCTCAACACGGTCAACAAGGAGAGGCAAGACAAAACTTGGCTGGCAACTAGTGATATCCAAGGAAGGCACACTAGTACTCAGGGAGTAGGGTTTTCAAGGATCAGCGGACACAATGTTGTGGGGATTCAAAGGCAACAAAGTAAACGATTTCCACATTCTTGCTCTCTAATGTGATTATTATTAATGCATCCATTTATTCTCTGCTAGAATGGTAAGATGCATAATCATGGTGCATTACATGCTTTATGATGCAATGCACATATGTGATGGTGCCCATGCAATGGTGCAAGTGCATTATGTCATGTCTCATGATGCTCATTGCATGGTGCAAAAATGATGCATATGACTTGATGCAAATGACAATGTTTATGATATGATGCACATGTTATGGTGCATATGTGATGATGGTACGACATGCATAAATGAATGTACATGATCATGCATTGCAAAGTGCTTATGCAGTGCAAGTGATGTATTGCAATGCATATGGGATGGTGCCTTGCACATGCCTACTGTTGTCAAATTTTTAAATTTTTGAGCAAGAACAAGGATCCTAAAAGCAAGGTTCAGAAGAAGATTATCAAGGTTTGGCATAACCTTCTCCATATTTGGTGGGCAACTAGCAAGGATATCAATTGCGGGAACAAATTCTGGTGTAGGGCTCAACAACAAGGGTAAACAATGGCAAGTCGAGGAGTTCCATATAAGCAAGATACATAAGAGTGCAAAAGTATTCATGATGCAAACAAATGGGGTCATGGCTCAACACGAATACAACTCCATCCATCGAGGTAAGTCAAGGTCAGACAACTTGATAACATGCAGCTTCAAAGTACATCGGTAAGATTACAACACGAATACAAGTGATCACGTTGCTACCTACGGTATTACTATACTAGCTCGAATCAAACAACAGGGTACATCTGAACAACACACTACACGATAGATCTGGTCGAAACAACTACAACTATTCAAGCATCTTCTTCACTGTTCCATTTGCTCTCCACGCTGTAGGTTGATGACATCTGCCGGTACTTGCTCTGCAGGTGGAGCATGAGGAACTTGGGCCGCCATTAGTTGTGCGACCATCTGCTGGGCTGCATCTCGTTCTTCAATAAGTCCCGCGATCTGGTTGTCTTGGTTCTGCACTTGTAGCGCTAGCTCAACAATCTGGGCGTCTCTCATGTCAAGTAGAGCATCCTTTGCTTCATCTCGCTCATTGCCAAGTCGCATCGCCTCTAAATACCTGCTTCTCTCCTCTTCCTGTTCACGTATCAAGGCATGGAGGGTTGCCGAGTAGTACGCGGGCACAGCCAAATAAGGGTTGTATTGCGGGTGTCTAACATCCAGTAGCATGCCCATGCGATGTCTCCAATCAGGGTTAGCTCGGTCATTAACTGGCAGGAGGGCAAACGGGGTTCCTTCCATCTCATTCTGATGATCCTCACAGAATCGCGTGAGAGCCTTGAGAGCAGCAACACCCCAAGTAGTACGTATCTCTGATCCTGTAGCGCTCACAGTCCAAGGTTCCCATGCGGGGTGTGCTGGAGTTGCTGGAATGGCCACATGGATGACGCACGAAGGTGCTCCCCTGTCCATAATTTGTCTTCCCACGTACATTGGAGGCTCCATGTAACCAAAGTGCTGAAGAACACGCCAAAACATGGTAGGGAAGCCTGGCCTGTTAAGACGAGTTGAAAGAGTCCAATCGTTACCATCATACTCCACGTTCTCAGCCATCTGCGGGGAAAACAACGAAAAAATGTCACACCCTACTCCAAAAAGGGTAACCAGGCCAAACAGGGTGATAATTTGGTAGGGGATTTCTGGATGGTCGTAGCAAGTAGCTACACACATCCCTTCAAGCAAAAACAAGAGAGCAATGTTCCTTCAAAGTAACAGGTCGAAATCTGTCTTGACTTCAGGCAGCAGACACAAAACTGAAATCTGGCACTTCTGGAGACGTCGAACCAGAAAACTCAGAACACGAAACTTGTAGATAACTTCAAGGTCTTTCCAACGAGTGCTCAAACGCCTCAAACGAATTAGTAGAACTGGAGATATCGAATATTGAATATGGCAGACAGATTCTGAAAACTTGTCGAGGCTGAATTTTTAGTTCCATTTGGTCAACAGATTTGAAGGAGATACTGACAGAATCTAGAGGGCAAATCTGAAACAAAGTTTTAGTTCATGTTATAAGCTTTCCAGAAAGTCTTTGTTTACAATTTTTGGCTTAGCGGTTTTGGAGTTACGAATTTTTGAAGTTAGCTTGTCAGTCTGAAATTTCTGGGTGATCTGAATTTCGTGGAAATGTTTTAAGATGAATATGCAATGCATGCTCGTTCCTGCACGTCCTCACAAAATAAAAAGGTACCCGATATAGCAGGCCGTAGATATCGGTGGCAACTAAGTCGCACTCAACAAACGTTTTCTACACGATCTACGCGCAAGTTAGTGTACCTGCAAAGCACACAACGTCACCTCAACCAACCTACACAGGTGACGTATCTCATAAAAATGTAATACATGGCCCAATAACATATCCTCACCATCCTCAACTCCTCGTGAACTCGATGGCTCACGGAACAGAACAAACTCCGCCACCAATATCCAAATCCAGCGCCATGTAGTTCCTTACCTTCTTACCTGGTCGTCGGTGCGTCGTTACAGAAAAGTAACAAGCAACTCCTATTACCACCTGATATAATAATAACCTAATGCTAAGGGCTTTCGTTCCTCACTCGCAACGTGGTTAGCTTTTCGAAAATAGGCCGTTTATATGATGTACTGTCCCAACACGGCTCTGATGCCAGCTGAAGCGTCTCCGCTTTTCACAGGATCGAGTCGGTAAAGCGCTGATGAACAGACGCAACAGTACAGCATATAAAAAGCTCAAATTTACATCTTTAAGTTATTACAAGTCTTAAATGATTTAAAACACGTGAATAGCACAGCGGAAGTCTCGACTATACCAATTCTACCACTCGACGATACATGGCCGCACATCGAAGCCCGCGATGTGGACCTGAAGGAACTCCACCAAGCAACAGCGGAAGCAAAATCTATACCTACACAAAAACATAAAGAGCCAAACCCTGAGTACTAGTTACTCAGCAAGACTTACCCGTCAACGTGGCTAACTACAGCCGACTCCTAGAATGCAAAGGCTACAAGGGGTTAGGCTGACTCACTTGCATAAAAGCGCACTAATTACTTGGTCCTTACTTTCAAGTTTTAATTCCAATTAAGTACTTAACCAATAAAGCAGTGTTCATATATCCAGAACAGGTATAAGTAACAATACATCAACGATGACAGTATATATAGCAATGTAAATAACAGTAATGTAATAGACTAGCATCATCATCTCATCAATCATATCACACTACGATGTGGCGCACTGAGCAAGGTTGCTCTTGACCGAGAGCGGCGGCATCGATGTACATCCTGCAGGAGAAAACCTGACCACACGCCATACGCGGCAAAGGCCACATACGGCAACCGTTTACGCTACGTACCACCAGAGCTGTACCAGATTCTACTCCTCCCGAGGAAGGGCTCTCCCACCGCAGCCCCCGTCCCGGACAGTGACTGCGCGGGACGCCACCCTACCTCTCCCAAATACCATGATAGAAAGAGTAAAGTATCTACCAGACATCCGGGGCGACGCAGGCTACTAGGTTTACTAGGCCCATAAAAACACTAGCATGTGAGTCAGTACGTTCGAACTTGCTCAATAGGGCCAACAACGAACGGTCCTTAATCGACACAGACGGGGCTACACCACCGTGAAGGCCCAGCCTTCTCCAACCATCCTATACAAGCAATTCCCCGTCCGGTCTCAACAAATCCTAAATCCAGCGAGTACAATCCAGGGGTCCCTATCATGCGAGTGGGACCTACCACTCGACTTCTACCGTCCGCTAGCCACTAAGCCTAGCAAGTTCTAACGTAACCTAGACCATATCTATAAAAATAGGACACAAGGTAGGATATGGAAGGGTAGTCCTAATGCAGTTCTAAAGTTTCACATCAACTCCTAATAAACCTAATGCACAATCAATTACTAGCCCCAATCAAGTGCGAAAATAAAATCCTAATTAGGGAGGCATGCACCGGGGCTTGCCTGGCTCAACAACGACGCTATCACTAGCACAGTCAGCAACAGGATCAGTCAGTGGCTCCTCTTGAGCGGCTCAGCATCCTGGTCCTCCACCTGCTCCTGAATCGCCTCGATAGCTATATGCCATGACAAGGAAATGCAGGTTAGATACAAGTAGTATGATGCAATTTAGAATTTAATTACTTGATAGGACATTCATTTACACTGTAAGTGCAAATGATTAACTTTGTTAATTAATTTCGTTTGAAGTATTTCCTTCATTGACTTCCAATTAAATTAACCATTTAATCAACTTGAGTTGATTAACTAAATGATTCAATTTCAAAAATTAATTTATGTCCAGTGGCATTTTTCTAGTGAAAGTCACCACTGGAAGTAATTTATGGTGAAGTTTGATGATTTGTTGCTTTACAGATTAATTATAATAATTTATACAATACAGAGAATGATTTAATTCGTAAGAAAATAATTATACATCTTATGACAGTGCAAAAATGTTCTGTATGTGTGTTATCAGTAGATTAACAAGCAGGCAAGATTTCATGATTTAATGAGCGACAGGAAATTTATTAGGAATTAAACAAGGTTTGCATCATTTATAATTTTACAGACAACAGGAAAACGAGTTGAAAGATTTTTCTGAGTTGTATTTATTTTTCTATTGATTTTACAAGTTTCAGGTGATTTCTGGCAATTTAGAGATATTCGAAAAAGGATTGAAAATAGGCGGACCAATCAGATCGGGGCCACACAACGGACCACACGATTTTGGCCGCACTGGATCTAGGCTGGCCACATCAGATCCAGCCACTCGCATGCCAGGACGCACGCTGGGCTACACGGTTAACCACAAACGATCCCGCATAGCCACAACAGATCCGAGGCATGTGGCCAAAGGTGTGTCGACCGGAGGATGGCCGGAGTTGGGCGGCGCTCTCGCCGGAATGAGGTTCCCGGAGGCGATGCGAAGAACTGTGAGTACGGGGAGATAGAGCATGCGATGGCGGCTTCACCTCGACGAGTTGGAAGGCGCGGGGTAGGCCGGAGTGGGGTCGACGACGAGCGATGGCCGGCGGTAGAGCTTCGGCGGCGGCTGCAGCTTGAAGAAGAGCACGAGTGACTTGGTTTCTTGGCGTCCGAGCTTCAGGGCATCGAGGGGAAGGTCGACGGTGGCACGGTTGACGACGAGGTGGCTCCTAGAAGGGTGTTCACCGGAGGGGCATCGCGGCGGGGCGAGGTTGACCGGCGGCGGGGAAGAATCGAAATCCGGTGGCTTGAGCTGCGGTGACGAAGAATGGTGAGTCTAGGGGTACGCGAAAGAACCTGGTGCAGCACGGGGCGCGAGGAATCGGAGCGATACTCACCGGAGAGCACGAATCGACGGCGTGAAGGTGGATTGGTGGTTGCCGGGCTTTGGGAAGAAGAGGCCGATTCCCCCTCTTCACGACGGAAGCAGACCACAGGCGCTAAGAGAAACTCAGTGGCGTCGCGGCGCACCTGCTTTCCTCGGCAGCTCGGACGGATAAGGAATTGTGATATCTGCTCGGCGATTTTTGATGATAATCCAATGAAAGGACCTAATCGTTGAGGCAGGGAAGCAGCTGGTTCTACTGTAGTTTTTATTGCTCGTTAAAATGATCTTCAATTCTAATGCAATGTCAGCAGCCCAAAATTTCTACTTTGGGTTGTGATTGTTTTCAAACAAAAAAATCATTTGTTTCTTAAAAAATTCTTGAATGAAAATGTTTTGTTAAATATTAGAATCGGATAAGGAATTTGAATGTTGGATAAATCCTTGTTCCACACTTATACCAATATTAGCTAAATTATCTTTTATTGGGGTGATAATCCTCTTTTGTGTAGTTCTCATTCTCCATAATATCCTGGAATAGAGAGCATATCCTTTTCTCTTGTCCCATAGTAAGTTTTCTCAAAATTGTTCATTTTTGTGCTCTCTTTTCCAAACATCTCACAATATCTCTACTATATGTTAGTACTCCTCTTACCTGTAGTACTATTAGTGAGTAGTATCAATGATACAAGAGTATTATAGGAAAGAAACACTACAAAAAATATGCTAATTTATGACATTTTTCTCTAGACGAATTGCTTTTCGTCACCATTTTGATCCTTATTAACTAGCCTGCTTGCAGAGTCAATTGACTCAAAGCAAGACATGTCACAAGCCATTGTGGCTAACTTACACTAGTACAGATCTGTTAATTTATGACAAAATTACTGTTCATATATATCACTATTTTGGGATTTTTCCCGTTTTCTTTGGCCAACTTTAATGACGTATTCACTAAAGTTGCTAAAATAGACCCGTTTAGTGACGAAAAAGCATCATTGTTGCTTTTCGGGCCTACGGCACATCCCAGTTTTTCACAAACCCTAATCCCACTTTTATTTGTGTTCTTTAGGCAAATTGATCATGAGCTCGATTGATCAAGTACATATATTCAAAAAAAAAATCATTAGAATATGTTCAAAGAAATGAGCCTGAACTAAAACATAAAAAAATTGCACAAAAATGGGCCCAACCACAAAATATCTGAGTTCCTGGTGCCAAGATAGAACTTTTGGCAAGTTTCAAGAATTTTCGTAAAGGGCTAAGTATGTTTAATAAATCAAAACGCCCTCAAGATGTTCTTGTTTTCCAGGAATTTTATTTCAAAACCTCTTGCGAATTTGGAAATCTTCCAACAATAAAAGTTGTTCCTGTAGAGTTGACCTTCAAGTCCACAATTCCTGAATTTTCTGAGCTTTGGAAGGACGTGTTTGGATCCGTTCAAATCAACACGTTGAGATTCAATTGAAAAATAAATGAAAAGGAATTCCTGGACCCACATCTCTCTCTCTCTCTCCCTCTGTTCTTCCTCGTTGCAGCCATGCCGAGCCCTGTGCCCGACATCAGGCCGTCGTACTCGCCCACGCGTTGGCGCTCCAAATTGGCCAAGCCAACACGTTGTCTCGCTCTCATCCACTCCCCGATCTCCCGAGTCACTTCTGTTTCTCTCCCTCTCCTTTCTCCCTTGGCTCTTTTCCCAGCCGCAATCGCCATTGCCGCCCTGGCTGAAGCTTGCCGTCTGGTCGCCCCTCTGCATTGCCTCGTGAGCCCGCGCGCCAAAAGTTGCACAAGGAGCCACCGCAGTTATTCCCCACCTCCAATCGCACACCCCCACTCCGTAGACAGAGATCGACGCTCTTTCCCCTTCAAGCACGGCCACCCTTCCCTTTTCTTTTTCTTTTTCTCTTAAAATCAGATTAAGTTGTAAAATTGATAGCAAATAAAATACAACTCCGAAAAATGTGAAGCAAATTTTGTTATAATCCTTATGAGCTGTTTGGGGATCAGGCTCCTTAACGGTCCTAGCGGATCCCTCCAACTGGTTGTGTGTTGCGGTCCTAGCGTGGCGAAGCCCTCCAAAGGTCTTTGCGTCTGGATCCTCTTTGCGAAGCCCTCTGAATCTGTCCGCGGTGCTGGACGAAGGCGAGAACCCAGGCTGATCCTCGGGTCTCCTGTACTGTAATGCATCGAAGCCCTCTCTTTGCCCGCCGTGCTGGGTGAAGGGTGCTGAGACGACAGAGATTCGCGGAAGAAATAAATAATGTATTTGGCTCGCGGCCTGAAAAACTGATGTCATTACAGGATCCTCTCCTCCCTATTTATAGAGGGAGGAAAGATTGTTATTACAATAAAGTCTTTTGTCAATTCAGTTACGTCTCTCCATAGCAAGCCACGCTTAGCTGTTTAACGAACCCCCTTCGCAGCTTCTCTTGATGCCTTCGCTAGAGGCTATCACCCTTCGGCATTATCTTCATCGATCGGTAACTTCTGTTCCCTTTGCTTCGTTATATCCTTCATCACATTTGCGCCCTTCAGCATTGCTTGACCCTTCAGTAGTATTGGATCGCAGCCCTCTTCCCCAACATTAGCCCTCAATTGTCGAAAGAAAAAACAAAGGTATTCCTTGAAATAGTTATACTTGGCTGCGATGTGTTGGCGTCTCTTACGGTCGCGCGGGAAACACGCGACCGCGGGGAGACGCCGGGGGTTATGGAATTGTTCACTTGCACTATTTAACCAAATAATCCACAACTAGTAACAAGTACTAGATATGAATTATAAGGTTTGTCATGTTAAATAGAATATCCGCAAGCGGACGGATAACCCGTTGTAGCATTTCACCCGAGAGTATTCCAGGGTATCGTATTTATATTTTCCCAAAGGAAGACATGGTTGACAAGAGTACTTATGTTCATGGTGTTACAAACGATAAGTGATATAACCACATTCCAATGCAGGGGTAAGGTTTAATAATAATAAGGATAGTGTGACACACACGAAGGCATTCCACTCTCTCTAATAAAAGGCGAGAGACAATCCTAAGCAATGCTAAGTTAGACTAGCGAGCTACTACTCCAAAGGTACAACATTCACATAGCGTGCACAACCTCTACCTATCATCTAGCGTCATGCAAGCACAAGCAAGCGTCTAATGCCTAGGCAACATCAGGAGATCCGGCATACGCAAGGTCTGCCTCGCGACTCTGGCCTATTTACGTACTCCTATGCCGTGCCCGAACGTGGAGGGTTCCTTTGGATGGACAGGGCTGTCACTTCCTGCCACCTACCTCTACAAACCGTGGGACACGCACATACCCAAGGGTGGATAGACTACCCCGGCACCATGCCGGCATTACTAACCACGACTCTAGATCCCTCGAGGCACCCCCAACCCTTCGGATCGACGGGGTGATAAATCTAGAGCACCTTTGCAGGACAATGAGCCCGATGCCTAATCATGAGAACAACTAGCCTAACTAGCATAAACTAGATAAAAGGGATCAAAGCTAGCACTAAGTCATGCATAAGCGTTCGTCGCTCAAGAACGAGCGACGAACGATGAACGATTAAGCAAGTTCAAGAATAATCGATGATCGAGTATGAACGAACGAAGAACGAATGATGAACGAGCATGAACGAACAACGAACGATCATACAAGATCATGATAGAACTAGCAAGCTCATAACAACTATATGAATACTTGTATTCCATAGATTAAATAACAAGTCTTACAAAGAGAGAGAAAGGATACAAGAGTGCTACCCAATTCTCCACAAGACTTTGGGAGCAATAGGGCAGCCCACTACTCAGCCTAGCACTACCTAGAATTGCCTCTAGCTCTAGTGTGAGGAGGAGGGAATGATCCTTGTGTATTGTGTGTCTTGGAAGGAGGGGGGGTACCCCTCCTTATATAGTCCTTGAAGGTCGGCAACTTTGAGGCGGTTCCCGAGGTCGGTGGCAATTAATGCAGGGGGAACTGACCTCCAGAGGTCGGCTACAAACCGCCATAGAAAGATGGGCCCAGGGGGCCACCCTACCAGGTCGGCCGACCTGGCCAGGGGGGGTCGGCCGACCTGTGCCTGGCCCCTCCTAGGCTGGGCTTTAGCAGGTGGCTCCCCCTCTGGGTTTACTTCTCTGGTCCAGGTGCATTTGGCCTTAGTTGTGTTGGACTTTGACGAGATTTGGCCTTTTGTCTTGGAGTTGTATTCCCGCGGCGAACGTTGTTTTGTAGAAGTGTTGATTCGTCGCCTTGGGGCATGATTTCACCTGGATTTCTCCCTTATTCCACCTGCACACTAAAATCTAGAGGTACATGTGGAAATAGGTTATTCTTAAATAAAGTGCATGTAAAGAATGTCCAATCCTTCTTGTTTATTGAGCTAGTTGACGGTCGAAATTGGTCCGTAACGACCGTCAACACGATGTTATTTTCCCTTTGTTTTCTTTTTTCCCTTCTGATGGCTCGACGAAAGTCTGTCGCTTTGCCTAGAGGTTTTCGTTCTTGTCGAGAGAATTATGCCTTTACGAAGTGTATTCATACCACTCGTTATAAGGGTAGCCTGTCAAAGCATTACTCTGAGTCTGGCCTTCTTGATATGAACTTGATTCGGCTTGCCTTCAAAGGGCCAGATTTGGTTCCTGATAATTTGTTGAACCCTAGACTTGATGAAGTCGTCGTCTTTTCGCCTTTCTTGGATGCTGGTCTGTCCTTTCCCTCTTCGAAGCTTATTTCCCATGTCCTTTGTATGTACCATCTTCAGCTTCATCAGCTTACTCCGGTGGCTGTTGCAACAATTTTGGCGTTTGCCTGGGCTTGTATGAGCGAAGGTGTTAACCCTGAGCCCCACGCCTTTATTGCGTATACCAAGCTCGGCATACTCCTCTGTACGATCATCATCGTCAGGTTAGCCCGTGCTTCGGTGTTGTTGACTTCGTGGCTAGGGAATGCTTTGTTACTCCGCTTCCTAGTTTTGATCCTCCTCCCTTCTGTGAATGGACAAAGGATTGGTTCTATTACCGTACCTTGCCACTGCATTTACACTGGTGAAGTTGTTGACATACGTATTATTAACAGCTTTGAGCCCTTTAGGAATCGTGCTGTTTCTCAGTCTCTTGAGGCCTTCTTGAGAGTTAGCCAGAAGATGACTCTTCGCGACATTTTAGAAGAATGCTTCGCTGCTGGTGTTCTTCTGCTTTCCCGAAATGCTTGGCGGCCATCTACTTTCTTACCAAAAAATGTACTTGGCTTAAGAATGCCAATTTTCTCTTCGAATCCAAAACCTCGTATGGCTTCTTCTTGCTTTGCCGTCTTTGCTTATTCGTACCTATTTGTTTATGCTTTCTTGGTAACTTTTCTTAGAAGGAGTGGGTTGAGAGATGTTGAAGGGGGATTGGTTTTAGGATTAACAGGGTATACCAAGGCTTGGGTGTTTTCCAGCCTGAATATCCTTGTCCTGAGGACGTTTCATCTGGTGATGAAGCTTCTCTTGCAACCAGTGCTCCTTATTTCAGTCTTTCAGCTTCTTCGACCGTTGAGATGGGCTCTTTGACAGTTTGCGATAGTACGCCAGAAATCAATTCTGCTTCTAAGAATGCCGAGATTCCTTCTTCTTCTAGAGGTTGCATGGTTACTCTAACACGTTCTATATTCTTCGATGAGCTGTCTCCTGCTGCTGCCTCGAATTCCGCTCCTTCGATCGAAGCATCTGATGCTTCTTGTGGCGTTCCTTCTGTCGACCCTTCTCAGGGCCTACGAAGTGGTTCCCTTGTTGTTCCAGATGTATCAGCCGATGTTACTACTGGAGAGGTTGCTGATTCAGGGGTTTCATGCAAACTTCCCTTGGCAACCTCTGTGGCTACTTGCTCTGGTTTGAAGAGCAATTTTTCTCGCCCGAAGAAGGCTTCGTTTCTTAGTTTACATGGTAAGCGCAAATGTAGGATCGATGCCCGTCTAAATAAGCTATCAGAGGGGGGGGGGGGGGGGGTGAATGATAGATTAAACGGCCGCGGAAACTTTTTCACCTTGAAAAAAGATTTCTGAACAGTCACTAAAACACAAATAGTTCCTAGACCGTGAATCCTAAAAACATGATTTTTCGTCAGCAAAGAGATTATGAAATTCTGAATCTAACCCAAAACAAATCATGTCAATCCGATTTCTAGAACTGAAGTTATGATCCAAACACTATCGCTGTATCAAGAACTGACGCTAACTGACGAAACCTAATCTGACTGACCCGTACTAAAAATGAGATTAACTAAAATCTATCCAATCAAAAGAGATGAAAATTTGTGGGAATAAACTAGACTTCAGTACTAATCCATACCAACAAACCGCAATCCGATGGTTAGAATAGAAACTGTAAGCAATCTAAACTCAACCAGGAAACTGAACGAACATGAAGAGAAACTGGTCGAGAAATTACTGAGCTTTATTGATCAAATCATGTCACGGATGCTTGACACAAAGCATCGTACAGAAACTAGAAGGCGACGGCCATCAAAACCCTAGAAGAGAAACCGCCGTCTCCCACGAATAAGCAACCAGATCGATCAATCAACCTAAACTGATTCGGCCTCTGTTTCTATTTATCTGGCCCAGCCAACACCCTGACCTGTGGGCCTTTTCTTTTCCTAATCAATCACGTGAACACAAAACCACGTCCTGGACTCCTTGCATCAGGAAAACACACAAGTCCAGCTGACGTGCATCTAATTTTGTTCACATCACGTTCACCAGCACACACACGCACCATGCATGTACCAGACTCCAACGACGACACCGAGTCACACTCGCACATCAACACATCTTCACGTACACCGTTCTCTAGCCCGAACGTCTCGCATGACATCCTTGACCAATAGGACCTCGATTCCTCCTGAACCTAGTCCCGGTCCGTCATCGACCACGCTCCACCTCAAGCAATGCCTGCACATGAACAAACAATCAATCGACTACGAGCACAAGTCTACGACTTGACTCAATATCAGTCCGCCACACTACTCACACGAGCATGTCGCACGTAAACCAAAATATCATTCTATAATAAGTATACCAATCCGCACAATAAACAAAACACTTTGCAATGCCAATTCACTAGAAAGCCAATTTTTCAGCACATGATTTCACAATCTCCCCCTTGATGAAAACATTGGCAACACCACATAAATCTAAACATTGGCATTCACATTGAACAAAAAAATTGCAATGTCAAAAAGCAAAGTGAAAATCAAAAAAAAATCCTCCCCCTGAAAAGAAGAAATAAAAAACACAAAAGGTGGTTTGTGAATGTGCAATGTGTATACAAAATTCTCCCCCTTTGGACAACGTAGTCATCAAGATTACAAATGAGAAACCAAGAAACCAATCTGTTTTTTTTAAATTATCTTTTCTTTTTATAATGAGCATATAAATCATTCATATGTGTAGCAAATACTGATCCAAGCCATGCTATCAAAATTACTTGCCGCCTCATATCCACACATATACAATGCAGTTTAAGCACAACCAGATATCAAGTATAATTAACAATTTATTACATGGCATGATCCCCCTTTCCCAACTACCTAAACTCCTGAAAGTGCTGTGCACTTTATGGTTACATGAAAAACTGATTATTTCAGTGATTGCAACATGACAAAAAAAATTACAAGGATTTATATGCACCATCAGCCTTACTTTTCGACCCAGCCAAGCCTATGTCTTAATCAGACAATAACAAGCTTAAAAATTCTGGGTCTCGGTCATACACAACTTCTTCCGAGTTCAAATCAAAGTGCAATGATAAGCAGTCTCATAAAGAAGAAGTGTGACAATGCATATTGGCTTGATCTTGTACTTTCAGCATTTAATACAGAAGAAGAATAATTTTCAGTTTTTTGAGCACTTTTGAACAGGATCAAGATAGCCAAGAAAGTTCAACCATGACATGATTTAATTCAAGTTTTCATTCCATTTAAATAGTCATGACATAAACTATACTATATATGCGTAGGCATGAAGTGGCATGAACCTTATAGCAGAAACATGGCGTCTAAAAACATATATGTATGAAATACATTGCTCATTTCTTTTCATGTTTTTTTTGTTTTTTTTATTGGAGGAGAAAAATAAACAGAACAAGAAAAAAAATCAAAACGAAAACAGGCTCCCCCTCAAAATAACCCCATTGGGTGAACAACCCCAAGTTCTGCACGAAGAAAAGCAAAACGAGAAGAAGACAAAGGTTTTGTAAAAATGTCTGCCAATTGATGTTCAGTATCCACATGATGAAGCACAACATTTCCCCTTTCCACATGATCTTTAAGGAAATTATATCTAATATCAATATGCTTAACCTTGGAATGTTGTTCAGGATTTTTAGCAACACAAATATCACTAGTATTGTCACAGAACAGTGGCACACCATGCAAAGAAACTCCATAATCTTTAAGCGTAGCTACTATCTAGAGAATTTGAGAGCAACAACTAGCAGCAGCTACATATTCAGATTCAGTAGTAGATTGGGCCACAAACGATTGTTTTCTAGAAGACCAAGCAACAAGCGAATTTCCCAAAAAATGGCATGTACCAGTTGTACTTTTTCTATCAATTCTACAGCCTCCAAAATCAGCATCAGAGAATGCTCTTAGACTCATGCATGACGAACTAGAAAGCCATATACCAAAATCTTTAGTACCATGAAGATACCTGAGAATTCTTTTGACAGCCTGTTGATGAGAAGCACGTGGGGAAGCTTGAAAACGAGCACATAAACACACCGCAAATTGGATATCCGGTCTTGAAGCAGTGAGATACAATAGTGAACCAATCATTCGCCTGTACTCTTTTTGATCAACAGGCTCACCTTCCTCATCGCGGCCAAGTGACGCCGTAGCTTCCATGGGTGTCATCATTGGCTTGCAATTTTCCATCCCAAATCGATGTAGCAGATCCTTTGTATACTTACTTTGATGCACAAATGTCCCCTCTATTGTTTGTTTTATTTGCAGTCCCAAGAAATATGTCAACTCGCCCATCATACTCATTTCAAATTCATTACGCATGGTTTCTGAAAACTGGGACACCAAAGCATGAGAAGAACAGCCAAAGATGATATCGTCAACGTATATCTGAACAAATAATTGATCGTTGCCTTGCTTGAGTACAAAGAGTGTTTTATCAACCTTTCCTGTACAAAATCCTTTTTCTAATAAATTTTTTTTCAACCTATCATACCATGCTCTCGGGGCTTGTTTCAAACCATACAAAGCTTTTGATAACTTGTATACATGGTCAGGAAACGTAGGATGCTCAAAACCTGGTGGCTGCTTAACATAAACCTCCTCGTTAATAAAACCATTTAGAAAAGCACTTTTGACATCCATTTGATATAACTTAAAACCTCTAGATGAAGCAAATGCTAGCAAAATTCTAATGGCTTCTAATCTAGCAACAGGAGCAAAAGTTTCCTCAAAATCTAAGCCTTGTATTTGTGTATAACCTTGAGCGACCAATCTAGCTTTGTTTCGGACTACAACCCCATCTTCACTTTGTTTGTTTTTAAAAACCCATTTTGTTCCTATAAAAGAATGACCCGAAGGTGGTGGAACAAGCTTCCAAACTTTATTTCGTTCAAAATTCTCTAATTCCTCATGCATGGCATTGATCCAAAATTCGTCAGTTAATGCGTGAGATACATCTTTGGGTTCAAAAGAAGCAACAAAAGCTGAATGAGCAGGAGATTCAGAATCTTTAAACCTGAGCCGAGTGACTCTCTCATGAAGATCCCCAATCATTTGTTCTGGTGGATGCGCTTTTTGAATGTGTAAAGGAGCTGTAACCTTGGAAGCTGCTTCTAGCTCATTATCAGCATGTATAGATGATGTCGTAACTGGAGGATGACCAACTGTAGCCGAAGTAGTGGAAGGTGCAGTAGGTGCTACAGGTGGAGCAAGCATCGGTGCAACAGAGTCATCGTCGTCATCCTCGTCTTCTTCAACAAAAATGCTCTCCCCCTGAACATATGTACCTGTACCTGCAACACTTAGACTAGCGCCTGGACTAGGCTCATCAAAAGTAACTTCAAAGGTTTCCATTATTCTGTTAGAATCCAAAACAAGTACACGATATCCACGTGAATGCGCCGGGTAGCCAAGAAAAATGCCATCAGTTGACCTAGGCTCAAATTTATCAAAATTTCCAGATTTTAACACAAAGCATTTGCATCCGAAAACTCTAAAGTGAGACACGCTAGGCCTACGTCAAAACCACAGCTCATAAGGAGTTTTACCAAGTTTTGATCTCAAGAACACTCGGTTGGAAACATAGCATGCAGTAGATATAGCATCAGCCCAAAATCTCCTAGGAGTTTGATATTCATCTAGCATTGTCCTAGCCATCTCAACCAAATTCCTATTTTTTCTCTCAACAACGCCATTCTGTTGTGGTACATAAGCTGGCGAAAATTGGTGCTCAATTCCTTTTTCAGCACAAAAATGATTGAAAGAAGAATTTTTAAACTCAGTTCTGTTATCACTTCTAATAGTTTTAAGAGATCCTGGGTGATCAAGTGATAATCTAAGAAAAAGATTCCTGAAGTGTTCAAAAACCTCATCTTTAGATGCCATAAAATAGACCCAAGAATATCTGGAAAAATCATCTACACATACCACTTTCCACCAACAGATGGAACTCTTGATGGCCCGACTGTATCTAGATGTAAGAGCTGTCCTGGTTTACTGGTCATGACCATAGTAAGAGGTGGATGAGAGCCTGCACAAATCTTACCATGTCTACAAGGTGAGCACACTAAATTTTTATCACCCTTAAGCTTAGGCAAACCACGAATGACATCCATACTGCTAACACGTGTGAGGTGATCGAAACCAACATGTCCAAGTCTACGGTGCCAAAAGAATAAATCCTTAGAAATATTAGCAACTAGACATCTAATTTTAGCATCAGGTAAGACATCAAAATCAGCCTTAAAAACACTCCCAAAACGTGAAATTTTAAACACAAGATTTCCAGAAGCATCTAACACTTTACATTCAGTTTTTGTAAAAGACACCTCAAGATCTTCATCAATCATTTGGGAAACAGAGAGCAAGTTGTATTTTAAATTCTCAACAAGGGCCACATCTTTAAACATGAATTTTTCATTTACCTTCACTGTACCTTTTGCCACAACAGCACTAGAAGATGCATCTCCAAAAGTAACTCGCTCAGTAGAGATGCATGTGATAGGGAGGAGAACCAATTTTCATCTCCGGTCATGTGGCGTGAGCATCCGGAGTCTACCAGCCAAATGTTCTCCTTCCTGGCGCGAGAAGCCTACAAAGCACAAGACATCGATGCCTCAGTACCGGGGTTAGTAATAAGATGTTTGGGTATCCAGTACTGAGACACACGATGAACACTAGGCATAATATGAGCATTCCTATACACAAAAAAAGATTTATCTTTTCTCATATTTCTATCATTTAAAAATGTTTTCTTCACTCGAGGCACAAAATTAGGAGTCACAATCTGAGTGGGAAAAAATGTGCCTTTCTCAAATTATATCTAGCTTTAGCTTGCTCTTTCTTTTGTTGTTTAGCTAGCCGAAAACAAAAATCTATCAGATGTCCATCTCTGCCACAATGAGTGCAAGTATACTTTACTCTATGTTTCATTTGAGAACTCGAAGCATTATTTGGATTCACTGTATTAGAGGATAAAATGCCAGCAGATTTAAAAACAACCCTTTTAGGCTCAGTTTTGGACTCACTAAGGATTTCAAATTTACCATTGCAAAGAGCCTTAACAACAGTAGGAGCATGTTTCTTTGAATGAGCATAAGGATCAAAACCCAACCCAATTTTATGTAGTGCAGAACTAGTCTTTTGATCTAGAATTTGCAAATAATCAATACGTTTCAAAAGGGTAGCACATTTTTTACAAGAACTAATTGTTGGTTGCTTCTGATTTCTACAGTTAGAACATTGAAGAACCTCATGAGTAAGCATATCATTTATCATTTGAGAAACTCTAGCATTTGCATTTTCCAACTTTAATTCAAGGGCTGAACATTTAGAACAAGAATCTGAAACATGCAAGTCAGTAGTAGAACAACTAGCATCACTGAATTGTTTGCAGTTCATAACAGTAATTTTTTCATTCTTTTCTTTTTCGGCATTAAGTTGTTCGAGAGTAGAAGCATGCACATCTCTAAGGGAACTAAGTTCAGCATATACCATATCACAACTTTTGCAAGAATCATCAGTTGGAATCAAAGTATTAAGTCTAACATTTTCAGAAGTTAATGATTCAATCAAAAGGTCATGTTTTTTTATTGTTTTATCTCTCTTTTGAAGTAAAGTTCCAAGTTTAGCAACAGCCTTAGCAAGATCATCATAAGAAGGTTCTACCTCTTCGTGGTTATCGTTGTCGATGTCACTATTAGTGAAGTCATCCTTGCTGCTCGCCATGAGACACAACCCAGTTAAATCACGCTTGCCTTTAGGTTCTTTCATCATCGTTTTCTGTGTCCACGTCACTCAAATTTATCTGTTCAAGAGCAGAAAGAACGCGGTGCACCACCTTGCGATTTGTCAAACCTTTCTTCCTGTTGCCATCCTTGAATGTGCGCTTCTTCTTCATCTTTTCTTGTTCCTCCTCCTTTTCCTTCTCTTCCCTTGCTGCTATCACCTTTGGACAGTTTGGACGTATGTGTCTTGGATCACCACACTCATAACATTTTTTAGTACCAGCGCTTCCTCTTTTCCTTGATCTAATATTCTGTAGAGCTCTTGAAAACCGTGTGGAGAGAAGTGCCAAATCATCTTCTGGGAATTGTTCTAGCTGCTCATCAGTTAGAGAAGACAAAGAAGATAAAGCATAGCTAGTGGAAGAGTGATCAATGTGAGACATGCTAGGTTGTGAGATTAAAGCCATTGATTTATTTCCATGCTTCCTAGCAAGAACATCTAGCTCATGAGTTTTCATCTTAGAATACAAAACATCTAATTTCAGAGTACTCATAGTAGTAGATTCTCTAATAGAAGTAACTTTCATCTCCCAAATAGACATGTCTAAAGCTCCAAGTAATTGACGAGCATTTTCAGCATCGGTATATGTAACATTGACAGCATGTAAATCACTAAGGATTTTATTGAAGCGGGCAAAGAAATCATCAAGTGATTCACCGGGTTTCATTTCAAAGCGCAAATATTCTTTTTTAAATAAATCTTGACGCACCTCTTTTATTGTGTTTGATCCTTCATGATAATCACAAAGCGCTTTCCATACCTCATATGCAGGTTTGTGATGCACTACACGATCAAAGTCGCTTCTACCAAGTCCTTGAATGATGATGTTCCTTGCCTTGCTGTTCGCCTCCACTTGTGGCATGTTGGTCGCGGTGACAGCATCATTCTCAGGCACAGCATATGGCTTGTATACCTTCTCCCAGATCGCAAAGCCCTGTGCTTGTATGTATGCCTCCATCTTCGCTTTCCAGAACTGAAAACAAAACACTTTGCAATGCCAATTCACTAGAAAGCCAATTTTTCAGCACATGATTTCACAGCAAATATGAGAAATTTGCATCGGCGGACGTCTTGCCTGATTTGCACGAAGCTGCTATTTACTCTTTGTCTTCTGAAGCGCCTTTGAATGATGTTGTGTTGCAGTCTTCACAGTCTTTTGTCTAGGCTGCTTATTCCCATGGTACGCTTGTAAGGGCCGTGTGACCGGGGGGGGGGGGGGGGAGGTTGAATCGGTGCACACTATAAACTTTTCTCCTAACACAGATCGCCCACTCAACTCCTAGCAAGTAGTTCTAGTTTATGTAAAGAGGCACACTAAGGAGAGTCCTTAATCTAGTGAACTAGTGTAAGAGCAAAGCACAAACCTAAGGATGAAAACTAGTTCACTAGACAAGAGCAAACCTAAGTTACACTACAAGCTAGATAATCAAGCACAAGGTACTAGATGATCTACTAAACGGAAAGCACACTAAGAAGGGTCCTTAGATCAACTAGCAAGGAAGCTACACATTGTTGACGGTAGCTATGCTCTATTAATTTAATTCAAGTTAAACCGCAAGCGCACGGTGTACCATTGCAGCATTTCACCTCGGAGTATTCCGGGGTATCGAATTTCCTCAGGGAAGCAACTCGGATAAAGTATATCGTTACTTGATAAAGACTTAACTACAAGAATACTACTAATCCAATGACGGGGGTAAACTCAATGATAGAATAAGATAGGAGTGATTCACACCATCAAAGTGGTGTCAAGTCGCCAAGTCGTAGGTAAGTATATCTATTTGGTATAACGAGTGAGTACAACGATTCCCAAGTGTTGGTAAAATGAGGTTCAAATCCTAAGTTGATTCTAAAGCTATGTCGATCTCACGAGGGCTATCACCACCTTGATCTGATTCTACACTTAAGATATTGTCTTAGTCCTGTCGGGATTTACGGGGCACCTACTAACTAACCGAACGTGGCCGACTTCAAGGGACAGACAAGGCTGTCACCACTTGCCGCCTACGGCCCCCGTGGGCTTCGCCGTATTCTGCAGCTAGTGCTAACCTAGGCACCACGCCTACGCTAACAACTAATATCTCGCCTAGCGTACGCTTAAGCAAAGCAAGAAAGTAGGAAGACTCCTCGTGTTATTTGACGAAGAGAAATTCCGACCGAGGAACCCTCAGCACAAGAACAATTACCCGCTAAAGATAACTTAAGGACTTTGCTCCAAATCAAGCAAGGCATATACTAGAACTTGCAAGATAAAAACAAGGACCAACTTTATATTGATATCACTAAGTACTTGGTACAACGGAAATCGGAAAGAAAGATACAATGGACTCTTGCTTACCAATTCCGAAGACAACTTCCGAAATCGGGGCGAGTGCCCGACACGACTCTAACTCCAAATACACTACTACCTAGACTCTAAATGGCGAACAAGACAAAAACTGGACTTCTCACTGGTGTGTCTTCATGTCTCCTCTGCCTCCAGGTGCTGTGCCCCTTTTATAGGGTGGAAGAGGCGGTTGAGGGGGGGTCAGCCGACCTTGGGGAGTCGCCCGACCTGTCAGACTAGGTCGGCCGACCCAGGGACGTTGCCCGACCCTTGATCAGGGTCGGTTGTCCCCCCAACGGCTTAGATCCCTCCTTGGTGGCGGTTGTATGGCAGTTGGATACGTCGGTTTGGTCGAAAAGTCTTCCGAAGCGTTGGCTTGAGGCGGTGGAACTTGGATGGCTTGATGGGGAGCTGAGTTGGACGTCACCCGACGTGGATTGGGTCAGGCGACGTGGTTGACCCCCACGTCACCCGGTGCTTCCTGTGTCCAATTGCTTCTCTTCTTTGGTTCATATGGCCATGGTGACTTCGTGGAACATGTTGGATAGATTCCACGGCCATTGAACCTCATTTGGTACCGGGTGACCTATGGATGATTACGTCACCCGGCTCTTCCATTGTCTTTTGCCTCGACCCTCTTCTTCGTATGGTCGTGTTGTAATTGTGTAGCACATTTCCATAGCCACTCGACCATTTAGACTTGATTTGGATCGGGTGACGTACAGATGTGTACGTTGCCCGAGCCTCGACAGACCAACTTGGCTTCTTAACTTGTGTCCAATCTTCATGATGTTGGGGTTTCACCATTTCTTTATTAAAATCACGCCAAATTGCCTTGAACCCTGCAAAACAATGGCGGATACACAACTCGTGGAATTTGATTAGTAAATAAACAAACTATGCCTATTGCCTTGATTCTTACCATCTTATTCCCGGATTTAGTGCAGAAATATTGGCGTTAAGCAACGCCAACAAACCCCCTAAGCTCAAACCTTTGCTCGTCCCGAGCGAATCAAGACTCTAAATCTGGCGGATCAGGGGTTGCTACTATGCCAATTACCGTTCAAGAGCTAAGGTTGCAAGACATGCTCACACTTACAAATATAAACCGGCGTAACCTTGCACTCATTATTTTTACCATGGGGCATAAGATTACCTTGTCTTGAGCGGTTGAGAGATGGAACGGTTCAGAAATAAAACCGGCCCCTTAGTAGGCTATGCCTTGGAGTTTTTGTGATGTCGCATGAGCATGAAAAATTCTCCCAAGTTAACATTGTTTCCTCAAATGACACTCTCATTCACTCATATGTGTTTCCTCACCAAAGTTCTTTTCCTTCTCTATGTAGGCTTTGAAGTGGAGCTTGGCAAGGAAAAGGCATACTTACCATGCATATTTTGTTAAGTCAAAGAATAGTCCTATTGAAAAGACATGGCTGTTCACACATTGGTCATTGGAATAAAAATGTTCGAGGATGAGGGAGAGAATGAACTCACGCGAAGGATTTTGGAAAATGACACAAAGGCAATGACATAAGGTACTAGCTAGTCCATTATGTCGGATTTGTGCCATGAAAAACTTGTCTTTATTTGCCCAAAATTTTGAAGTATTAGATCCTTGCTTGAATAAAGACCACGAGAGCTATATGAAATTCGTGCCTCTCTCTCTCTCTCTCTCTTTTTTGATTTACATACAGCACGCTTTTTGCTTTTGACTTTGATAGCTCTCATGCTTATTTTTCAGCAAGCTTAAAGGATCGACAAATATGGGGGCATTTTAAAGACAAAGTATTAAATTGGATAGGTTCAAAGGCTTCGCAAAGGAAAGATTTGGCTCAAAACTGAAATGCCCGGGGAAGTGAGTGCTTGAATTCAATGAGAATTTCAGCACCCCCAGTTTTTTTTTTATTTGTGATGAAGAGAGCAAAGATAAACGCGAAGGAAATGACCAATTTTGAATAGCCATACTCCATAAGAACTCAAACTTTGACAAAACTCAATACATTAGTAAGTAGCATATGTAGGGGTTAAAAATTTCAGCTCATATGCGGCTTTGGTAGGACATTTTATTTGTCATAAAGGAAACAAGTAACTTGGGGTTTTGATATTTGCGACTGAAATAAAACATCTCCAAGGTTTTACCATGATAAGGGGAAGGTGAAATAATGCTCATTTTACCATATCACAATCTCTCAACCACTTAGACTTGGTTTTATCATTTTAGCATCCCACAAAGTATAGAGTTTGAATGTTGAGTACAGGGGAATGCTGATAAACACTCTGAATATGAGAGCACGATAGTGCAAACTTAGCAGTTGAAGGCAATTAAACAGTGCAACCATTCTTCATTTCCACTTAGCATAGGTAGAAGCAAGACGAAGCATTTATTTCTTTTTGGTAGTTTTTAAGTTATGCAAATTTTTATGGCTTTTCTTAACATAGAAAACAGAAATCTTTTTGGGTTTTTATCATATGAAAATAAAGAAAGAAAAAGAAAAATGAAAATAGACAATTATTTATATACATGGTGTGGCATTCTCCGGCGGACACTGAACAAACAGCAGGACAGGACTAGCAAGCGACAAGCAAAACAGGCAGCGAGACTCGACTAGCAAGCAACATGATAATGAGCACGGTAATGGAGATAGACTAGAGTGGAGATTCCCAAACGTACCTTCCCCCACTAAGCTCGAACCTTTGCACATTGGTGCAAGGTAAGAGCTTGTGGTGGCCTTCTACCATGGAACGTCGTCGTCATGCAGAGGCCGATGGGGCGGGGGCAGCCTATCGATTTAAAGGTGGTTGAATGCCGCCGTAAGTGAGGTCCCGTGGTACTCCAGCGTGTAGTCGGTTCTCCGTTGAAAGCGGGTGAGTTCTTCATTGTTGCGATTGATGGCAATGCGATTGCCTTCAATATCATGGTTGTTGAGGTAGACTTGTTGTTCTATGTTCTCTTCCCATCGGCGCCCTTCCTGCGGATTTTCATCATAATATTGTCCCTCATTATATGCACCTTGATGTTCGTAGTCGTGTGAAGAACCAGCCCCGGCGTGCTCGTTGTATCCCTGATTGTATCCATCATCATAGCCTTGGTTGTAGTTATAATTATAGTTCGGGTTAGCTTGGTTATAGCCTTGACCATAGTGGTCGTGGCCGTAACCATGCCCGTACCCGTGATCATAATCATGACCATGTCCTTGGCCATAATGATGTTGTGCTTGCTGCGATTGTTCCTCTTCTCCGCTGTCTTCCTCTTCGCTGCCCTCTTCTTCTTCTTCTTCTTCTTCTTCTTCTTCTTCATTTTCAGCATGCTCCTCTTCTTGGCGTGCATGGCTTCGCGTTCGTGGACCTACAGGGTTAGTTTGTGCCACCGTGCTACCTTCTCCTCTAGGTGGTTTATGGGGCAATTTTAGTTTGAACTTTTTAAGCTTGAAAATGCTGAGCTTTGGATCAGGAAGCTTAATCAAAGTGTTGCTCCATGAATATTTCAAGTAAAACACCTCTCCACGTTTTATAAGCAAGTTTGCTTGCACAAAATGAGTTTCTCCTAGTTCGACGATTCCCCCGGGGAGGTAGGCTAGACGAACATTGTCAAGAGCATTGATATAGTTTGCAATTCCAGTGATGAAAGAAGTGAAAAGGATGTCAGTGTTAAGCGCTTTTGTCGAAAATTCCAGCCAATATTCAATCATATAATAAGTGGGGTTCATCTTAATTTTATTGATCATGGCATAGAGGTACTTCATGTCATCAATCCTAACAATGCGAGGGTCCTTTCGTGCAGTGACGGTATACCCAATAAAACGGTGCAAGCCGGAAAACAATGTTTCTACCCTGCTACAAATGTGTGCTGTGCAACACCAATGCTGATGAAACGCTGCAGCATCTCTTCTTTGACTGTCCATTTAGCAGGTGGTGCTGGATGTTCTTACATATAAATTGGAACATAGCTCTGGCCCCGGGACAAATGTTACTTCAGGCGAGGCAATAGTTTGGGTCCAGAATTTTCAGAGAAATACTCATGGTTGCATGTTGGTGCATCTGGTGCCACCGAAACAGCATCATTTTTTATCAAGGCACTCTATCCCTTGCCAGGTGGAAGGCAAGTTTCAGAGAAGAAATGAAACTAGTGGTCTTAAAGGCCAAAGCTAGTGTTAACCCACTGTTGGAAGATTGGTTATGTAATACAGTCTAAGTGTACTCTAGTAGGATCTTTTTTGGGCCTGCGGCCTTTGTACACTGTATATATTTCCTTTTATTAATAGAAAAAAAGGTAGGGGGCTCCCCTGCCGTTCGCCTCAAAAAAAGAATGGGATTATGAATGTGACTAGTGCGAGGACCATCCCCCAAAGGTTCAGCAATTTTCCCCAAAATTTGTTTGCGGCAAAGCCATTAATATCAGAAACTCTACGGGGATTAAATCGAAGAGCTTTTGACATACAAGAAAAGGATAAAGTGTGCTCACGATTAAAAAGACGGAAGTTATATTGCACACTATCGTTAACTTGTTCACGCACTAATGTTGTGAGGAATTCGAGTGTGAGGAGTTCAGAACCTGGTTTTTCGATCATGCAGAATGTCTCCCAGTCGATGGCCTTCATTGCCTTGTGGAAGTCGCCCTCTATTTCGAGGGCGGCCAGCAGCCCAAAATCGATTATTCAATTTGGAAGGTACCTGTGCCGGCGGAGGCGCTCGAACCGTGTTCGCTCTTGATCAGTTCGGAGTTGAATGTGCTCATACCGAGTGAGCTCGGCCGGCGGCGGTGGTGTTTGGACCAGCGGCGGAGGTTGTGGTGCTTGAACCATCGGCGATGGTGTTCGGAGGATCGACACCGACTGACGGCTTGGCTGCACGGGGCTGTCCATGTCCATCTCCAAGCCGCTGTGGCTGAATTGCATAGAGTTCGAACGGGGAGTCCCCATGATTGACGGAGAGTCGGGTTGACACGATGTTCCCTCTCCATCCTTCTTGTTCTTCTTCTTCTTCTTCGTCCCCCTAAGAAAGTCCATACCTGCAAGCAAAAATTCACAACAAACAACTATGCCAAGATGAATTGTTAGTGGGTTAGCGGGGTTAGTGGTTCATTCCGCAAAATAATCGTTCAAGTGCCATTCACGTTCACTGGAAGAGTGTGGCCATTAGGGAAGTACTTAATTAAGACTAAGCTAATTTTTATTTGGTTTTCGGGGTGATTAGGTGGTCACGTGAGCAAAGGAAGTTATTATATTCACAAAAGAGACTTTGCTTTGCGGCCACTTAGCAAACTAATTAAACTAGAGGGATTAGGAGAGGATTAGAGAGGGGAAGAGACACTTTGCCTTGCTCTGGTGCGAGTTGTTGCAGAGGGACTCGAGCTCCTTTTATGGGCGATCGAGGAGGAGCTCCCGGAGCGAGCTGCGGCCGGGCGACGTGCAGAGGAGGGTCGGCCGACCCCAGCTGGGTCGGGCGACGTGTCCTGGCGTCGGCCGACGCTGGTGGCCAGCGCGGAGCGGCGTCGCACGCTCCATGTGCGCAGCTCGGCCGATGTGACGGCGGGGTCGGGCGACCCTGTGGAGGCGTCGGGCGACGAGTGGCGGAGGACGCGCCGTGCGCGCGTCGTGGCGGGACCGGGCGACGCCGCGCCTGGGTCGGGCGACGTGCACGGCGTCGGGCGACGCGACAGCAGTGGCTGAGCTTCCTCCAGCGCCTGTTCACGCGTCTCATCGTGCCGGTTGGTGGTGCAGAGGAGGAAGAGGATGGGCGACATCGTGGCGGGGTCGGGTGACCATGGTGGCGGGGTCAGGCGACGTGGCCATGTCGGCCGACATCTCTCCCTTCCCTTTTTTTTTGATTTAGTTTTACTTCTAGATTAACTTCTGGGTGAATTTAAACTACGGAATTGAAATGAATCAAGTAAAATGAACGAAAAATGAGAAGTATGAAAAGGAAGTTCCGGGTTACCTCCCGGCTAGTGCCCTTGATTTTAAGTCGGCGGGCTCAACTTCTCCATACCTTTTAGTGCTCTTTGTCGACGCCCGTCGTAGGAGAGGACGTGGGCGTCGTGCTCGTGGCCACTTCCTTCTTCCGCCAAGCTTGAGTTGTTCGTGTCGGGGTGGCGGATTTTTCCTTCTTCTCCCACCCCGGGGCATCTACGCCTTTCGGGGTGGATGGCTTCTTTGGTACATACTTATTCGGCGTGGGCTTCTTCGGTGCGGCTTTCTTTTGAGGCTCTTTCGACTCGCTCTTCGGCTTGTCCTTGTTCACAGCCACTTGAGTCTCGACTTTCCTCCAAGTCAGGGCGTCGCTTGGCCGATTGGCGTGTACCTTCTTTGGGACATAGTGCTGAAATGGCTTCACTTGCGAGCATTGCTCCACTCGAGGCTTGAAGTCGAACGATTCTTCTTTCTCGTTGATGTTGAGGTGGATGACTCCTGACCCAACGTCATAGTTGGCGTTGGCCGTGCTTAAGAACATCCTACCCAAGATGAGTGGGGTCTTGTGGTCCACTTCCATGTCCAAGATGACGAAGTCGACGGGTATGAAGAAATTCCTAATCTTGATGGGGATATCCTTGGCGATTCCGGCGGGGTGCCGCACGGATTGGTCTGCGAGCTGCAAGCACATGGCCGTAGGGGCAAGAGAAGTATAATTGAGTTGATCAAAAACTACCTTCGGCATGATGCTCACGCTTGCTCCCAAATCATAGAGAGTGTGCTCGAAGCGGTGCTGCCCAATGGAACACGAAATTGTGGAGCAGCCAGGGTCTTTCTTCTTTTCCGGAATGGAGTTAAGGATGGCGGCACTACATTCCTCCGTAAGCTTCACCACTTCGGTCGAGGGCAACGGTCGTTTGTTGAGGAGGATGTCCTTTAAGAACTTGGCGTAGGTGGGGACCTGCATCGCATCAAGTAGTGGAATATTGACATATAATTTCTGAATTACCTCCACAAACTTGCCGAATTGCTCGTCGACCATTGGCTTGCGGTTCCTCCGTGGGAAGGGCAAGATCGTAGTGTCGTAGTACTCGTGAGGTACCGTTTTAGGCATGGGCACTTCTTCCGGCACCTCCTCTTCTTCTTCTTATTCTGCAACTTGAACCTCCTTCTCTTTCTCCTTTCCCTTCTCCTTGGTCGCTGCCCTTGGTCGTGGTGGATCTTGCATCTTCTTCCCCGATCTGGTTTCCACAACACTAACATTTTCCTTTGGGTTTGCCTCCAGTTGGACCGGAAGTTTCCCCGATATTGTGCGTGGAAGTGATGCAGCAATTTGTGCGATTTGTGTCTCAAGCATCTTAGTGTGGCTAAGCTGACTTTGGAGAGTTAAAGAAAGAGCATCGAGCTTGTGATCTAGGTTCTCCAAGATTTTATCATTAACATAGAACTTCTTGCTAATGCTTTCATTAATTTTAGCTTGGCCTATAACAAGTTCTTTAAGGTTTGGTTCAGCGGAATTGCGAGGGGCGAAATTGTTGTTACCTTGGTCGCGGTTGTTGAAGTTGAAGTTCGGGCGTGTGTTCCATCCTTGTGCGAAGTTGTCGCGGGGGCGGAAACCTCCATTGCCGTTGTTGTTGTTGCCAACAAAGTTGGCCTCCTCGTCCCTTGTCTCGGGGCAGGCAGCCCCAGAATGTCCGGTGTTGCCGCACACTTCGCACGTCATCCTCGAGTCGAGGACTTGGCACGACTCTTGGCTCTCTACCTTCTTCAAGAGAAGGTCCATTTTGGCAGCGAGCATGTCGAGGGAGTCAATTTGGTGTACGCCGCGTGTACGGGGCTGTGGGGCTGGGCGCTCACGTTCATTCTCATACCCTTGGTTGGATGTCATCTTCTCGAGTAATTCTCTTGCCGCAGGGATGGTGAGAGACGTGAATGCGCCTCCCGCTGCAGCGTCAAAATGTTCGCGGTAGTTCCGTAGCAGCCCGTTGTAGAAGCTTTGAATGTGCAGCCACTCTTTCATGCCGTGGTGGGGGCACGCAAGGAGATAATCTTGGAAGCGATCCCATGCTTTCGAAAGATTCTCCTCCGTGAGTTGCGTGAAGCTTGCGATGTGATTCTGAAGTGCATTAGTTTTCCCGGGAGGGAAGAACTTGTTGAGGAATGCATCGGAAACCTTCTTCCAATCCGTCACCACGTCGGGGGAGAGTGCGTAGTACCATTGCTTCGCCCTTCCCAACAGCGAGAATGGAAAAAGGCGAAGGCGGATGTCGTTAATGGACACGTCTTTGATGGTGAGCGTGCCACTAACTTCAAGGAAATTTTGGAGGTACGCGTTGGCATCCTCTGAAGCTTTTCCGCAGAAGGGGTTGCCATTCACCATGCTGACCAAGGACGGATCCAGCTTGAAGTTAGCACCATTTGCCGCATTCTTGGCTGGCAAGTTGTTGGTGCTTGGAACGGAGTACTCGCGGATCGTCTTGTTGGCCATGTTGTCAACGGGTCGAGTTGGTGAAGGAGTACGACCCTCGGGTTCGCCGCTCGAAGAACCGACCTCGGGCAATGCCAGTGGGCAAGTTGGAGACTTGAGTCTTTGACGAACTCGTCTCAAAATCTGCTCGGGGTTCTCGACAAAGTTCTCCGGAAGCGAGAAACCGGACATGCACATCCTGTTTGTTCAAACACAAGAGCAAGAACGAAAAGGGTAAGCCCGCAAAGGATAGCGGTAAACGTGCAGCAAGTTTCTATCAAGAATGATATCTTTAGCCTATTGCTTCCCCGGCAACGGCGCCAGAAATGCTTGTTGACGGTAGCTATGCTCTATTAATTTAATTCAAGTTAAACCGCAAGCGCACGGTGTACCATTGCAGCATTTCACCTCGGAGTATTCCGGGGTATCGAATTTCCTCAGGGAAGCAACTAGGATAAAGTATATCATTACTTGATAAAGACTTAACTACAAGAATACTACTAATCCAATGACGGGGGTAAACTCAATGATAGAATAAGATAGGAGTGATTCACACTATCAAAGAGGTGTCAAGTCGCCAAGTCGTAGGTAAGTAAATCTATTTGGTATAACGAGTGAGTACAACGATTCCCAAGTGTTGGTAAAAAGAGGTTCAAATCCTAAGTTGATTCTAAAGCTATGTCGATCTCACGAGGGCTGTCACCATATCGATCTGATTCTACCCTTAAGATATTGTCTTGGTCCTCTCGGGATTTACGGGGCACCTACTAACTAACCGAACGTGGCTGACTTCAAGGGACGGACAAGGCTGTCACCACTTGCCGCCTACGGCCCCCGTGGGCTTCGCCGTATTCCGCAGCTAGTGCTAACCTAGGCACCACGCCTATGCTAACAACTAATATCTCGCCTAGCATACGCTTAAGCAAAGCGAGAAAGTAGGAAGACTCCTCGTGTTATTTGACGAAGAGAAATTTCGACCGAGGAACGCTCAGCACAATAATAATTACCCGCTAAAGATAACTTAAGGACTTTGCTCTAAATCAAGCAAGGCATATACTAGAACTTGCAAGATAAAAACAAGGACCAACTTTATATTGATATCACTAAGTACTTGGTACAACGGAAATCGGAAAGAAAGATACAATGGACTGTTGCTTACCAATTCCCAAGACAACTTCCGGAATCGGGGCGAGTGCCCGACTCGACTCTAACTCCAAATAAACTACTACCTAGACTCTAAATGGCGAACAAGACGAAAACTGGACATCTCTCTGGTGTGTCTTCATGTCTCCTCCGCCTCCAGGTGCTGTGCCCCTTTTATAGGGTGGAAGAGGCGGTTGAGGGGGTGTCGGCCGACCTTGGGGGGTCGCCCGACCTGTGAAAGTAGGTCCGCCGACCCAGGGACGTCGCCCGACCCTTAATCAGGGTCGGTTGTCCCCCCAACGGCTTAGATCCCTCCTTGGTGGCGGTTGTATGGCGGTTGGATACGTCGGTTTGGTCGAAAAGTCCTCCAAAGCGTTGGATTGAGGCGGTGGAACTTGGATGGCTTGATGGGAAGCTGAGTTGGACGTCGCCCGACATGGATTGGGTCAGGCGACGTGGTTGACCCCCACGTCACCCGGTGCTTCCTGTGTCCAATTGCTTCTCTTCTTTGATTCGTATGGCCGTGGTGACTTCGTGGAACATGTTGGATAGATTCCACGGCCATTGAACCTCATTTGGTACCGGGTGACCTATGGATGATTACGTCACCCGGCTCTTCCATTGTCTTTTGCCTCGACCCTCTTCTTCGTATGGTCGTGTTGTAATTGTGTAGCACATTTCCATAGCCACTTGACCATTTAGACTTGATTTGGATCGGGTGGCGTACGGATGTGTACGTTGCCCGAGCCTCGACAGACCAACTTGGCTTTTTAACTTGTGTCCAATCTTCATGGTGTTGGGGTTTCACCATTTCTTTATTAAAATCCCGCCAAATTGCCTTGAACCCTGCAAAACAATGGCGGATACACAACTCGTGGAATTTGATTAGTAAATAAACAAACTATGCCTATGGCCTTGTATTCTTACCATTTTTTCCCTGGATTTAGTGCAGAAATATTGGCGTTAAGCGACGCCAACACACATATGATGAACGAGCAAGCATATGATAGAAGCAACTAGAGAGCATATGGAAACACCAAGGAAACAACTAGAGCAACAAGTACGTAAGACAATCTCAAGTACTACTAGCAAACAAGATAGAGGAATAAGTAAATGCAAGTAGTAAAGGAGAAGGGATAGAAATGCTCATGATATTTCCCGTGGTATCGGGAGGATGGCGCCTCCCCCTAGTCCACGTTGGGTCATTCCCACCGGAGTCTCGACCCCGTCCCTCCGCTCGATGGCGATCCCTTTTAGAGCATTCTTCACCCTCCGAGCGAGGACGCGGGCACGTCCCGCCAGCAACTCCGGATGCACTTCCGAAGGTAAGGATCTGCACGTGATGTGGTCCAAAGGGCGCTCTCTTCACGTAGCTTCTTTCACACGGGAAGCCCGAAGACCGTGTACAAACTTGAGGTGGCTTCCACACTAAGCTCACCACCGACGCCTAACCGGTCTAGGTCTTGCCATAGACCAAGAGTAACAGCCCTAGTTGATCCTCTCAAGCACTCACTAGCCTCGAGATCAAAGGATGCACATGGTGTCACTCTTCTCAAGCACTTGGATCACTCAAATCTGTCACACCCTAAAATTTCATATTTTGAGATGTGAGCATTTTTCATTTGTTTTAATATTTCATTATTTTTATTGATGATTTTGTATGAAAGAATTTATTTATTTCCTATAATATTGTGAAACAAAAAGGTTTTAATATTTCTTTGCTTCAAGGAATTTATGTTGCTTGAAAAATATTTTCATAAAGTAAAAGTATTTACTTGTGTTCAAAGGCTTTTAAACAAGATTTGTTTTCATTTAAATCTCTAAATTTATGGAAGTGTTGTTTTTAAATTCCAAACTTTTATTTGAAAAGCTTTGAGTATTTTTATATTTTAAACAAAATTAAACCCCTAACTAAATGGACCTCGAACCACGACCAAGTCCAACACTTCATGTATCACTTGTGATCTCATGCACTTGTGCTGATCTTTTTATCTCTCTCTCTCTCTCTCTCTCAACGTGCGGAACTTGCCTCAGGCCAAGCAACCTACAATGCTTGTCTGCAGCCCAACTCTACTCTTCACATGTCAACCGAACAACTCACTATCAAACCTTTGTCTTTTCACTTAATCCTTGCTGCACTTTAACATTGTGTTCATGCAAAATAATGCAGCACTCACAGCCACGATTCGTGCTCCATCAATTTACACTAAGAGGAGATGAAACGATCATACATAATGGCCATAACTCAACTCCATCGATAGATGGCCCTCCTCCTCCCTTCCATGACCTTTCCTCTCCCTCTCTAGGCCTATAAACACACACCGTGACGGCCCTTGGCCTGGCACACGAGCTCCCCTGCCTCTCCCCCTTCATTTCCATCCAATAGCCACGAATTTATCTTCATTTCTCTGCTGCGTCCAGCCATGGCGCTCTATGTGGGCATAAACGTTCCCGGTGATCCAACCAACGCAATGCCTTGAAATTTTACCAGCAGATGCGCATCATTGGCCTCTACAACATATCCAAATATCATTGGCGCCAGAGTCCCGAAGCTACCAGAATGGTCCTCGCAATCACCACTGCTCCCCGTTTCTTGATGAGCGCAGCGCGTGACACGGTAATCTCGCCCATCTTCCTTCCTGTATCCTCGTCTATATGATGCACCAACCATAATATATTGTGTTCCATCAAATTCTAGTTCTGTCCACAGGATATCTCCTTGAGATCTTTGTTCGTTCGTCCAGGAACGTGGTTTCTTTTGTGACTGTTGCAGCAAAACCATGCTATCTTCCAGCGGCTTGATCTCAAATTCTGGTGAGTTTATGTCCAAACAAGCTTGCCAAAGTCGTGTTCCCATAAACAGAGGACATTTCTAATCAAGTCTCTTCTGTTATAATGCAGTCATTCACCGGGAACGTGTAGATCTTTATCATGATGTATGTCTGCTGCCGTCACAAAAACTGGAGACAATCGTCTCTATTTTGCTGCTGCATCATTTAACTCCATCCAATATCGACCATACCTTTGGTTTGGTAATTACCACTTTATTCAGTGTTCTATGGCCTCATCAAAGCACCACAAACAAGGACATCGCTTCTCGAAGCCGTACCATTGTTCGACCCCTCACCGGTGTGCGCATCGTCGCTTGGACAGCACACTCTTAGGTAAATTTACAGAAATCCTCCACGCTCCTAATGTTATCTCTTTTATCGCTGTAGTGCAATTTTGTCCAAAGGTCAACTATATTCACTCGTTCAATCATTTGTTTCAATTTTATATAGTTACTTCTCATTTTTCGTACAGCCCAAACCCACTTATACATGTTGTGAACATTCCATAGTTGATTCTATCTCTTGATCAACTATCGGACTGTCATAACCACACAATGAAAATGTATTATTTTATATGTCAAACTTATGTTGTTACAATGGCAGGTGCACATGTCATCGATGCACGACACAAGTTTGGGATGCCAAAATAATATATTTAATTGTGTGCTTTATGTCGTTTGCTTCTCAATCTTTTGTATCATTTGATATAAGTTGCAATAGTTTCTTGTCATGTTGATTCCTATAAATTATGAACCCATTCAATGTTTCTCCTATAATTCATGAATTTGACCAAACCTTGATCGATTACACATAGTCCTTGTTGAACCTTTTACTCCGATCTCATGCATTGTGTATTTATTGTGTGTCTGTTTTTTAATGTTTGCGTGAATATGATTACACGCTCGGGAATCACATGAAGATCTTGAAGACCAAGAAAGCGGCCTCATTGAGCAGCAACATAGGGAAAGGCAAGTGTCCTTGACACATTTTGAACCCATTTCTTTCTCCCTCTAGTTTAGTGATGCATTGCGTTTAAATTGAATCCTATGTGTCTTTAACCTGTTCCATACTATTTCCTTGTCGCTTGGGTGTGGTAGATGATAATGGTTTGTTGGGTAGGTCACGCTTAGTGTGCTTGTCTTGGGTTTGGTACTAATTAACTTGCTAATAATCTTGACTAATATTTCACTTTCACCTAATTCATGGGAATGGTAATTGTCACACCCGATTTTAATGACCAAAACCGAATGCATCTGTATGCGTGCCCAAGATCAATTTTCACGCACACAGAACAATATATGTGATAAAAGAATAATATCTTTATTAATTTCGATAACATTGTTACAAGAATGACCACGTCATCTAAAAGAAAAGATTACATTGCAGCAGACAATAAATCTAGGCGCTGGCGTCCTTCTTCAACTCCACAGGAAGTCGACCGGAAGACCGCATGCCCAGAACATTACTTCTCCAGCTTCAAGTACTCCTCGATGTCTTCATTCACTAAGCCACAAAGAAAAGGTGGTTTTGGGTCCGCGTGAGTACATAGAGTACTCAGCAAGTGGGGGAAAGTATGACATGTTGGCAAATAACAAGAAAGGCTTATATGGGTTTATTTGCATAAAAACGGTTAAGTAAAACGTTTTATAAAAGCATGTCCTATTTACTAGATGATATATATCTCCAAACGGCCAAGGTTACTTCACCTTGCCAAGATCAAGTGTTCCAAGCACCCTGTACGTCTCTACAGGTTACTCCACCTGTACCCAATCACAGTTACCCCACTGTGATTGCCCTTCCACCATTCCCAACTAATCGTGTGAGGGTCCATGCCGCTCTCGACCGTGAGCACGGCTGTCATGACAGTTTTCACTCTGCAGAGGTTGTACACATTTCCTCACGAGTTGTGATTCCGTCCTCTATTGCCAGGTGGACTAAAGTCTCCTTTATGCCATGCCGGCCAAGCACATGCACACTTCCTTATGTGTGCGGCCAGGAGATCACAACATAGCTTTTCCACAGCTTCCTCCAGCTTGTATGTGCCCACTAAGGTTCCACTGATAGGGAAAGTATACCCTTGACCCCTAGAGGCCCCCTCTTGTGCCAGATGGTTCTGAGGAATACCCCTCCTGTCCCCACACATCTCTCTCCCGATGATTCCAGCGTACCCCGCCTTCCTCGCACCGCCGTTTGGCACGCACAAAACTAGTCTCCACAGTGTAATACGCCAGGCCGCGCCCATTCTTGGACTCGTGGCTGTACGGTTTTCATGGGTGGTTGCTCCACGAACCGGTCCTTAGATTTAGGTGATCAACAAAACCAAGGGACTGTTAGTAACCCTTGCACAGTCCTCGAGCTGCCGGTAACCCCAGCACAGCTCCCAAACCACAATCACCCAAATCCCTAGCTCCATTCATGTGTTGCTAAAAGAAAATTACCATTTAACCCTCGTGTGATGGAAGTTCAATTAGTCAAGTTACAACATTTCCAACCCAACATACACCAAGGCTAAGCATTTCTACCCATAAACAAGTAAAAGAAACTAAGGCGACAAGGAATGATATGGAAATAATCTAGTAAACCCTACAAATAGGTGCGCATTCATTTGACTCAAGCATGCATTTCTGTAAACAAAACATTTGTAAACTAGGTACAAGATGGTCAAGGACACTTGCCTTTTTTGGTAGTATTGTTTCTCAGTGAGTTCAATTCTTGATCTTCAATGTTTTCGTACGATTCTCGAGCGTTTATTCCTATTCGCGCAAACATGAAAACAAAAATACAATAAATACAAAATGCAGGGAATAAAACAAGATGAAAATGGTTTACAAGGGCTATGCTTGGATAGATTAGGTTGTGATGATAATTGTGGCCAAAGAATCACTTAATTCGGGGTTAGGGGTAAAAAGATATGGCTAAACAAAGGTCAACTGCCATGAATGAATAATGAGACATTGTAACAAAGGTTTGGAATACTACAGAAATGAGACGAATATCAGAAATACTAGCATGTTTGGTCCGCAGTTTTACATGTCTATTTAATATTTCTAAATCATATATTTGCTTGCAATGATATATGTAGGGTCAAAGTATCATCACATATGTCATGGACACTGACCGAACTACATGCCATTGTAATCAAATATAAGTTTCAGTATTAAAATGATATTTATAAAACTGATAAAACCTATATACTAGTTGGAGTGACATAATATTTTGAGCTCATTAGATTTCAGATAAAAGGAAAATGAAGAATGCATTTGCGCTGCTCAAATGGACTGGACAAATCATGCTCACCCAAGATTATGCACAGTGAGGAAATATTTGAGCAACGATGACAGCGATAGGCGGTCGTCGACCGCAGTCTCGAGAAGCGAAGTCGATGTCCAGGGTGGTTGGGTGAGAGGAAGAGAACATCCTGCAGAACATGGAAAAACACACTTAGTGGTATGTTTATTCTTGGACGAGGTCAATGGAAATAACGGTGAAACAGCACCGATTGTTCCCAGTTTTACGTGCTGGTCGCACAAACACCACAATGAAGATTTGCGTGTTCCCGCTGAATGGCTGAAAGATTCAAGAAAAGGCTTAAGCTGAAATTCTCACAATGATGTGGAACATGACAGAGAAATGATCATTTGGACAGAAATTAACTGGAACTGGAGATCGAGCAGTCGAAACACATCAAGGTTCTACAGCGGCAGTTGATGAAGGAAATTGCGTTTCTGAAAACACTGATATCAATCTTGGTGAGAAATCCTGATAACAAACAAAACTTTATGGGGCACAACATAGTATGGAAAGGACATCGAGGAAGCATCTGGATTGAGGAGAACCAGGGGAAATTACGGTCGTGCGCCCTCGGCACATCATGAACAGGGAGTAAGTGGCATGGTGATGCGAATCCTGGTCGCGTCGGGACTCCTCTGCGAGCGATATTTGGAGATGTTGTAGAGGACAACGTGGCGCACATTCTGGTGAATTTTGGCGGCCTTTGGATGAACAGGTCGACGGGAACGCCAATGCCAACAGAGGACGCCGCGACTGGACGTGAACAGACAGGGATTAGAGGGCGAATTAGATTCCTAATCCATCGGAGCTCCACTGGCCATGATCTTTGGATATGACAAAGAGGAGAATGAGGTGCATCTTCTGGTAAGTTTTGGGGGCATTCCGTTGGACGGATCGCCGGGAACGTCGGTGCCAACCGGGCGCCACGAGACGGGACGCGAACAGACAGAGAGGATGGCGAATCAGATTCTGGATGCATCGACACTCCTCTGGTTGCGATTTTTGGATATGATGTAGAGGAATTCCAAGCGCATGATCTGGCAAAGTTTGGTGTCATTTCGTGGTGTAGATCATCGGGAACGGCGATGCCAACCAAGGGGCGCCGTGGCTGGTCGAGGCTGGCAACAGAGAAGATGGAGAGGAACTAGCTGGAAACCCGGGCGTTGCCCCGGGTTACAAAATTTAAGAATAAGAATTGACTTAGAAACAGGCATATATACTAAACAGAAAGGAGCATTATTCATGTTCCTAAAATTCATGTCCAAACCAAGATATTTCCCCGTTTCCCTATAGCCTAAGATGTTAAGAAACATGATAAAGATTTTCTATATACAGCAAGGTATGTGAAAAGTAGAATCACGTTGACAACCATTCCATAAAGATAGAAGCAGAATGTTAAGAATTGCTACAAATTCCTAACACATTGTGAGGTGGTGCTAGAACGAAGTTCCTACCAGACAAACAAACTATATGTCTCTTCGGAGACATCCGATAAAATTGGAACCATATAGACAAACAAACAATATAACAGTTTTTGTCTGGCTCTAGCTCCTGTCAGCCAAAGAGGGAACTGATTTGTCTTTCATTTATCAGCTATTGAGATGGAATGCTTTTTTTTTTTCAAGCAAGAACACTGATGAAATTCCAACCATCGTGACAATAGGAAGTTCCAAATCCACAAATTGTGTAATTACCGATCATTCAATGCATGAATCACATGAAGCTAGAATGGGAAAATGGATCTTACCTCCATGATTATCAATAGTACTTCAGCCAATCAAGTGCATAAACATGGTTCCCCTGACAAAAGATTATGTCCCCGTGAGGACCTTGGTCACAATCTTTTTTGTAACTTTACCTGAACACAGTGTGCTTTTGAGTGGGATGTGTTGTACCCGACAACCTGCTAAAAATAATTCTTAAATAATGAATCCTTCATAATTTCAATGCACGAAACACATGTGTGACTACGGAGTTCTAATGTTGTGTATGAGCTTATAGGAACAATACTTGACTCGTGATAATTGAGAAAACGATCTGTGGGGTTACTTAAGTTCATGCATTCCTTGTGATTTTGTCCTCTGCGAGGAAAAAGAGACTACACATCCAAGGCTACAAAACTGGGAAAAGGGGCTCAGGACATCTTTATATGCATTATGCAGAAACCTGAAATATTGCTATAGGCTTACAGCAGGGCTAATTACAGAGTATGAGCCAATTATCAAATAATAAGCACGTGGAAAAGAGATGCTAATACGGCTGAAAAAAATAAAGACTGTTGGCAGTTCACATACCGTGCAATCTGAGAGATTTTTGCAATTTGCACAACAGTAGTCTTAACACAGAAAGAAAAATGTTAATACACTGAGACACTGGAAATCATTGCAACAGGTAATTTATTTGCAAAAGACAGGTATCTGTGCATACTGGATACAGTGATGGATGAATCAGCAATAAAAGTTGCTGTTGGGGGATCGAAGGTCTGTGTGTGACGTGTCGAAGCCCTCCAACGGAGTGTTGATGAAGTCTTGCTCGCCCGAAGCCTTCGATGGGTACCAGAGCCTTCGGATTACCCTACAAAGCCCTCCTTGGTGGATATCGTCGTCTGTTGGATGATGCGAAGCCCTCCTTCCTTGTCCGCGATGCTGGACGAAGATGTTCTCGCTCAGGTTCCCTGCAGTTAGACGCGCGAAGCCCTCCTTTGCCCGCGATGCCGGGCGAAGGTGTTTGGAGTGTTGAGAGGATCGAGTGCGGTGCAAATGATTGTCTTTGGCTCGAGGCCCGAAAACCAGATGTCCTTACAAGATCATCTCCCTCCATATTTATAAGGGGCGGGATGATCATATTTACATGCATGCCATCGGCTACTTCAGCATGGCTCTTAGCTTGGTAGTTTGAACTCCTGCGCCGTCTGCTCTTTCCGCTTTGCTTCGCTGGTCCTTCGCGAGGTTCCAGGTGGCTTCGGCTGTCTTAGGCGGGTGTGGCTTAGCCTTCGCTATCTCCTTTGCCATATACTTGTTGCCAGGATCCCAACATTAGCCCTCAACTGGCGAAGTGCCACGTGTAACGAGGTCCTGAGCCAGTTTCTTTCGAGTTCTGCAACAAGTCTTTTCGTCACGTCTTTTCATCTTAACGTCGCGTCCTTTCGTGGTTCGACGTTTGGCCCGCTTGTCGCTATAAGAAGCGTGTCGATCTTGGCTTGCTATTCGAGTTCTCTTTTGACTCTTATAGCTTGCCTTTCTTTGACTCCTTCGCTTCTTCCAGTCTTTCGCCTTCGCTTCTTTACTGCTTGTTTTTGCGAAGATGGCTCCAAAGAAGATCTCTTTGGCTCAAAGGCCTTTCAATAATAACTTCGGTCCTTCTGACTGCACCGAAGCCTTCCTTGATAGCGCGTTCCTTTCCTCCTTCGGGGCTCGGGAATGTGCTCGTTCTCCCGGTTCTAGCACAGTTCCTATGCCAGAACCTGATGAAGCCATTGTTTTCCTTGATTATTTTCTTTTTGGTCTTCGCGTTCCGGCTCATCCCTTCGTAGCGAAAACCCTTCGCGCCTTTTGCTTGGAGATCCATCAATTGACTCCTAGTGCCTTCGTTAGGCTTGCCTCTTTTATTTGGGCTTGCGAGTCCGAAGGCGTTGAGCCCAGCTTGGCTGTTTTTACACGTAACTATAAACTTCATTTTCAGCCCACCTCTACTGATAATTCAGATAGATTTGGGGTGATTAACTTCGTTCCCATTAAACATGGGTATGCCCCTTCGTATGGTCAAGCCAATAAGGTTCTTACGCCTTGGAAGCATAGATGGTTCTATGTGAAGTTTGGCGAAGGTTCTGGAATCGTTAGCACAATGAAGCACCCTGAGTGGCTGACTACCGTCCAAGTTGAGCCGGATGCTAACTTCGGAGTTTGCACTGATGCTCTTCGAAGGGTTAGATCCCTTTTGAGTACCCGAGACCTTGTCGAAGAATACGTCTCTGCTGAGGTCAGTCCGCTCGGTTCTGGCTTGAGGCTTCAATTTGCAGAGGGGAGGTATGACAATGGCCTTCGCAAATACTTGTTGACCAGCGATGGTCTTCCTGTTGCCGATGTTGAGAGCCAGGTCAGAGAGATTCTTGGCTCCTATATTGAGAAGGAAGCCGTAGGCCGCGAAGAGGCTCGTATACCGGTTCGTTTTAACCGGTCCTTCGCGGTTCGTGGTCAGCCTTATGATGATTATGGGGCTCCAGTCCCGAAAAGGCAGAAATGCTCTAAGGCTTCGACTGCTAAGGATGTTGGTACTTCGCGGAAGCGCCGTCGCACTGGTAATGATTCGTATCGTGAGCCGGCTCTGGTCGTAGATCCTATCAATTCTGCCCCTCCTCCAGACATTTCGAGTGATGACGAAGGCGAAGGCTCTAAATCTAGCGAAGATCCCTTCGCTGACATGCCTCGTTTCTTCCCTTATGATAATGAGGAGCCGGTAGAGTTTACGAATTGCGAAGAAGGGGCTGACCCAAAGCTTCCTTCGCTTACTTCGTCTGATGTCTTCCCTAGCGAAGAGCTTTCGGAAGATGTTACTAAAATTATGGAGGACCTTCGCTTTTATCGCGAAAGGCGAAAGCTTGCTTGTGTTGACTCCGGATGGCTCTTGAAATCTCTTTATACTAATCATCTCAAGGTATGTTTTTATCCTTTTAATTATTTCCTTTCGTGCCAAGGTGCTTTTTGTTCTAAAGCCTCTTTTTGTGCTTCAGTCCATTCCGGTTGTATGCGCCATTGATACCCAGTTCTGCTTCATTCAAACTCGCCTCAATCGCAACAAGGAGAAGCTTCGCGAAGCTACGCATCATCTCGCCGAGAAGCGAAGGGAGGAAAGGAAGTCTTTGACCACCCTCTTTAATGTTTGTAAGAACTTGAGGGATGCCATAACTTTTCTTGGCGGCAAGGTTTCGGGTTTCCCTTTGCCGAATGCTACGGCCTTTGAGTTCGCCGAGTGGATTTCGACGAACTCTGTCTCTCTGAAGGATGTGGCCAAGAATTACGGCGTCGTTGCTGGTGCTGCTGGTATTGAAGAAGCCTTCGCGCAGCTAAGCCTGTCCGAAGGTAGTGTCGATCCAATATTGGATGATGGCTTCGCTATTTCGACCGAGACAGGATCCGTTGCGGGGGTGGCTCGACAATCAGCGAGGAAGCTGAGTCCTCATTGGAGAGCTGTTGGCCCTGGACGTATTTCTGCTCTAGTACTTTGAGTGGGTCTGATGATGACGCCACCGAAGAGTGACTGTTGCTCTGTTTTAGGAGCTTTTGAATTTTGTAGAAAACTTTACATTAAACGAAGGTTAACTCTGTATATTTATTTAGTTTGTCCTTCGATTAATGTATTTGGATGACCTCGTTGGTCTCTGCGCGATGTCTGAAATTCGTTTTTAGTATTTCTCTTTCGCGTTTTCTTTCCCTTGTTTTTGAGAGAATATTGCCTGATCGAAGGCTTCTTCTTTTGAAGCTTCGATTCGTCGAGAACAATGGACTTTGTTGCCTTTTGTTCTTTTCATGTCCTTTGTGGACGCAGTCGAAGGGTGTAAGCTTTTTGGTGCTTTATCCTTCGATTTCTACTTTTTTTTATTTTTCATGTCCTCTTGGACGCGATCGAAGGTTGTTGGCTTTTGGCGCCTGGCCTTCGACTTTTAGCCTTTGATGACCGTTTCTTCCCTTTTTAGGGGATGTCGTATGTCCGATTCTGTCCTTTAGGATGGTTAACGCGAAGAACGTCTTTAGAAGGGAAAAAATTTTATTCCTCGGTCCTGCCTCGTTAAAAACCTTGCTCCCTTCGGAGGGATTCCCTTTTGCAAGGAAAAGAGTACAGGCCGGTTTTTCTTTTATGCATGATATTTCTTCAGTTTTTCTACATTCCATGTGTGACTGACCTCCTCTCCTTCGGAGCTTAGCAGCCTGAAAGCTCTTTCGTTTACTGTTGCCTTCGCTATGAATGGCCATTCCCATTTGCTCTGTAGTTTTCCCACAGTCTTCTCGTTTGGCTTTCGCCGAAGTACCAGATCTCCGTCTTTTATCCCCTTCAGCATGATGTTTTTGTTTTTCCATTTTTTGGTTTCTTCTTCGTATTTCTAAAGGTTGAGAACAGCATCGTTGCGAACTTCTTCCAAGTTTTCCTTCGAAGTTATAGTTGACTCGTCAGAGTTTCCTGCTAGGCTTCGCAGTGACTTGTTTTGTATCTCTTCTGGCGTCATTGCCTCTTCCCCGAAGAGTAGCTTGAAAGGACTGAAACCAGTTGATCTAGATGGAGTTGTTCTTAATGACCAGAGTACTGAATGAAGCTCCTCTGGCCATTTTCCTTTTTTGATATTGAGTAGCCTCTTTTGTACTGCTTCGAATATTCTTTTATTTGCACTCTCAACTGCTCCATTCGATTGAGGGTGGTATAATGATGCGAACCGTAGGTTTATCCCAAACGATTCGCAGAATTCTGTGAATAGATGATTGTCGAATTGTTTCCCGTTGTCCACCACTATCTTTTTTGGTACTCCGAATCTGCAGATTACTGTTTGCCAGACGAATTTTTTCATGTTTTCCGAAGTGATCGAAGCTACTATTCTGAACTCAATCCACTTTGAAAAGTAGTCCATTGCGACGAAGGTGTATTGGAGATTTTCTGGAGCTGTTGGTAGTTTCCCAACTATATCGATGCCCCATTGGTAAAATGGCCAAATAGGTTGCATCAGCTGTACTTCTGCTGCCAGGCTTCGCTGATGTCTTGCGAAGAATTGACATTCAGTGCATTTTTTTACTATTTCTTCTGCGTCCTTGGTGGCGGTTGGCCAGTAGAAACCCATTCTGTATACCTTCGCGACGAGGGGTCTTAATGCGATATGAGATCCACACATGCCGGAATGTATTTCATGAAGGAGTTGCTTCCCGTCTTATGGTAGAATGCATCGCAACCAGGCCTGACAGACTCCTCCTTTGTATAGTTGGCCTTCGATTAATTTGTAATTTCTTGCCTTTTGTGCTATTCTCTTTGCTTCGGCTTCGTCTTGAGGTTCATACTGATTATTGAGGTGGGCTATTATTGGAGCCCTCCAATCCTCCCATAGCTGGAAAAGGTGGTGAATTTTCCTTTCTGATTCTTCGGCAGTTGACTTATCTAGAATTTCAAAGAAAACGTCTGGGGGGAGATCTTCGCCTTTGGCGGCGGCCTTCGCTATAGCATCTGCTTCTTGATTTAGGTTTCTCTTTAGGCTTTGCACAGTGAAACCTTTGAAATATTTTTGCATTTTTATGACCGCTTTATGATACTTGATCAGTTCTTGGTCCTTCGTCTTGTAATTGTTTTCGACTTGATTTGCTACTACTTCGGAATCTGTGCTGATGAGCACTCTTCTTGCACCCAAGGCCTTCGCTTTGCGAAGCCCCAACAGTACTCCTTCGTATTCTGCAATATTGTTGGTTGACCGAAAGTCCATCTTGACAGCATATCTTAATTTGATTCCCGAGGGTGACGTTATTATCGCCGCGGCTCCGGCTCCTGTTGCTCCCCATGCACCGTCAGTGAATATTGTCCAGCAAGATTCTTCCATTTGGACAGAGGCTTCGGGAGTAGGAGGGGTCCATTCTGCTATGAAATCTGCGAGAGTTACTGCCTTGATGGCTGTTCTTGCTCTGAACTCGATGTCGAAGGGTGCCAGTTCTGTTGACCATTTTCCTATCCATCCGATCGCTTCCCTGCTTCGCAGTGTGTCGCGAAGGGGGAAAGAGGTTGGTACTATTATTTTCCTGTCGCTGAACTAATGTTTCAATTTTCTTGAAGCCATGATCACTGCGTAGGCCATCTTCTCTATTTCTGAATAGAGTAGCTTCGCTCCTGACAGAGCTTCGGAGACGAAGTATACAGGTTTTTGAACTTTGTCTTCGCTGTGCTCGTGGACAAGTACTGCACTTACGGCTGATACCGAAGCTGCAATGTATAGGAGTAGGTCTTCTCTTGGTTTTGGGCTGGCCAGAGCAGCTAATTCTGTAAGAGCTCTTTTTATGTCTTCGAAGGCTTCTTGTTGTTCGGATCCACATTGAAATTTTTCCTTCGCTCGGAGTGCCTTGAAGATGGGATTACTTCATTCTGCCAGTTTCAAAATGAATCTGCTTAGAGAATTAAGCCTTCCGGCTAGTCTCTGTACATCTTTTAAGCATTTTGGTGGGGCGAGGTCTTGTATAGCTTCGATTTTATTCTTGTTAGCTTTGATTCCTCGCTGGGAGACCATGAATCCCAGTAGTTTGCCTGATTCAACTCTGAAGACGCATTTTGCTGGGTTCAGCTTTACATTGTGCTTTCTCAGATTTTCGAATGTCTCATCTAGGTCTTTTAAGTGGTCAGCCCTTTCTATTGTCTTTACAACTATATTGTCCACGTATGCTTCAACATTTCTTCCCAGTTGGTCTTCGAAGATCATCTTCACGAGTCTGGCGAACGTTGCTCCCGCGTTCCGAAGGCCAAACGGCATTCTTACGAAGCAGAAGGTTCCATCGTAGGTGATGAAGGCTGTCTTTTCTTCATCTTCCTTCGCCATATGAATCTGGTGATAGCCTGAATAGGCATCTAGGAAACTTAGCAGTTGACAACCGGCTACCGAATCAGTTATTGTATCGATTCGGTCTAGTGGGAAATTGTCTTTAGGGAATGCTTTGTTCAGCCTTGTGAAATCAATGCACATTCTCCATTCTCCTGTCTTCTTTTTGATGAGAACGACGTTGGATAACCAGCTCGAGAATATTGTTGGTCTTATGACACCGGCTTTTAGCAACTTGTTTACTTCGTTTGTTGCGGCGGCCTTCTTTTCTTCAGACGCTTTTCTGATCTTGTCTGCGAAGGGTCTTATTCTTGGATTGACTTTTAACTCATGCTGAATTGTCTCTCTTTTGACTCCGGTGATGTCTTGTGGTGACCATGCGAAGATGTCAGAGTTTTGCTTCAAGAACCTGATTATCTGTTCTCTTTCGTTCTTAGACAGATTTTTTCCTATTTTAACAGTTCTTTCTGGTTTCTTGGGCCATAAGATCACTTCTTCGACTTCGCTTGAAGGTTCTAGCTTTGCTTGTTCTGCCTTCGCTTGATGGTCTTCGTGCTCGTTCTTTTCTGCTGAGTCGTTTTCTTTGCCACTTTTTGGTCTGAAGGGGTTACAGCATACGTTAATGGTGCCTTGTTCCGAAGGTATCTTCATCATCAGGTAGTTGTGATGGATTGCATCTCCGAAGGCTACTATGATTTGTCTTCCGAAGATTGCATTGTATTCGCTGGGTGAGTCTATGATTATGAACTCCGTCTCCTGGGTTATGGATTTATCTTCGTCTTCGAAGGTTACTTTCAACATTATTTTTCCGATTGAACATGCTTCTTCTCCTCCAAAGTCCTTCAGGGTTATTTTGCTAGTGTTCGCATAGCTGTTGATTTGCATGCGTACCAAAGTATCTTTAAAGATGATATTTTCTGAGCTTCCACTGTCGATCATGATTCTGTGAACCATATACCCTTCGATGTCGGTTTTGATCACGAAGGCGTCTGTATGTGGATAATCGGAGACTCTGATGTCGTCCGTTGTGAAGCGGATGGTTGAATGCTTCCATCTTTTTTGCTCTGTTCTTGCCCTCGCAGCTTTTGCTTGGTGGTAGTCTTGCTTTCTTTTCATCGTGGGTTCGGCCCACGGACGACGCCAAATATTGGGGGATCGAAGGTCTGTGTATGACGTGTCAAAGCCCTCCAACGGAGTGTTGATGAAGTCTTGCTTGCCCCAAGCCTTCGATGGGTACCAGAGCCTTTGGATTACCCTGCGAAGCCCACCTTGGTGGATATCGTCGTCTGTTGGATGATGCGAAGCCCTCCTTCCTTGTCCGCGATGCTGGACGAAGATGTTCTCGCTCAGGTTCCCTGCAGTTAGACGCGCGAAGCCCTCCTTTGCCCGCGATGCCGGGCGAAGGTGTTTGGAGTGTTGAGAGGATCGAGTGCGGTGCAAATGATTGTCTTTGGCTCGAGGCCCGAAAACCAGATGTCCTTACAAGATCATCTGCCTCCATATTTATAAGGGGCGGGATGATCATATTTACATGCATGCCATCGGCTACTTCAGCATGGCTCTTAGCTTGGTAGTTTGAACTCCTGCGCCGTCTGCTCTTTCCGCTCTGCTTCGCTGGTCCTTCGCGAGGTTCCGGGTGGCTTCGGCTGTTTTAGGCGGGTGTGGCTTAGCCTTCGCTATCTCCTTTGCCATATACTTGTTGCCAGGATCCCAACAGTTGCATCTCCACAGCGCTTTTGCCACAGGGAGATTCTTTGCTGTACCTAGAGGGGGGAAAAAGGAGGACATCGGTGATTGTTTGCTGACTGACCATCTCGCGAAACTAACATTGTTGTGCATCCCATTATACCTACGATGACAGTATTCTTCAATGGAACCCCAAAAAAAAAAATACATGACAATATTGAGAGAACGGGGAACCACCAGAGGGGCACCACGCCACCACCAGTCTGTTGCAGCTCGTCGGGGAGGCCGCTAGCAGAGAAGCATATCGGAGCCTTCGGCACTGCAGCTCGTCGGGGGCGGGTGCGCCGCAATCGGGAGTGCGTCAGGGGGCTTCGTAACTGCAGCTCGGGGGAGGGGGTGGAGGACTGGAGGGCCAAGACGCAGGACAGCAGAAGCCGGGCAATGGAGGAGCGGGGGATCGGCAGCAGCAGATGAATCGGCGTGCAACGGCGGCAAATCAGGCGAAGCAGTCCGCCGCGGCGATGGCCATGGGGAGCGGTCCCCTTTTTTCCCGATAGAATAGGGGGATGGGCGAACGATCGCTTGGAGTCTTCGAGAGACTGCGAGAGCGGTGCCTGACGTAAAAATTATCGTTGCTACAGTACTACAGTAGAAAGGGCGCGGGCCCCATCTACAAAATCATAGAGAAAGGTAGACTCGACCCTACAGCTTGGAACTGGATACAAGGATGTAGAGGAGGTCGTCAGCCTGTCCAAGGGGCGCCTTGATGTGCTTACATACGCCAAGAGAGGGAGAGGAAAGGCAGGGAAGGAAGTAGAAACGTCCAGCCATGAAGGAGGGCGGACAATGACCATTATAGTAGCAGTTTTCTCATCTCTTGATGGTAATTGATGGAGGATCGGGAGGACGATCAATTTTGCTGGCAGTGAGCATATGGGTGCATGATTATTGCGCTGTACAGGGAGCTCTATTGGCTGGCCATGGCATTTTTTTTTTTTGGGAAAAGGAGTGATGTGGTCGGGGAGACGAAAATGAGCAGGTAAGTTACTTGCTGCTGGGCTTTGAGCTATTTTTCCTGGTAGCTACTGACGTGAGAGTGAGAGGTGGGGGAAATTAAAAAATAGATTAAGGGCAGGATTGGTTGGACTTGGAGACCATTTAGTAACGGGTATGCTTCTATTTTATAATTTATTTTCTGGTTTTATGAAATAATGAAAAAGGCTCATACCATTCTAAAGAAAACACAAGAAATTGAAGACAATTAGTTTCAAAGTTTTGAGACAAACTAAAATTTGCTTATTTGAACATTTTCATAATAAAACCATTTTTCTCTAAAATAGAATTTTCAAGTAAAATAAAATAAATCACTTAATGCAAACATTTGATAAAAAAGACAATTTAAACAAAATTTTTAGAGAAACCTTTGAAAATTTGCATGTAAAGTTGTAAAATGGTTCACATCCCAAAATGGAAAATTTTGGAGTGTGACAAACTACCCCCTTTAAATGGAATCTCGCCCCGAGATTCTGAAGCTAGGTGTGGGAATTGGTTGTTGGAGATTATGATTTTATAAGATTGATAAGGGATCACACTATATGCATCAATGTAGTTTGAAAGGTTTGAACAAAAGAATTATGTTCAAGGTAAGACAGGCTCATAATAAACTATATTACACACAAGCAAACATAACACAAAAAAAAAAAATCAAACAACAGCATGTGTGTAGTCGGAGGCCTTCATCTGTAGCTTGCTTGATGCAGCTGAACATCTTCACTGTTTCTATTCTGATGAGATATCTTCATGAGAAAAATCTTGGCTTCTCTTGAGTTGACGTTGTTGACGGTGATTCTTTTCTGGTTGGCCATCTTGTTGCATGTTGGTATTTCTTACGTCACAGATAAATCCGCAAGCGCACGGAATACCGTTGTAGCACTTCACCCGGGAGTATTCCAAGGTATCGTATTTGTTTTCCCCAAGGAACGGAGTTATTCTACCGCAAGGCAAGTTTTACCCAAGGACAACCAAGACAACTAGCAGCTTAGGATTGAGAGGGTGATTATTATCTAGATATTTCTAAGGTTAGACGAATTCAGGTTCTACTCGTCTACTTCGAGCACCGGCTTAGGCTTTGGTCTGCCAAGCCACTCCGGCTAATGGCTCTACTATGTACCCGAACGTGGAGGGTTCCTTTGGATGGACAGGGCTGTCACTTCCTGCCACCTACCTCTACAAACCGTGGAGCACACAGCGGTCAAAGGCGACCTCCAGCCTAGACACCACGTCTATGCTATCGATCACTACTCTAGCCCCGGCCTGATACTGATTCAGAGAACTAGAGCACTCCTTGCGGAGCGACGATCCCGTTGAACGAGTTTAACAAGAATTATGCCTAGACGAATGATAAAGCTCAATAGATAGATAATCACCACGTATAATCACTAGAAGTGTTTACACGCCAAGGTAAAAGAATAGGAACTAAACCTCCAATGAAAAGGGGAGGAGAACTCCTATCTCTTCCTTGCCCTCTCTCCTATTCTACTAAAATACAAGAGGCTCTCGGCCTGTGGATTGGAAATGAGGAGAGTCTTGTGTCTTGTGGTGTGTTGTTGTGTTGAGAGAGGGGGGGGGGTACCCCTTTATTTATAGCCTTGGAAGGTCGGCAACTTTGAGGCGGTTCCCGAGGTCGGTGACATTTTATAAAAGCGTGTCCTATTTACTAGATGATATATATCTCCAAACGGCCAAGGTTACTCCACCTTGCCAAGATCAAGGGTTCCAAGCACCCTGTACGTCTCTGCAGGTTACTCCACCTGTACCCAATCACAGTTACCCCACTGTGATTGCCCTTCCACCATTCCCAACTAATCGTGTGAGGGTCCATGCCGCTCTTGACCGTGAGCACGGCTGCCATGACAGTTTTCACTCTGCAGAGGTTGTACAGATTTCCCCATGAGTTGTGATTCCGTCCCCTGTTGCCAGGTGGACTAAAGTCTCCTTTATGCCATGCCGGAAAAGCACATGCACACTTCCTTATGTGTGCGGCCAGGAGATCACAACATAGCTTTTCCACAGCTTCCTCCAGCTTGTACGTGCCCACTAAGGTTCCACCGACAGGGGAAGTATACCCTTGACCGCTAGAGGACCCTCTTGTGCCAGATGGTTTCGAGGAGTACCCCTCCTGTCCCCACACATCTCTCTCCCGACGATTCCAGCGTACCCCGCCTTCCTCGCACCGCTGTTTGGCACGCACAAAACTGATCTCCACAGTGTAATACGCCAGGCCGCGCTCATTCTTGAACTCGTGGCTGTACGGTTTTCATAGGTGGTCGCTCCACGAACCGGTCCTTAGATTTAGGTGATCAACAAAACCAAGGGACAGCCGGAACCCCTCCACAGTCCCCGAGCTGCCGGTAACCCCAGCACAGCTCCCAAACCACAATCACCCAAATCCCTAGCTCCATTCATGTGTTGCTAAAAGAAAATTACCGTTTAACCCTCGTGTGATAGAAGTTCAATTAGTCAAGTTACAACATTCCCAACCCAACATACAGCCAGGCTAAGTATTTCTACCCATAAACAAGTAAAAGAAACTAAGGCGACAAGGAATTGTTGGGGGATCGAAGGTCCAGGATGGACTCAGCGAAGCCCTCCGACTATTTTGTTAAGGGGTCGAAGGTCCAGGATGGATGCAGCGAAGCCCTCCAACAGATTACTTGAGATTGTTGCTATCCTACGAAGCCCTCTCGGCGTTTTGTCGTCCTCAAGCTCCTTGGTGAAGCCCTCCAGAAGTGTCTGCGTTGTCGTGTGAAGGTTCTCTCGCCCAGGATGTTCTTTAGGTCATATAACTCCGGAGCCCTCTGTCACCCGCGATGCCGGGCGAAGGGGTTAGAGATGACGAGTAAATGTAGACAGAGTAAATGAAGCGTCACTTGGCTCGTGGCCCAAAAAAACAGATGTCATTACAGGATCTCCTCCCTCCATATTTATAGGGGGGAGGAAAGATCGTTATTACAGTTATGCCATTGGGCGATTCTATCATGTCCTTCTATTGCAGGCTTAGCTTTGCTCACGATCAATAGTCTTCGCTGCATCTTTTTGTACCTTCGCTCAGTTGCTTCTTCCCTTCGCGTGGATAAGGGATCCTTCGTCATCATCTCCTATGTCTTTGTGTTTCTTCTTTAACCTTGCTCGTTATTATACCTCCATTTCCTGGCACCGCCTGGTCCTTCGCTGTATGTAGTTGCAGCCAACCTCGTCTCCTGGCTCCGCCTGGTCCTTCGTTGTACATAATCGCAGCCAACTTCCCAACATTAGCCCTCAACTGTTGAAAGTAATAGCGAAGGTATTCCTTGAGACAGTTATTTTTTGGCTGCGATGTTATTTTTTCAGTTTTTAGCTTTATTGCTGAATTTTTTTAATATTTCTTTATTTTGCATTTACATCCTAGTTTGTTTTCATTTTAGCCTCTTCATCCTTGGTCTTCTGGGTCTTTAAATATGAGTCGCTTTCATTCCCATTTTTCACCTTCCGTTTTTACTGCCGTTCCCGCTTTGCTGGCGTCACTTCTTTCGAAGGTATTCCCTTTTCCATTCCGATGGCTCGGCAGAAGTCTGTAGCTTTGCCTAGAGGTTTTAACTCCCTTCGAGTGAATTACACTTTTACGAGGTGTATACATACTTCTCGTGACAAGGGCAATCTGAATCATTATTCTGAATCTGGTCATCTTGATATTGATTTACTCCGGCTTCCCCTCGAAGGTCCAGAACAGATTCCTGATAACTTCTTGAACCCTAGGCCTGACGAAGTTGTAGTCTTCGCTTCTTTCCTAGATGCTGGTTTATTGTTTCCACCTTTGAGGCTTATTTCTCGTGTTCTTTCTATGTATCATATTCAACTTCACCATCTTACTCTGGTTGCGGTTGCAACCATCTCCGCGTTTGCTTGGGCTTGTACGAGCGAAGGTGTTCACCCTAGCCCGCATGCTTTTTATCAAGTATATCAGGCCCGGCATACTCCTCTTTATGATCATCGTCGCCGTGTTAGTCCCTGCTTTGGAGTTGTTGACTTCGTTGCTAGAGAGGGGTTCGTAACTCCTCTTCCTAGCTTCGATCCACCTCCTTTTCGCAAATGGGTGAAAGATTGGTTTTATTATCGTGCTTCATCCTTGGATTTCCATGTTGGTAAGGCTGTTGACATACACATTGTGAATGGCTTCGAGCCCCTTAGAAATCGGGCTGTTTCTCGGTTTCTTGAGGCTTTCTTGAGGGTTAGTCAAAGAATGACTCTTCGGGATACCTTAGAAGAGTGCTTCGCTGCTGACGTTCTTCCGCTATCTCGAGATGGTTGGCGGCCTTCTACTTTTCTGGGATAAAATATACTTGGCTTAAAAGTGCCATCTTTCTCTTCGAACCCAGTACCTCGTACAGCCTCTTTTTACTTTTGCAGTCTTCGCGCACTCTTTTCTTTTTGGTAGTGTCTTGCTTTGCTAAAACTTTGTTTTTTCTTCTGCAGGTTTTACCCTCTGGTCAGCCCAGGATCGAGTGAGCTCCTTCCTTAGAAAATTTTCTCAAAAAGAGTGGGTTGAAAGATCCCGAAGGGGGATTGGCCTTAGGATAAACTGGATTTATCAGAGTTTGGACATCTTTCAGTCTGAATACCCTTGTTCTGAGGACCTTTCTTCTGGTGATGAAGCCTCTCTTGATCCTGTTTTGCCCAGTCTTCCTTACTTCAGTGTTTCGGCTGCTTCCACTATTGAAATGGGTTCCTCGACTGTTGTGTTGAAACACCAGAGATTCATTCTGCTCCGAAGAATGCCGAGATTCCTTCTCCTACCACAGGTCGTCTTTTGACCCCTTCGTATTCCATGATCTTTGAAGAGCCATCGCCTGCAGTTGCTCCGAGTTCTATCCCTTTGGCTGAGGATTCTGGCATTTGTCAAGACGCTTCTCCTGTCATGCCTCCAATGGATTTACATAGTATTCTACTTGCCGATCTCGGCTAACCAGTTGGCATTGATGCTGAAAGGGTTCTTAGCTCTAAATCTGCTTGCCAAAATCCCTTCGCAGGTTCTTTGACTTCTTGCTCTGGATTGAAAAGCAGTTTTTCTCTACCAAAGAAGGCTTCATTTCTTCGTTTGCTTGGCAAACGCAAATTTAGTGAGCTTATGACGGCGGATGTCCTACCTTGCTCAAGCGAAGCTAATACTTCTTCTCTGCCTTCGGATAGCGCGCGACAAGCTTCGCAGTCTCTTGCATTAGTTGCTTGTCCTCACGGTACGTATTATTTCCATTTTATGTTTGTCTCTTTTTAAAAGATTGGCTTCCTTTGAGTTTTACGTTCGCCTGTTTCTTTTTCCTTAGGATCGTCAGATTCTAGAGTTAGTGAGATAGACATTCAGGCTATTTTGTCTTCTCTGAATTCGGACCTTCAAGAAATGAGCCCTCTTGACTCTTTTGCTCAAAGGCTTCGTCTTCCAAAAGTGGAACTCAGTCTCTCAAATCTTGATCCCGAAGTTCTCCTTCGCTCGTTGATTCCTCAACAAATCAAGGTTAAGCTGATAGTCCTTCGTCTTTTGCTATATGATGCTTCGTTTTTTCCTTGTTCTTACAGTTTTTCCCTTTTTCTTCATTACTGCAGTCCATCACCCTTACTCAAGCTTGTGCCTGTCGAAGCCAGCACTTTGATGACGAAGTCTCCAAAATATCATCTCTCGAAGCTTCTCTTGCTAGGGCTGACGAAGCATTGAGAGTTTCATCTTCCGCTGTTTCGAAGTTGGAGTGTGAGACTGCAACCCTTCAAAGCGCTGTGTCAGGGCATGACGAATACTTGTCTCTTCTCGAGAAGACCATTCGCGACAAGAAGCTGTTGCTTGAGAAAGAGGAACTATTCCGTAACCTTCTTTCTTCACGCCTGTCTGATCTTACTCGGTCGAAGGTGTTACTCTCTGATACTAGCTATGTTGAATCCCTTCGCTTCTGCGGTCTTCCAGAAGATGCTTCTCCGGATGTCGTGAAATAGTGGTTGTGTGTCAACGTCAGGGGTCTTGTTGGCGTTTGTCGAGATTACTCCTATGATGCAGTGATACTCATGATCCGAGATGTCCTTTACAGTTTTCTTCATGGAGGCAGTGATGCTGCTGAGGTCATTGCCTGGCCAGGCTTTTCGGCGAAGGCGTCCAATTGTACACATGATTTCAGTGTGGTTGAAGCTAAGTGTCTTGGCTTGATCAACGACTTTTGGTGGAGTAGAGTTAAATCTCTTACTCTTGATCTCCCCGAAGGGTCTTCTTGGTGGCCTTCGTGGCATATTATTGTAGATATGTCTTTTGGTGGCCTTAGACTGTATCTCTGTAGATACTTTTATTTTGTTACGGAAAAGATGCTGTATTAAATTTCTTTGCAATCTGTTCCGTATCAAATATCTTTCTCTTGGTTTTCTTTTTACGATGACTTCGAACTCTGTCTTTGAGCCTTCGATTTTTCGTAACCTCATGCCTTTCAGTTGCGCTATTTGTGGCTTCATGTTGTTATTCCGAAGCCCGTCATACCTTTATGCTGTTCTGGCATGTGACTTGTCGGCTTTTGGCGTATCATCATCGCGATAGTTGTAAATCTTTATAGGAAAACAGCTACGCTAACCGTCGCGAAGGTTGTTCTCTTTTTTTTTTTTTGTGGCTTTTGCTTTCGCGACGAGTGCTAGTTTTGGCTTTTCAGCTTGTGCTCTCCTTTCCAAATGTTTCTGACTTCTTCGTCAAAATAGACGCTTCGCGAATGATTCTTACTAGGGCTGTTATCTTCTTCGGGTTACAACTTCGAGCTTTGCTAAGTCGTAATTTTGCATTTTCTTGCATAGGGTTATTTCCCTTTCGATTTGTTTCCAGGCTGTTGGAGCTTGCTACCCGAGCCCATTGATGGTGACTTTGTGATTCCCGCGAAGGATGTTTCTTTTTCATGAAATTGCTTCTTTTCTTTTGCTAAGGATTATTCTGTGTAGATTATAGATAGTTTATTCTCGTAATTCCTGAATAAGAAAAACACCATTCATATTATCTCTGGTGCCTTTGGTGGCTGATGGCTTCGTCATCTTTAGCGAAAGCCTATGACAGTTGCTTCGCAATTTTTAGCGAAGGATGCTGTATTCTTGGCTTTTACATCTTTTAAGAACAACAGCTTCGCAATCTTTAGCGAAGGCTACTATTAGTTACTTTGTAATTTCTTGACGAAGGACACTATATTTTGGTTGGCTTTCATGCCTTTAATGGTTGATATCTTCGCGATCTTAAGCGAAAATTTTACCATTCTTTTTCTTTCTTTTTTTCATTCTCTGCCTTTTTTGGGCGAAGCTTTATTTCTGCCTTTTTTAGGCGAATTCTTGTCATCTTGTCTTTACCAAGGCTATATTCTTTTGATAATCGTCAATATATAAAAAATACCATTTTCCATAAAAAAAGCTTCGCAGCTACTTGGCGAAGGTTCTTTATCGTTTCGAGATTTTGGCTTTTCGCCTGTGATAGAATCTCCGCAAATCATTTTACAAAGATTTCTATTTTCCCTTTTTGAATTGGCTTTGTAGCCTTGGGTGGGTAAAAGCTTCGCAACTATTCGTTAATGGTTACCACTATTCTCTGCCTTTTTAGGCGAATCTTGTCATCTTGTCTTTGGAGACGACAAGGCTTCTCTTCTTTTTGAATGATGGGACATAAAAATATTGTTTTTGTGCTTCTGGAATGTTCCCTCTTTCTTTATATATACATAGTTACCCCTGACCGCCTGATTTGCCTTCTACTGTTTCTTTGCCTTTCCTAGTTATGGAATCTTTGTGGGATCGACTTCCGCGTGGCGTTGTGAAGGAGCTTGTGCGGGGTGGCTTCAAGCGCAGAGATGTTCTTCCTCAGGATCTCGTGGATCACTTCGCGAAGCTTGACCGGTTAACCAGGAGGCATGCTCTAATTGAGGTTCCTGCGCAGCCAGTTCCTCTTGCCATCGTTCCTCCAGGTGTGATTATCATTAGCGATGATGAAGGCGCTGATGACCGTTCAGCTAGGCCTTCGCGCTGTTCCGGAGTTGCGAGTCGTACTCGTAGTAAAACTAAGAAGTAGTTTGGTGTTGTATTTGTTGTCTGGTGTCCTTCTTTGATTTGAATCAGCATTGATATGGCTTCGCCTGGCCTTCTCCACTTGGTTGAACGTTTGTAATCTGCTAATTTGAACGACTTTGCTTTTTGTAAAGGTAATTTGATATCTAGGCTTGATAATCTTTGTTTCTTCCTTTTCACCTTGATGTCATTGTATTCTGCCTTCATTGTTGATCCATGTTTATGATGTCGGTAGCCTTTGATGTTTGCTTCTTTATATAAAGTCCCCTTCAGTGCATGTTTTGATCTTCGAAGGTGTCTGTCTTGGGTTGATGATAACCTTAAAGCTGCTTGCCTTGATACGAGTAGTTGGATGTTACTGTCGCGGCTGATCTGCTCTTACCCCTGTAGTTTTTGCTGGGCGGTGATCTTGTCTCCTTTTCATCGTGGGTTTGGCCCACAGACGGCGCCAAATGTTGGGGGATCGAAGGTCCAGGATGGACTCAGCGAAGCCCTTCGACTGTTTTGTTGAGGGGTCAAAGGTCCAGGATGGACGCAGCGAAGCCCTCCAACAGATTACTTGAGATTGTTGCTGTCCTGCGAAGCCCTCTCGGCGTTTTGTCGTCCTCGAGCTCCTTGGCGAAGCCCTCCAGAAGTGTCTGCGTTGTCGGGTGAAGGTTCTCTCCCCTAGGATGTTCTTTAGGTCTTTCGTTATGTATAACTCCGGAGCCCTCTGTCACCCGCGATGCCAGGCGAAGGGGTTAGAGATGACGAGTAAATGTAGACAGAGTAAATGAAGTGTCACTTGGCTCGTGGCCCCAAAAAGCAGATGTCATTACAGGATCTCCTCCCTCCATATTTATAGGGGGAGTAAGATTGTTATTACAGTTGTGCCATTGGGTGATTCTATCACGTCCTTCTATTGCAGGCTTACCTTTGCTCACGATCAATAGTCTTCGCTGCATCTTTTTGTACCTTCGCTCAGTTGCTTCTTCCCTTCGCGTGGACAAGGGAGCCTTCATCATTATCTCCTATGTCTTCGTGTTTCTTCTTTAACCTTGCTCGTTATTATACCTCCGTTTCCTGGCTCCGCCTGGTCCTTCGTTGTATGTAGTTGCAGCCAACCTCGTCTCCTGGCTCCGCCTGGTCCTTCGCTGTACATAGTCGCAGCCAACTTCCCAACAGGAATGATATGGAAATAATCTAGTAAACCCTACAAATAGGTGTGCATTCATTTGGCTCAAGCATGCATTTCTGTAAACAAAACATTTGTAAACTAGGTACAAGATGGTCAAAGACACTTGCCTTTTTTGGTAGTATTGTTTCTCAGTGAGTTCAATTCTTGATCTTCAATGTCTTCGTACGATTCTCAAGTGTTTATTCCTATTCATGCAAACATGAAAACAAAAATACAATAAATACAAAATGCAGGTGTTGGGGGATCGAAGGTCCAGGATGGACTCAGCGAAGCCCTCCGACTATTTTGTTGAGGGGTCGAAGGTCCAGGATGGACTCAGCGAAGCCCTCCAACGTATTATCTAAGATTGTTGCGGTCTTGCGAAGCCCTCTAGGCATTTTGTCGTCCTCGAGCTCCTTGGCGAAGCCGTCCTGAGGAGTCTGCGTTGTTGAATGAAGGTTCTCTCGCCCAGGATGTTCTTTGGGTCTTTCGTTATGTATAGCACCGAAGCCCTCTGTCACCCGCGATGCCAGGCGAAGGGGTTAGAGATGACGAGTAAATGTAGACAGAGTAAATGAGGTGTCACTTGGCTCGCGGCTCGAAAAACAGGTGTCATTACAGGATCTCCTCCCTCCATATTTATAGGGGGATGAAATATCGTTATTACAATTATGCCATTAGGCAATTCTGTCACGTCTCTCAAGGGTTAGGCTTTAGATTCACTCTTGCTCAACACCCTTCGCTGTATCTTCCGGTACCTTCGCCTGTCCTACGCATGATTCAGGGAGCCTTCGGCATCATCTCCAACATTAGCGTTGATGAACTTTGGTAGGACCAAAGCTAGAAACAATTTTTTATTAATAAGGATTATGCCGTGTGCTTTCCTGATTCATGCACGTGTTTGTCGTTTCTTATGTGTACTATTTTTTCCCGATTCCCAATGCTCAGCTTGGTTCTATATATACTCGTTGTGATTGCCTTATCTCCCCGTGCTGTTTTCGCCTTTGGTGTACTCTATCGCCCGTGCCTTCGTTTTCACCTCCTCTTCGCGCCACAAGAAATTCCTTTCTTTCGTATTTTTTCAAGATGCCCAGTGATAGGAGATCCAGTGAAGAAAATGTTAAGAAGAAGGCGAAGACCCATAAGTCATCCTCCAAAAACGGCTCCGATAAAGTTGTCGGCGAAGCTCGTTCTCGACGGCTAGTGTTGCCGCTGCTTCGGTGCCTCCTTTGAAGGCTTCAGCTCCTTCCTCGAAGGACTCGGCTGTTCGGTCGACTTCTTTTAAACAGGCTATTTCTATCAGGCCTCCTAAGGTGTATAGTTTGATTGATATTATCACTGGTCCGAAAGGTGTAAGTCAGAGTTCTTCTGTTAAGACTTTGTCGGCTTCGAAAGAAATCCCTTCGAAGATCTTTGCCAGCCCCGCAAGAGGTACTTCTTCTTCTTCAGCTGATGCTGGCAAATCTATGGCTCCTGAGAAGGCCAAGGCCCAGGACAAGAATGCAGAGGCTGCTGCAACTTTGTCTGATACTTCTGGATCGAAGGCTAAGATCCTGGACAATAATGCAGAGGCTTCTGTAACTGTGTCTGATGCCCCTGGATCGAAGGCTAAGATCCAGGACAATACCCAAGCTGGGGTATTTGAAGCTTCTGTTGAGGCCCAGATCCAGGACAAGGATGTGGGCGAAGGTGCTACTTCAAGTTATCTTTCATTACTTGATATGTCTGAGCTTCGCCAGATGGCTGCTAACTTGGGACCTCTTTCAGATCGTTCTGGGGTTCAACTTCAGCCAGAGCCTCATGTTCAACCTCGTAACATTCTCAGCCCTTCGGCAGGTGGTGAACTTTTTCTACACTCTGTCTTTGAGACGATGCAGGAGGAGTTTCTCCCTTTTGACATGACTTTTTATTCAACTAAGGCTGCTGGAGGGTCTTCACTTGCTTGTGACGTGCCTGTTAATACCTTCGTCATGAGTGCTCAGGCTGTTGAGCCTTTTGTTGCTGCTGCCAATAGGATTCAGCTCCCTCAAGTGGAGGATGAGCTGATGTTACAGGATGGTGATACCTTGTACAAGTCTTTGCTATCTTCGCAAGTGAAGGTTAGTTTTCCGCTTCGTGTCTTATTGTAAGCTTTATTATCTGACTCTTTTCTTCTTTTTTGGCAGTCTCTCGCCATTATCCATGCCTCCCTTCGCCAGTATAGGGAGTTTTCGCGGATGAAGGCTGATCAGGACTCCCTTCGTAATGACCTTAGTGCCCTTGAGATGAAGGTCAAAGAAAAAGAAGATGCGTTAGCTCTTAGTGAGAAACGCGTGGCTGACCTTTTTTTAGAGAAGGAATTGCTCACTAAGTCTGCTCTAGACTTTGAGACGAGGGTCGCTTCTTTGGAAAAACGAGTTGAGGAACTGGATGCGTCCCTTGCGAAGGCCAGAAAAGATAACGAAGGCCTTCGTGGGAAAATTGATGCTGCCGATCAATAACTTGCTACTCTTGTGAAAGCAGAGAAGCTTCGCTTATCTGACGTTTGTGGTCAAGTCCGAGATGCCCTTGTTTCTGTTGGGACGGCACCTGATCAGCTTCCTGAAGATGCTTCGACTGAGCATTACCAAGCTTGGCTTGCTGCCAATATCCCGTATGTCATCCAAGCTTGCAGAGCTTTTTCGAAGAACGCTGTGCATCTCGCTATTCGGGACCTCTTCCATTCGCTCGAAGCTGTAGGGAGTGATGCCTTGGCGAAGGCTGTTAGTGACTCATTTTCTTTTAAGTCTACTGACATCACTCCTGATCTGATTGAAGCCCTCATTAAGTTTGCTGATTGCATTGACGAGTCTTTCTGGAGCAGGGTTCTTTCTATCGGCCAGCAGCCTCGAAGTGAGGTATAAACTTTTTCTTGATTGACTAATGTGTATACGGTATTTTCCCTTTGAACTTGTATTTGCTGAGTATGTCGCGAAGACATGTGTTGTAAACTTATTGTTTTTATCTTTAATATTTGTTTGATTTTGGACTTTAGGATTCCTCTGATTTTTCATTGAGCGAGTTTGCCGAAGCCATCATCTGATGTTTAGCTGATCAAGTGTGCTACTTCAGAGTCTTCGTCTAAAGTGTCCTTGAGCGAGTTTGCTACTCCGGATCCCTCTTCACATGAGTTGTCTCGTCGTGAGCCTCCGATTGAGATATTTAGTTCACCTTTGGAAATTTATTTGTCTAGTGATTCGGATCCTTTGTCCCCCATCGAAGGGGGAGTGGAATCTTTAACTTTCCATTCGGGTAGCCTTGTGGCTGTTGGTAGACTTTATAATTCTGGCTCTGATGCTCCCAAAGGGCGTCATGTTCGTTGCAGGCGAGAGTCTCGAGGACGCCGATCTCGTGGTGCTTCTTCTTCTAGTCGAGGTTCAACTAGGAAGAAACGTGACGGTTGCAGCCGTCGTAACCCTCCGGCTGATTCCGAAGGTCCCTCCTCATGTTTTGATGCTGCTTCGCATGTTGAGCGCATGAATTCTTCCGGAGTAGTGGACCCGGTTTTTCAACGTCCTTACTCGCCTTCGAGTGGATTTGACATTTACGAGTTCAGCGTCATTTTTCAGATGTTATTAGAATTAGGCCTTATTGTAAAGCAAGAGCCCCACGATGGCTCTCCCTGAACATTGTTTTATATACTTTATGAAGCTGTCTTTTTTGAAGCGATCTCAGCGAAGCCCTCCAACATATTATCTGAGATTGTTGCGGTCCTGCGAAGCCCTCTAGGCGTTTTGTCGTCCTCGAGCTCCTTGGCGAAGCCCTCCTGAGGTGTCTGCATTGTTGAATGAAGGTTCTCTCGCCCAGGATGTTCTTTGGGTCTTTCGTTATGTATAACACCGAAGCCCTCTGTAACTCGCGATGCCGGGCGAAGGGGTTTGAGATGACGAGTAAATGTAGACAGAGTAAATGAGGTGTCACTTGACTCGCGACCCGAAAAACAAATGTCATTACAGAATCTCCTCCCTCCATATTTATAGGGGGATGAAAGATCGTTATTACAATTACGCCATTAGGCAATTCTGACACTGCTCTCAAGGGTTAGGCTTTAGATTCACTCTTGCTCAACACCCTTCGCTGTATCTTCCGGTCCCTTTGCCTGGTAGCGTTTGTCCTTCGCATGATTCAGGGAGCCTTCGGCATCATCTCCAACAGCAGGGAATAAAACAAGATGAAAATGGTTTACAAGGGCTATGCTTGGATAGATTAGGTATACAAGAACAATACCGAAACTCCGAGAAGACTTCTGGAACCTCGAGAGGAGCTCTCTCACTCTACTCTACTCTACTCTAACTCCCAAATAATAACTCTACTTCTACAAATGAGTAATGGATCTCTTGGATCAGTGAGGTGCGAATTGTTCCTGCGGACACCAGGGCTATTTATAGCCTCCTTAGGACAGGGGGGCTTATGTAGGCGAAGGATACGTGGCGGGGCGCCAAGCCAGGCCGGCCGGCCTAGTAGGGGGGCCGGCCAGCCGTCCACTATGGCGGTTCGCCGCCGTCTCTTGCGTGGATGCTCCAGATTGCCTCCTGGTGTCGGTTCGAAGATCGGTTACTTCGTGGGGGCGGCAGAACTTGAGTAAGGGCCAAGTTGAAGCCCAAACAGCCCACCAGACGGTATGTCAGTGGAATTCTGCTGAACAGGCTTTAGTTTGTGATGTTTCAGCCCAATTACAGCCTGTTGGAGGAAGACCGGGGTCAGTGGGCGACAAGTGGGGCCGGCCGGCCTAGGGTGGGTTCGGCCGGCCTGCCTTTTTCTCGGTGCAGGCCCACTTTATTGCATAATTCACTCCTGCATCCAAAAATCACCAAAACTTGTGGAAATAGGTTAATTCCTAACTACTATGCATAGAACCTTGGTGATTAGCATTTATTTACCGATATGTTGACGGTGATTTCGGGATTTTTTGCACCGTCAACAAACTCCCCAAGCTTAACCTTTGCTCGTCCTCGAGCAAACAAGTCAGGGTACCGGCGGATCAGGAGTTACAAACATAGCGCCCTAAGGGTAACAAAGATGCAACCACGTACTCCCTAAATAGTGGTAAGTATACAAGAGCACGGAACTTTCACGAGTGTTGTATATGTATCGGGCGTGTATGCTTCACCTTGTCATATAGCATTGAAAACTAGAACAGCATTTTTGGACAAAACAATTCTAGCAGGTTCAAGTCCAGAGTTTTTATGTGCTGCAAGACAAGGTAAAAATTTCTCCTTTGTTTTGGTCCACACTTCCCTTCCCTCCAGTGAGTCTATTCCTACAAGCCTCACACAAATCCTACCTTCTACCAAATGAGGCTTGTATGTGGAGCTTGGTAAGGATATGCACATTTATCATGCGTGTATTGTAAAGCTAAAGAATAAATCTCAAGAGACATAGCAACTCTTTATATCTCGGTCATATGGAAAATGGTGATGGAGGGGGAGAAGATGAACACACACTGATGGAAATGGTTTTGCAAACTTTTGGTCTTCTTTTATGCTCATGCTCAAGATGTTTATGATAAGAACCTCAGTGCATAATTGCAAATCATGGAGTCTTTCTTTTCTTTTCTTTTCTTTTTGTTTGGACTCCATGATGCATTGGCACTAGCGATGATAGGTTCATGGGCATTTTAAAATATTCTTGAGCTTTTTGATGTAGACCAAAAGGTTTTGCAAATGTGGTGATGGTGGATGGAAATGTTTGATGATTTTTCAAACATTCCTTTTTGGTGGAAAGAAAACAAAAACTCACGCGAAGGAATAATGACCGAGATTTAGAGTGCTTACTCTCAAAAGCATTTAAACCTTAACAAAACTCAACGCATGAGCAAATGGCTATGAGTGGGGCTGTTTCGAATATTTTCATGATATGGCTCTGGTAGGTAAATAAATCCTCACAAGGGAAGTGCTTACAAAATGAAAGGGTTTTTAGGTACTTGCAGCAATTAGAATAGAAAACATCTCTGAACTTTTACCATGCTAAGAACTGCAAATATCCTAATCATGCCATATCATAGTTCACAATGCTTAGACTTGGTGTGATGTATGCAACCCACAAAAATGTAGCAACACGAGTGATGTGACTATGCTCAAGTATAAATAACACACATGTCAGGAGTAGAGGTTGCATCAATGCGACACAAGAGGAAGTATCATGTAACTACTTATCATTTCCTTTAAGTGTAATAATCACCAAGATTCTAGCATTTTTATTCAACAAGGAGTATTTTATTGATCGTTAGAAATACTTACCTGACGGTCCTCCCCAAGCTTGAGTCTTTGCGAGACTTAAGCTTGTATTGAATCACCGATTTTCCTGCGGGTCCTCCCCAAGCTTGAGCCTTTGCAAGGCTTAAGCATGAATAGGCCGCATCCTCCATCCTTCTTGTACCTGCAAAAAGAATGAGGGTGATACGTGTGGCTAGCCCCTAATGGGCATCACCGGAAATCTTACCATTTTTGGTATTTTTATATTTTATAGTTTTTATTTTGTTTTCTAAGTTTAATGAAAAAGCAAGTGCCAGGCCTAGCTAATGGATAACGATTGGGATGGCCTCCCCAATCGGAGGGCGCTCATTTTTATGTCTTTGAGCTAGACGTTCTCCTTCTTGTTCAGCTCGATTGGACCTCGCTCGCCGGAGAATCAGGCAGTGTAGAGGTTCCTTCTTTCTTCCGCCACACTTTGGTTGTCTTCTTTGTGCTTGTGGCGGCGACCATTGTTGTAGGCGCCAATGTTGTACTCTCCTCTGTGGGTACCTTTGCTGCCCGTTTGTTCTTGGAGCGCCTAGCTCTCCTCCTTCTTAACGACTTTGATTCACCTGTTGTTTCTTGAAGTGCTGAGAGTGCTTGTGGCGTCTTGGGCTGCTCGAGTACTTTCTTCGGACTTCTCCAATAGTTGGCTGGCCGTCTTTCCATTTCTCTTGCCAGGTAGTTCCTCATGTGTGTGATGAGCTTGTCTGGCTGCGGCATGGGTGGAGTGATCTCAATCTTCTCCACTTCTCTCGGGTTCTTTCCATAGAAGACCCTCACTTGGTTGCACTGTTCAACTTTAGGCTTGAAGTTGAATGTTTCCTCTCTGCCGTTGAAATCCAAGCGAATCTCCCCTGTCCCCATGTTGATGTTGGCATTGGTGGCGTTCAAGAATGGCCTCCCAAGGATGAGAGGGATCTTGTCGTCTAGCTCCATGTCTAGCACAACAAAATCAACGGGAACATAGAGATCCTTGATTTGTACCAGGACATTTTTGGCTATTGAAGCGTCTCCGCTTTTCGCAGGATCGAGTCGGTATAGCGCTGATGAACAGACGCAACAGTACAACATATAAAAAGCACGAATTAAGTCTTTAAGTTATTACATTAGTCCAATAAAACAACAAGTACACAGCGGAAGTCTTAACGATACAAATCCAAGTCCAAAGATAAGAGATACAAGCGCACGCGCTCACGATACAAGTGAATTCACATCCAAAGCCATGAAGATGCGAACTCAAGAGGAGATCACTCCTCGGTCTCCCAGTGGGCGGTCCAACCAAAAGGAAGCTGGCCGTCCCACTGTCCACCTCCACCCGTAGAGTCGGGGATAAAGGTGCTACCTGCACAAAAACATAAGGAGCCAAACCCTGAGCAACTAATACTCAGCAAGTCTTACCCGTCAAATTGGCTATCTACAGCCGACTCCTAATATGCAAGGCTACAAAGGGGTGGCTGACTCAATAGCATAACTCGCACTAAATACTTGATCCTTACTTTCAAGTTTTATTTTTCAAGATAAATACTTAACCAGTAAAACAGTGTGCATATCTCTAAAACATGTATAAAATAACAATTCATCAACAGTGACAGTGTATATATAGCAATGTAAATAACAGTAATGTAAATAGACTAGCATCATATCATCAATCATATCACACTACGAGGTGACTCAGTGAGCAAGGTTGCTCTTGACCGAGAGCGGCGGCATCGATGTACATCCTGCAGGAGAAAAACCTGACCATACGCCACACACGCGTAGAGTCGCATGTGGCAACTATTCGCGAAGGTCCCCCTAGAGCTGGCTGGGTCTCACACCTCCCGAGAAAGGCCTTCCCGCACGGTCCCCGTCCCAGACGTACGCCCCGATTGGGAAGCATCCCTTCTCTCCCGAATACCATGATAGAAAGTGCAAGTATCCGCAAGACACCAGGGCAACCTAAGCTACTAAGTTTACTAGGCCCATAAAAACACTAGCATATGATCAGTACGTTCGAACTTGCTCAACAGGGCCAACAACGGACGGTCCTTAACCGACACAGACGGGGCTACCACCGTGAAGGCCCAGCCTTCTCGCACCATCCTACACAACCAAATCCCCGTCCGGTCTCAACAAATCCTAAATCCAGCTAGTACAATCCAGGATGAACCTACCTCGCGAGTGGGACCTACCACTCGACTTCTACCGTCCGCTAGCCACTAAGCCTAGCAAGTTCTAACGTAACCTAGACCACATCTACAAAAATAGGACACAAGGTAGGATTTGGAAGGTAATCCTAATGCATTTCTAAGGTTTCACATCAACTCCTAATAGACCTAATGCACAAACATTGACTAGCCCCAATCAAGTGCAAAAATAAAAATCCTAAATAGGGAGGCATGCACCGGGGCTTGCCTGGCTCAGGAGCGTAGCTAACAGGGTCAGCGGGGTCAGTGTCCTGCTGCGGCTGCTCCTCCTGCACCTCCTGGGTCTGCTCCTCCGGCAGCTGGAAGTCCAGTGGCTCCGGAGTCGTCTCTGTCACTACACGTTATGACAAGGGAAATAATGCAAAGTTAGATGCAAGAATATGATGCAATTAATGATTTAATTACTTGATAGGACAGTCATTTACACTGTAAGCGCAAATGATTAACTTTGTTAATTAATTTCGTCTGGAGTATTTCCTTCATTATCTTTTAATTAAGTTTACCATTAATCAACTTAGGCAAGTTAAATGAATAATGTGATTTCGAAAGTTGATTTATGTCTAGTGGCATTTTTCTGGTGAAGAGTGCCACTGGAAGAAATTTATGGTGAAGTTTCATGATTTATTGCAGAGTAGATTATTTATAATAATTTATACAGTGCAGAACATGATTTAAATCATAAGAAAATAATTAGGCAACATGTGACAGTGGAAAAATGCTCTGTAGGTGTGTTATCAGATTATTAACAGGCATGCAAGAGTTCAGGATTTATTGGGCAACATAGAATTTATAAGGAATTAAGCAAGATCTGGACAGATGTATTTATCAGGAAATACACATTCTGCAAAAGGGTGTTTTGTTATTTTTGCTGGGCAGAGAAAGTCACAGGGAGTGCAACAAAATTGGTTTCGTATTTTTTTGATGTATATTTCATTTTCTATCGATTTTGGAAGTTTACTGGAATTTCTGGAATTTCAAATTAATTTCTGAAAAGGATTTAAACAATGCGGGCCAATCAGAACTGGGCCACATGAGAGGCCACAAGGTCAGGGCCGCACCGGATCTACCGTGTGTTACACGGGATCCAGCCACTCGGGTGCGAGGGCACACCGAGGGCCACACGGCGCGGAGCACCGGATCCGGTGTAGCCACACCCGATCCGGGCGCTGTGGCCGCGCGTGCGCAGCCCGGGCCGTCGCCGGAGGGCGGCGGCAGAGTTCACCGGAGTGAGCTCCGGGGCTCGCGCGGGCTGGGGAAAAGCACGAGCGGGGGCGGAGCGAGATGGGGATCTCACCTCGACGACTCGGAACGGAAGAGGGTGGCCGGAAGGGGGTCAGCGGCGAGCGGCAGCGGGCGGCGGAACTCCGGCGCGGTGGCGAGCTCGCGCTGCTTGGCGGGAAGATGCACGCGTTGGTGCCTCGGCTTCACGGGGTCACGGGCGTCGCCGGCGTGCAACGTGTCGACGTCGAGGAGGTGCGTAGCGCGGAGTTCGTCGCGAAGGTCGCGCGGGGAAGATGACCGGCGGCGGGGAAAATGTCCCAATCCCTGCCGAGGAAGCTGCGGAACGGCGACACGGTGAGCGAGGAATCGGTGCGGGACTCACCGGAGTGCGGCCAATCGACGACGAGGACGAAAGCCTTCATCCCGCGGCCATGGCGACAATGTCGCCCGATTCACGAGCTTCACGCGCTGGACAAGGAAGCACACACAGAGGGAGTCTTCAATCCATCCTCGCTCTGCTTCTCACGCGACGCCTTGCGCGGGAGTGGGCAGGAGCGGCGGGCAGCGAGGCTGGAGCTCGAGCGCGGCAATGGCGGCTAGGGTTGGGCGACGGGAAAGCGAGGAATGGAGTGGGAGGGCCGAGAGAGAAGCGGGACGGCGTTTTGACGCCACGGCGCGGCGAGGAGCGGGCCCGAGCACCGCGCGGCTGTCCGTACGTCGACGGCGACGTGGAGCCATTCTTCCGCGCGCGCTCAGTGAGAGCGAGGAGGATGACAAGCGGGCCCCACGGCATCTTATCTTTTTCACGAATTATTCAAAACTGGATTTTCCCCATTCTTTGGCGCTCAATTTGAACTAGCAAACGAACTCCAAAAATTGTGAAACCGGTCGCATTCGAAAGATCATGAGATACTCTTTCCAGTGACATAACATGCACATCTCAATTCGAAATAGAATTCAAATGGCAGCTAGTCAAAGTTGGACAGTTTTGGAACTTTGGGGATTTATTTGAGTATCGAAATGAATTTCAAAAATCACCAAAAATTCTCCAAAATTCTTATTTCGCAAGGGCTATCTCCAGGAATTTGGTTGGGTCAAGTTGTTAAAGAAATTTTTGAGTTGCTTCACAGATATGGGTTTGAACTTCGTTTGAATTTTGAATTTTTGAAATGGAACTTTTGTGCACGCCATCAGTTCTGCTGTGTTCAGTGTTGTTCTCAGTGACACGGAGTGTCACAGCCCTCCTCCCTTAAAGAAATCTCGTCCCGAGATTAAAGAGAAGGAGGAAAACGAATGGCGAAAGAGCGAAGAAAAAGATGCAAAAATGGAACAACTAAATAACGCACCTCGGAGGTAGAAAACCAGGAAAATGGGAGTTCAAGAACTCCGCTGTCTCCCAAGTGGCCTCGGCCTCAGAGTGGTTGCTCCATTGCACCTTATAGAATCTGGTAGTGCTCTTCCTGGTGACTCGGTCCTTCTGATCGACAATACCAATAAGCTGCTCGGGGTATGTCAAATCTGGCTCAAGCTGCTCAACACCACTGACCACTCTGTCACTAGGAACCTTCAAGCACTTCTTCAGCTGCGATACGTGGAACACATTGTGAACACTGGAGAGGTTGGAGGGCAACTCCAATCTATAAGCAACGGGTCCACATCTCTCAATTATCTGGAACGGTCCAACGTATCTTGGGGCTAACTTTCCCCTGACACCAAATCGACGTACACCCTTCATGGGAGAGACACGAAGGTATACGTGGTCGCCAACTGCAAACACCAACGGTCGGCGTCTTCTATCAGCATAGCTCTTCTGTCGAGACTTGGCTGCTCTCAAGTTGGACTGAATGCGGCGAACAGTCTCCTCTGCTGCTGCCACTAAATCTGGTGTGGGAATGACCTCCACATCAGCCACAACTGTCTCCTCTGCTGTAGCTGCGGGCCTTGCCTGGAAGATGACTCTCTCGCCGGCCTCAACCCAATTAAGGGGAGTCCGACAACGACGTCCATACAAGGCCTCAAACGGTGCCATCTTGATGCTCTCCTGATAGCTGTTGTTGTATGAGAACTCTGCAAGAGGTAAGCTCTCATCCCAACACTTGCCATGGTGTATCACACAGGCACGGAGCATATCCTCTAAAATCTGATTCACCCTCTCTGTCTGGCCATCTGTCTGAGGGTGATAAGCTGCACTGCGAATCAAAGTGGTGCCCAAAGAAGCATGCAGCTGCTCCCAGAAACGAGAAACAAACTGAGGACCTCGATCAGAAATAATGGTCTTGGGCACCCCATGCAAACAGAGAATCCGAGCAATATATAACTCAGCATACTTCTTCACAGTGTAGCCGGTCTTCACTGGAATAAAGTGAGCTGACTTAGTCAGTCGATCAACAATCACCCAAATAGAGTCGTGCTTCTGCGATGTGAGAGGTAAGCCAACAATGAAATCCATGCTAATATCCTCCCACTTCCAAGCAGGAATACTCAAAGGCTGAAGCAACCCTGCAGGCTTCATGTATTCTGCCTTGACTCTCCTGCAAGTGTCACACTCAGAAACGTACTGTGCGACCTCCCGCTTCATGCGGGTCCACCAGAAGCGACTCCTCAAATCCTGGTACATCTTGTTACTACCAGGGTGGATGGAATACTTGGACAAGTGTGCCTCATCAAGAATCTTCCTGCGCAACTCAAAGTCCTTAGGAACTACCAATCTGTCCTTGAACCATAGGACTCCATCCTCATCCTCTCTGAAACACTGGACTCTAGCTTCCCCGAGCTTGAGTCTCCTCCTGAGGTGATTCACCTTCTCATCCTTCTTCTGCGCTGCCACAATCTCATCTCGCAGGGTCGAAACAAGTGATATATTGGCCAAGGAGCCATAAGCATACACTCTAAGACTGGGCTCTGCCTCTGCATAAGGAGCTGCGATGAGATTATTGCAATGAGCCTTGTGACTCAAAGCATCAGCAACCACATTAGCTTTCCCTGGGTGATAGTGAATCTCCAGATCATAGTCCTTAATCAGCTCTAACCATCTCCTCTGGCGCATGTTCAGATCTGACTGTGTGAATATATACTTGAGACTCTTGTGATCTGTGTAGATATGCACCAGATTTCCCAACAGATAATGCCGCCATACTTTCAAAGCAAGTACGACAGCTGCAAGCTCAAGATCGTGAGTGGGGTAATGCTCTTCATGTCGCTTAAGCTGCCGAGAGACATAAGCAATTACCCTGCCATCCTGCATCAGCACACAACCAAGACCAGTACCGGAAGCATCACAATACACATCAAATGGCTTGGTGATATCAGGCTGAGCTAAAACTGGAGCGGTAGTGAGAAGCTTCTTCAGATTCTGGAAAGCATCACCACACTGCGAGCTCCACACAAATCTCATGTTCTTCTTCAGCAACTCAGTGATGGGCTTGGAGATCTTAGAGAAATTCGGAATAAACCGACGGTAATAACCAGCCAAACCCAAGAAACTGCGAATCTGAGAGACAGTCGTAGGTGCATTCCAATCCAGAACATCCTGCACCTTGCTAGGGTCAACAGCAATACCCTCAGCTGATATAACATGGCCAAGAAAAGGCACCTCGCTAAGCCAGAACTCGCACTTGCTGAACTTAGCGTACAGCTGGTGATCCCTCAAACGCTGCAACACAATCCTGAGGTGCTGCTCATGCTCCTCCTCTGTCTCTGAATAGATCAAGATGTCGTCAATGAAAACCACGACAAACTTGTCCAACTCTGGCATGAACACTGAGTTCATCAAGTACATGAAGTAAGCAGGTGCATTGGTCAAACCGAAAGACATCACCAAGTACTCATAGAGTCCATATCTGGTAGAGAAAGCAGTCTTCGGAATGTCCTCTGCACGGATCTTAATCTGATGATACCCAGAACGGAGATCAATCTTGGAGAACACCTTAGCTCTAGCTAGCTGATCGAACAAGATATCAATGCGAGGCAGCGGATACTTGTTCTTAATCGTCACAGCATTAAGTGGCCTATAATCCACACATAGCCTGAGCGCCTGATCCTTCTTCTTCACAAACAAGGCTGGACAACCCCAAGGTGAAGAGCTAGGACGAATGAAACCCTTGTCCAATAGCTCCTTCAGCTGCATCTTCAACTCTGCTAACTCATTAGGGGCCATCTTGTACGGTTTCCTGGAGATAGGTGCTGTGCCTGGCTGCAAGTCAATGCGGAACTCCACATCACGATCTGGTGGTAAGCCTGGCAAATCATCTGGAAACACATCAGGGTACTCACGCACCACCGGTATCATATCCAGACTCTTGCCAACGGCCTGGTGCACTGACGGTCGCGATGGGGCCAACAAGGATAGCTGAAGGGTGACCTTGCCGTGCATAGGAGAATCCAAGTGAACAAGACGGAGAGAAGTATCAAGAACAGCCTTCTGGACCTTCATCCATCCCATACCAAGTATCACATCTAAACCCTGACCGTCCAACACAATAAGATGGGTCGGGTAGATCTGTCCAGCAAGGTCAATAGGTGCATTACGCACTATCTGCCTCGTCATAATGCGGCCTCCTGGTGTGCTGATCACGTACGGAGTCTCTAAGGAAGAAATCACAAGACCAAGTCGTCGAGTACAAGCTAAACTGACAAACTCATGTGTCGCACCTGAATCAAACAAGATAACCACGGGCTCGTGTCGCATAGAAAACGTACCAGCTAGAACCTGCTCACCCTCTGGAACCTCCTCTGCAGTGGTGTAGTTAACGCGCCCAGTCTTGACTGGCGCGTTCCTGCCCTGCTGGCGCTGCTGTCCTGCTGCCTGAACTGGAGCCCTCTGCGCGTTGTTCTGCCTAGGTGCTGCACGGCAGTCACGCGCGAAGTGCCCCACCTGTCCACAGTTGAAGCACGGAAAACCTCTGCCTGCCTGCTGCTGCTGCTGACGCTGCTGCTGCTGTGGCTGTCTCTGAGCAAACTGCTGCTGCTGCTGCTGACGCTGGTACTGTGGAGGTGCAAGGTACCTCTGTCCACTGGGAGCGGTGTACACAAGGCGTGGCCTGGCTGAAGTGCTGCCAGCCTGTGGTGCCACTGCCTTCCTCTTCCTCTTGTCGTCCTGGTGTGCCCTGATGGCATCCTCCATCACGATCGCTGCACTGACAAGCTCGTCGAAGGTACCACCGGCGTTCAGGACAAGCCGGGACTGAAGCTTGGTAGACAAGCCTCTCAAGAAACACGCCTTCCGCTTGGCGGGCGTGTCTACCTGGTCTGGAGCAAACTGGGCCAGGTGATTGAACACCTGGGCGTAGTCGAACACGTTCCTGCCTCCCTGCCTGAGGTCCAGGAACTCCCTGAGCTTCCGCTGCATAATGCCCGGCGGAATGTGGAACGAGCGAAAGGCCTCTCTGAACTGTGCCCAAGTCAACTGCTGACCGGCCGGAAGAGTGGCAAGGTGAGCTGCCCACCATCCTCCAGCCGACCCCCGAAGCTGCTGCGCCGCAAACAGTGTCTTCTGCACCTCTGTGCAGGCAGGAAGGAGCCCAAACTTGGACTCCACAGTGCGCAGCCAAGACTCCGCCTCCATCGGGTCAGTGGACCCGGAAAAGACAGGCGGGTGAGTAGCCAGCAAGTCTGCGTAGGTGCAGCCTGGCTGTGGACCCTGACGGTTGCCGCCCTGCTAGGTGACGGCCTGAACGAGAGTCCTGATCAGCTCCGTCTGGTTGTGCATCGCCTCTGCCAGATTGTACTGCGGCGGGGGTGGTGGCGGACGACGCGGCGGCATTCTGCCAAATCAAAATCATCACTGTTAGCTCCAAGAAAACAAAGATATTCAATATGGCAGAATTGAAATGCAAGAAAGGCCATAAGCATCCATATAGGGAGAGTTTGCAAGAAAAATCCCACAAACTGCTCCAAACAGAACAACCATGCTAAATAAAAATTAGAACATGGTAAAGAAGTTCTGGAAGGTCGTAGCAAGTAGCTACATTAAGCCTTTCACGCACAAACACAGGTGCAACGGTCCATCAAAGCAACAGACTGAAATCTGTCTTGACTGCGAGCAGCAGTCACAAAAACAAAAACTGACACTTATGGAGGCTTCAAACGAGAAAAGTCAGAACACGAAACTTGTAGATAACTTCAAGATCTTTCCATCGAGTGCTCAAACGCCCAAAATGGATCAGTAGAACTGGAGATATAGATTTTTGAAGTTGGTGGACAGATTCTGGAAAAACTGGTCGAGGCTGAAATTTGACTTCACTTGGTCGACAGATTTGGGGGTGATACTGATAGAATCAAAAAGTGAACTCTGAAGCAAAGTTTTAGTTCATGTTGTAAGCTTTCCATCAAGTCTTGGTTCATCGAATTTGGCCAAGCGGTTTTGGAGTTATGAATTTTTAAAATTAGCTTGTCAGTCTGAAATTTTTTGGGTGATCTGAAATTTGTTGAAGTATTTTAAATCATGAAGATGCAATGTATGCACGACCTATACGTCCTCACAAAATAAAAATTCGCCCAAATATAGCAGGCCGTAGACAGTGGTGGTGACTACTTCGCACTCACAAACGTTTCTACACGATCTACGCGCGAGTTAGTGTACCTGCAAGCACACAACGTCACCTCAACTAACCTACACAGGTGACGTAGTTCATAAAAATGTAATACATGGCCCAATGACATATCCTCACCATCCTCAACTCCTCGTGAACTCGATGGCTCACGGAACATAACAAAACTCCGCCACCAATATCCAAAACCAGCGCCATGTAGTTCCTTACCTTCTTACCTGGGCGTCGGTGCGTCGTTACAGAAAATAACAATCAACTCCTATTACCACCTGATTACTCTAACATCCTTATAATGGGCTTTTCGTTCCTCACACGTACGTGGTTAGATTTTCGAAAATAGGCCGTTTATATGATGTACTGTCCCAACACGGCTCTGGTACCAGCTGAAGCGTCTCCGCTTTTCGCAGGATCGAGTCGGTATAGCGCTGATGAACAGACGCAACAGTACAACATATAAAAAGCACGAATTAAGTCTTTAAGTTATTACATTAGTCCAATAAAACAACGAGTACACAGCGGAAGTCTTAACGATACAAATCCAAGTCCAAAGATAAGAGATACAAGCGCACGCGCTCACGATACAAGTGAATTCACATCCAAAGCCATGAAGATGCGAACTCAAGAGGAGATCACTCCTCGGTCTCCCAGTGGGCGGTCCAACCAAAAGGAAGCTGGCCGTCCCACTGTCCACCTCCACCCGTAGAGTCGGGGATAAAGGTGCTACCTGCACAAAAACATAAGGAGCCAAACCCTGAGCAACTAATACTCAGCAAGTCTTACCCGTCAAATTGGCTATCTACAGCCGACTCCTAATATGCAAGGCTACAAAGGGGTGGCTGACTCAATAGCATAACTCGCACTAAATACTTGATCCTTACTTTCAAGTTTTATTTTTCAAGATAAGTACTTAACTAGTAAAACAGTGTGCATATCTCTAAAACATGTATAAAATAACAATTCATCAACAGTGACAGTGTATATATAGCAATGTAAATAACAGTAATGTAAATAGACTAGCATCATATCATCAATCATATCACACTACGAGGTGACTCAGTGAGCAAGGTTGCTCTTGACCGAGAGCGGCGGCATCGATGTACATCCTGCAGGAGAAAAACCTGACCATACGCCACACACGCGTAGAGTCGCATGTGGCAACTATTCGCGAAGGTCCCCCTAGAGCTGGCTGGGTCTCACACCTCCCGAGAAAGGCCTTCCCGCACGGTCCCCGTCCCAGACGTACGCCCCGATTGGGAAGCATCCCTTCTCTCCCGAATACCATGATAGAAAGTGCAAGTATCCGCAAGACACCAGGGCAACCTAAGCTACTAAGTTTACTAGGCCCATAAAAACACTAGCATATGATCAGTACGTTCGAACTTGCTCAACAGGGCCAACAACGGACGGTCCTTAACCGACACAGACGGGGCTACCACCGTGAAGGCCCAGCCTTCTCGCACCATCCTACACAACCAAATCCCCGTCCGGTCTCAACAAATCCTAAATCCAGCTAGTACAATCCAGGGTGAACCTACCTCGCGAGTGGGACCTACCACTCGACTTCTACCGTCCGCTAGCCACTAAGCCTAGCAAGTTCTAACGTAACCTAGACCACATCTACAAAAATAGGACACAAGGTAGGATTTGGAAGGTAATCCTAATGCATTTCTAAGGTTTCACATCAACTCCTAATAGACCTAATGCACAAACATTGACTAGCCCCAATCAAGTGCAAAAATAAAAATCCTAAATAGGGAGGCATGCACCGGGGCTTGCCTGGCTCAGGAGCGTAGCTAACAGGGTCAGCGGGGTCAGTGTCCTGCTGCGGCTGCTCCTCCTGCACCTCCAGGGTCTGCTCCTCCGGCAGCTGGAAGTCCAGTGGCTCCGGAGTCGTCTCTGTCACTACACGTTATGACAAGGGAAATAATGCAAAGTTAGATGCAAGAATATGATGCAATTAATGATTTAATTACTTGATAGGACAGTCATTTACACTGTAAGCGCAAATGATTAACTTTGTTAATTAATTTCGTCTGGAGTATTTCCTTCATTATCTTTTAATTAAGTTTACCATTAATCAACTTAGGCAAGTTAAATGAATAATGTGATTTCGAAAGTTGATTTATGTCTAGTGGCATTTTTCTGGTGAAGAGTGCCACTGGAAGAAATTTATGGTGAAGTTTCATGATTTATTGCAGAGTAGATTATTTATAATAATTTATACAGTGCAGAACATGATTTAAATCATAAGAAAATAATTAGGCAACATGTGACAGTGGAAAAATGCTCTGTAGGTGTGTTATCAGATTCTTAACAGGCATGCAAGAGTTCAGGATTTATTGGGCAACATAGAATTTATAAGGAATTAAGCAAGATCTAGACAGATGTATTTATCAGGAAATACACATTCTGCAAAAGGGTGTTTTGTTATTTTTTCTGGGCAGAGAAAGTCACAGGGAGTGCAACAAAATTGGTTTCGTATTTTTCTGATGTATATTTCATTTTCTATCGATTTTGGAAGTTTACTGGAATTTCTGGAATTTCAAATTAATTTCTGAAAAGGATTTAAACAATGCGGGCCAATCAGAACTGGGCCACATGAGAGGCCACAAGGTCAGGGCCGCACCGGATCTACCGTGTGTTACACGGGATCCAGCCACTCGGGTGCGAGGGCACACCGAGGGCCACACGGCGCGGAGCACCGGATCCGGTGTAGCCACACCCGATCCGGGCGCTGTGGCCGCGCGTGCGCAGCCCGGGCCGTCGCCGGAGGGCGGCGGCAGAGTTCACCGGAGTGAGCTCCGGGGCTCGCGCGGGCTGGGGAAAAGCACGAGCGGGGGCGGAGCGAGATGGGGATCTCACCTCGACGACTCGGAACGGAAGAGGGTGGCCGGAAGGGGGTCAGCGGCGAGCGGCAGCGGGCGGCGGAACTCCGGCGCGGTGGCGAGCTCGCGCTGCTTGGCGGGAAGATGCACGCGTTGGTGCCTCGGCTTCACGGGGTCATGGGCGTCGCCGGCGTGCAACGTGTCGACGTCGAGGAGGTGCGTAGCGCGGAGTTCGTCGCGAAGGTCGCGCGGGGAAGATGACCGGCGGCGGGGAAAATGTCCCAATCCCTGCCGAGGAAGCTGCGGAACGGCGACACGGTGAGCATAGCAGCTGCGCAACGAAGCTAAGTACCTCCACGTGCGAGGAATCGGTGCGGGACTCACCGGAGTGCGGCCAATCGACGACGAGGACGAAGGCCTTCATCCCGCGGCCATGGCGACAATGTCGCCCGATTCACGAGCTTCACGCGCTGGACAAGGAAGCACACATAGAGGGAGTCTTCAATCCATCCTCGCTCTGCTTCTCACGCGACGCCTTGCGCGGGAGTGGGCAGGAGCGGCGGGCAGCGAGGCTGGAGCTCGAGCGCGGCAATGGCGGCTAGGGTTGGGCGACGGGAAAGCGAGGAATGGAGTGGGAGGGCCGAGAGAGAAGCGGGACGGCGTTTTGACGCCACGGCGCGGCGAGGAGCGGGCCCGAGCACCGCGCGGCTGTCCGTACGTCGACGGCGACGTGGAGCCATTCTTCCGCGCGCGCTCAGTGAGAGCGAGGAGGATGACAAGCGGGCCCCACGGCATCTTATCTTTTTCACGAATTATTCAAAACTGGATTTTCCCCATTCTTTGGCGCTCAATTTGAACTAGCAAACGAACTCCAAAAATTGTGAAACCGGTTGCATTCGAAAGATCATGAGATACTCTTTCCAGTGACATAACATGCACATCTCAATTCGAAATAGAATTCAAATGGCAGCTAGTCAAAGTTGGACAGTTTTGGAACTTTGGGGATTTATTTGAGTATCGAAATGAATTTCAAAAATCACCAAAAATTCTCCAAAATTCTTATTTCACAAGGGCTATCTCCAGGAATTTTGGTTGGGTCAAGTTGTTAAAGAAATTTTTGAGTTGCTTCACAGATATGGGTTTGAACTTCGTTTGAATTTTGAATTTCGAATTTTTGAAATGGAACTTTTGTGCACGCCATCAGTTCTGCTGTGTTCAGTGTTGTTCTCAGTGACACGGGGTGTCACAGCTATCCCCTACGGAATCCGTATTGACCGGTCTGCAAGCTGTATGCGCATCTTTGTTGGAGATAATAGGTGGTTCAACTAGTCATGTATCGCCTTTGGCATGATGCTCACACTTGCTCCCACCTCACACAGTGCTCGAGAGAAGCACCTCTCGTTGACCAAACATGGAATGCTTGGACAGCCAGGATCCTTCTTTGATGCATCCTCGGGATACGGAGAATCCTCATACCTTTATTCACACCTGATAGTTATTTCATTTACAGTCTCCTTGGGGTTGACTTCAAGTTGCCCCGGAAGTCTACCCACAATAGGAGGCTGCACAGCTGAAGCAATTTGTGCAATTTGTGTTTCTAACATTTTATTATGGCTCAGCTGGTTTTGCAGTGCAGTGCTGAACGACTCTAGCTTAGCATCTATGCTTTCCAAGGCCTTATCAGTAGAAATAAATTTCTTACTAATGCCATCATTGATCTTAACCTGGCCCAGCACTAGATCCTTGATAGAGGGCTCATAGCGAGAGAAATTACCATTACCTCCCTGATGTTTGTTGAAGGAGAGGTCGGGCTTGGAGTTCCAGCCGTAGTTGTTCTGGGGACGGAATCCATTGCCATTGTTGAGGAAGTTGCATTCCTCCATGGCGTTGGGGCAATGAATTCCCAAGTGTCCCGTGTTGCCACACTCTTCACACGTCATGCGGGAATCCGCAACCTCCAGATCTTGCAGAGTCTTCATCTTCTCAAGGACTTGATCAAGCTTGAGTACAAGCATGTCCAAGGCCTCCACTTGATGTACTCCTCGACCCTTGCTAGGGAACACTTGGCGTTCATCGTGGCTTTGATTGGCCACCACTTTCTCAATCAGCTTCTTAGCATTTGTCACGCTAAGAGAGAAGAAAGAACCACTAGAAGCGGCGTTGAGGTGTTCCCTTGCGGTAGGGTTTGGTCCATGGTAGAAGCTTTGGATAAGGAGCCACGGTTCCATGCCATGATGTGGGCATGCGAGCACGTAGTCTTGCATCCTTGTGCAGGCTTCAGAGATGGACTCATCTGCGAGTTGTTGGAAACCCGTAATCTTGTTGCGAAGGGCAGTTGTTGTCACACCCGGTTTTAAGGCCAAAACCGAATGCTCATCTATATGTGTGCCCAGGATCAAGTTTCACACATATAGGACAAAGTAAAATAAAACAGATAACCAATGTCATAATTACATCGTACATTATTACAACAAATGTCTCAAAGGACTAAATAAATACAAACGCTAGCGGATGGCTCCATAAAGCCACAGGCAGTCGACCGGAGGCTCCACAAGCTTAGTATTCATCGTCATCTCCAAGTCGTCAATCTTCACTCTCTGAGCAGCATAACATAGTTGTAGAGGAAATAGCAAGCGTGAGTACATGTCGTACTCCGCAAGTGTAGGAAAAGATGACATGCAAGCTTATATGAAAGAAAGGCTAACAACATGGTTTATAGCAGAAAGCAACTACCACTAAGACACTTATTAAAGCACCTATATTACTAAAATGTGTTAACCCTCCCAAAAGAACCAACCATCCAACTAGGTTCTACCTGAACCAAAACCAAACATGGCTCCTACCTGGAAACCATGCAAACCAACAACCAACCAACCATTCCCAACCAAAGCCACTAATCATGTGAGGATCCAGGTCGCTCTTGACTGTGAGCACGGCTGTCATGACAGTTTTACACTCTGCAGAGGTTGTACCACTTTACCCACAAGTCGTGATTTCGTCCCCTGTTGCCAGGTGGACTAAATTCTCCTTTATGCCGATGCCGGCCAAGCACATGCACACTTCCTTAGGTGTGCGGCCAGGAGATCACTACGAGGCTTTTACAAAGGGTCTCCCAGCATGTACTCGCCCACTAAGGTTCCACCGATGGGGGACTACCTTTAAGTAACCTGTCCACCCAAGAGCCCCCTCTTGTGCCTTGCGGGTCATAGGAACTACCTTTAAGTAACCTGTCCGTCCCCGCGCCCCCAACATGCTCATACAAAACTGGGAGAACTCCTAATTAATCAGCCAAGCTGTTCCATAGCAGCCTTGTGATGGCACTGTAAATCCTGGGTTGTCGCTCCACGAACCGGTCCTTAGCTAGCTTGAGCAAGACTAACACAAACCAAAGTCTCGTGCATACTGCACCATCATCAAACATCCCACTTGCTCAAGCTACAGCACACCTAAGTTCCATGTTGCTAAAAGGTTACACCATCCCCATGATTAACGTGCAAGTGAACCATTAGTCAAGATTATTAGAAAAATTAACATTAAACCAACCATATCAGCAAGCTAAGCATGACCTACCCGATCAAACCACTATCATCTACCACACCCAGGCGACAAGGAATGATAAGGAACGGGATAATGACACATAGGATTCAATTTAAACGCAATGCAAACTAAACTAGAGGGAGAAAGCAATTAGGATCAAAATGCATCAAGGACACTTGCCTCAACTTGGGTGCTGCTGCTCAGAGCCTTCAAGTTCTTGATCTTCATCTTGGCGGTTCTCTCGAACAGCGCGTTCTCTATTTAACGATAACATACAAAGCAACAAACACAAACAATTCAGAACAGTACACCAAACATCATCTAAAGACTACAAAAACAGCACTAACAGAAAGTGTTCGTTGCTACGATCATTTGAGCGCAAGAATCGCTGAAAACAAAGCTACGAGTGAAGAGTTATGAGGTTTTGAAGTTTGAAGGATTAAACAGGAAAAACAGAGACGCATGAACAGGATAAACATGAGCGTTCCCCTTGATTGGATGCATCATATAAGATAGGGTTCAAACAGAAATATTCAGGACTATCTGGAACACGTTCTGACAAGATGGTTTGGACAGAAACACTCAGGGAAAGGAGATCGACCTGTTAGATCATGGCGCAGTCCTGCAGCGGCGATGTCTGTTTGGATCGCGTTCCTGGTGGCTTCAAGACAGATCGAATGAATCCCTCCTGTGAGACCAAAGGAAACTTGATGGAACACACGTGTGCATGGTCTGTGAACAAAAGAAGGCAAGGAATTGGTAGGAACATTGAATCGAAGTACCATCAAGCACTGGGCGCGTCCAGATCTGGAGGGCAGTGATCACGGTGCAGCAGATCCTGGTCGCGTCGGGGCAGATCTTGGCAAGATCTTCAGGTATGTTGTAGGGGACAACAAGGCGCACATGCTGGTGAAATTTGGTGGGATTTCGTTGGGTGGATCGACGGGAACGGGGATGCCAACAGGGGACAGCGTGGCTGTGCGCGAGGGCAGCGAGCAGCGGCGGCAGCCTGGCGGCGTCGTTTGGGTTTGAGAGCTTGGGGAGGACGTGGGGAGGCCCTGGTTTTATAGGGGAGGAGCGTTGGCTGTTTAGGAAAGAGTTAGGGAAAGAAAGGAAGGCAATCAAAGCATTGATTGGCATATTTAATTCCATGTCTCCTTCCATTTCAGCACATATGGTAGGTGGTGTGATGGCAGCGATTAGGATTAGGATTTAGGAAAGAGCGGGTTGGGGCTGGGGCGTATATGGCATGACAAGTGGCTGTAGTGGACTCCGGCTTGAACATGGGCGAAAGATGGAGGAAACCTTTTGGGCGGGAATAGAAAATAACACCAACGGAAGAGAAGAAATGAGTCGAGCAAAAGGAATTGACACAAGGGCCTCGCTGCGGATTATATTTCTCGTTTCTATTTCCTAGATTAAAAGAAAACGAATTCTAATCGGGTTTTTTTTAAATACTTTTCCATACAAAGAAAATCCTACATGCATCTAACCAGCATGAATGCAACAAACATTTATAATATAACCTAAATTTATTATTTAATTTAGAAAATAATTCTTTTGCCTAAAGAGAATTGTTAACAACCTAAATAATTCTAAGAAAATTTTAATCTATTTCAAAATCTTTCAAAACTTAGTGAAATTATAGTCACATTCCAAAATTAGACTTTGAAGTGGCAGCAAAACGAACTGCATCGACGCCGTCAATGCGTTTGATGATTTTTCCTCCCAACTCCGAGGGAAGGTCCAACAATCCACCAGCGTGCAACCACTCTGGCGTGGGCTCCATTGGCGATTGCGGCAATGGGAATTTTGGGCGTCAGGCGGGTGTGACGATTTGTTGGAACGAATATGCGACTTCTGCGATGAGTGCGGCGGGAAGAGAACAAACCACGCCGCATGAAGAGAACAAACCGCGCCACAATGGACGCGGTTGGTCGTGACTAGTTTGGTCTGTTCCGACCAGTTCGGCCCGTTTACACCAATTTGGTCCATTCGCATTTGTCTTGAAGTACAGTGCAGTATTCCAGTTAGATTGTAGCAGTATGCCTTAATAGAGAGAAGTCGAAGCAGTATTCCAGTTAGATTGATGCATAGGATTCAGTGGTCAAACATGATAGATGACTAGAAGTCGCAGCCTTCACTTAATCCACGCCACGGATCATCTAGTGCGCGTAGCCCATGACAACAACAACAACACGGGATTTTCCGTTGCCAGCATTCTCGCATCAGATTGCCAGCATTCTCGCATCCACGGATTGTCATTGTCTGCATTCACTAGTACATATTTGTTGATTAATGACGATTTTACTGTAGATCCGTCACTATTTTGGGGGTTTTTCCTGTTTTCGGCCAACTTTTATGACGTTTTGGCATTTGGTCACTAAAAACGCCAAAACAGACTCGTTTGCTGATGAAAAACCGTCACTGTTGCCTTTTGGACCCACTGGTCAGGTTGTTTATGATGAAAACTAAGCGTCACTACCGTTCATTCCAGGATTTCGCCCGCCCGCATCCTAGTCAGCACATGGACGGACCCACATATTCGTCGCGGGAGGGGGGATTTTGCCCGCCCACATCCTAGTCAGCGAACAGTGGACCCACACATTCGTCGCAGGAGGGGGATTTCGCCAACCCGCATCCTAGTCAGCATGTTGTGGACCCACACGTCAGTCAGAATTCGTCCTTTGCTAGAGGATTTCTCGCACACGCATCCCAGTCCGCATAGCGTGGACCCACACGTCAGGCAAAATTCGTCATTAATAAAATAGGGAAATATGCCCACACGCATCCTAGTCAGCACATGGCGTACCCACACGTCAGTCAAAATTCGTTCTTTGCCGAGGATTTCCCGCATGCATCCTAGTCAGCGCGTGGCAGACTCACACGCATCCCAGTCAGCATATTTTGGCCCCACAAGTCAGGCATTATTCGTCATTAAAATTGTGCCCACGCATATCCTAATCAGCACAATTGTTGGCGTCCCTTAAACACAAATAATCCTATCCCAAATCTGACGAATAAAAGACTGAATGCACAAGGCATATGCATATTTATTTTGTTAATTAATCTAGTTCCACGAGTTTTGGTGGATTTACGAATGCAGGTGTATTACTACTCTAAAATGGACAGAACATCAATGAAGAAATGAAAGATGTCCATAATCATGAAGTGAGAAGTGATCAAACCACATGTTTGAGTGCACCACGTTGAAGTTCTTGTCGAGTCGATCAAAATGGATATATGGTTTGGCTAAATCTGACTCCGGATGAGAGAGTTATGTAGCGCAGAAGATCACGCGCCTGGTCCGAACACGCGCGGGAGGCACAACAAATGTCGATTCTGGTTGCTTGAGGAGGTGGGAAAGGCTCTCCTTATCCCCTAAGGATGTGGAATAGTCTAAGGAATATTCCTTTATCCTTAGGGAGGCTTCTCCACTCCCCAAGGCACCTCCCACTATAAATAGAGACCCCCTCACTCACTTCCAAGACACACCATTGAGAGGAAAGGAACCAAAGGCGAAACGCTGCAAAAATAGTTAGAGGGAGAGAGAGGGAGAGCTTCGGGGGAGAGTTAGAGATGTCGACTCTCTCTCCAACTTGTACCTCGGGGAGGATGTTCCACCAGGAGTAGACTCCTCGACTTTTGGCCGGGTAACATGTAGTCTCACATTTTTATCTTATTTATTATAGTGGTTTGACTAGTCATATCTTGTTTGCGGGTTTCTCGACATATTTAGTATTTGTTAATGCCTTGCTTAATATGTTACTCTTTTATGAATATGATAGTTAGAGTATTAATTCTATGTGTAGACATGGTGTCTAGATATAGGATTAACTTGAAATGCAGGTAACTCCCCGGAGGACCGTAGTCGGCGGGTGGTGACAGCCCCATCCGTCCAATAGTAGTCGGCCATGTTAGGGTTACTTAGTAGGCTACCCGAAGGACAGAAGTAGTTCCCATCCGCGGGTCCTTACGCTGATGCCCCAAAGTAAACAAGGTTGACGAGTTAAACCACCGAAGTAAATAAGATTGGTGTGAGCTATATGGAGCCTAGGCCGAAAGTCACTCTCTTCTCATATAAGAACCTCACTTTCCAAACCTGATCCTCGCACTTCTTAGAATCCGGATTAGGACAATTAATTCACTTCACGTTCCTCGTGGATTTCGATACCCCGGAATACTCTAGGGAGAAGGCTACACCGGTATCCGTACACTTGCGGATTTTACCTGTTAGGCATAAGGACCGCCAACAAGCTTTCTGGCGCCATTGCCGGGGAACGGTAGCTGAATTTTTGTCCGAGTCTGATTCACTCGAGTGCTTTCTCTCCTTCCTCTCATCATGTCATCTCCCGCTATTCGTGATTTCTCGGTTCCCCGAGGGGAACTTCTAGAACCAATCCAATCATCATCCCCAATCATAGCTCGGAGTTATGAGTTTCATGCCGAACTCATAATTTTGGTCCGGGAATTTTCTTTCTGTGGGGCAGCTTATGAAAACCCATACTTCCACTTACGAGAGTTCAAAACCATTTGTTCCACGCTTTCCATCGACGGATTCCCTGAGGATGCCCTAAGGTGGAAGCTTTTTCGTTTCTCCTTAGAAGGAGCGGCGAAACGATGGTACGATCTCCACGCTTCAAGTGCGAAGGGGGTATGGGACACGCTTAAAAAGGATTTTTGTATGCACTTTTTCCCGGTGCACAAGATCAAAGCCCTCAGATTAGAAGCCATGTCTTTCAAGCAAAACGTGGGGGAATCGCTAGGGGCAGCATGGAGCCGTTTCCTAATGATTATTTCTTTAGGCCCTAACCTTCGCCTCGATGAGGCCCTCCTTTTGGAGCATTTTGCCTACGTGCTTGACTCTCTAAGTTCCAAATTTCTAAATATAGCTTCTGGTGGAAGTTTTATTGATAAAACGATTGAGGAGGCAAAGGAAATCCTTAAACGAATATCTGAAAATGAATTTTCCGATGCCGAACCTACGGCCCAACTAGAGCTCATCCATAGAGTCAAAGCCCCAATCCTACCTCCTACAGGAGTCGTTCATGAGGAGCCCTTGAGATGTCCTCCTGTTACCACAAATCCCGAACCATTCGAGCCAATTCAGTCGGATCCCGATCTTTTCCTAGTCGACACACCACCCTCTTTCTTTGAGCCAATTGATCAATTCACTCTACCTGAAGATTGCAATGCTCGCCTTCTTCCTACAGAAAAGAGGTGTGACTTCAACTTAGGATCTGACCCACATGACGATGAAGATATTTCCACAAAGATAGAAAATTTAGAATATCTATCATCAGTCATGAGCAAAGAGTGGTCGGAGGAGTCCATTTGCGAGCAAGGTAACCTTGTAAAAGTGAATTGGACTGCACTGACCATCTCGTGCCATCTCGAGCACATTTTTGTGAAAGAAGCTCTCTATGATCCAATGGCTAAGGTCAACATCATTTCCAGCTCGGTTTTCCGTCAATTCTTCCCAACTCGTGGCCTTTCCCCTGCGACTAGACATCTTTACATAGGAAGGGAAACACCACTTGAGTCCGAAGGAGTCTTGGGTCAGATTAAGGTAGTTATCGAGGACCAACCATTGTTGTTAGACTTTCATGTCTTCAACATACCAGACCCAAGGAAAGACTTTGCACTCATTGGCATACCCATTCAGAGAAAAGTAAGAGCTATGGGAATTTGCGAGAAAGCGGAGCTTGATGTGACGATCGGAAAGGATAACCTAGGGGTTAGCTTTAAGTGTTCCCTCAACAATTTTGTTGAAGGAGCACTCGAACCTGACCTGCTAGAGGAGGTCTTTTCGATCCACTCCATCCAAGAGCAACTCAATCCCGAAACTGAAAATGATGAAGACCACTTTACTGAGGAAGAGGAGGAAAACGATGATTTTGTCGAGCTCGACAAGTCAAAAATTCCTAACCCACCACCTATCGAGCTCAAACCTCTTCCTCCTGGTCTGAGATATCCTTTCTTAACGATGACCGGTCTTCTCCTGTCATTATAAGTGACAAGCTTTCATAAGATGAAACGGAGAAACTACTTGCTCTTTTGTGCAAGTACAAATCAGTTATCAGCTACTCCATTAAGGAGCTTAAAGGCATTAGTCCTAACCTTTGCACTCATCGCATTCCTATGGAGCCTGAGCATAAGCCATCCATTGAGAATCAACGCCGGCTCAATAATGTGATGCATGAAGTAGTCAAGAAAGAGGTCCTTAAGCTTTTGCACGCGGGTATAATCTATCCTATCTCAGATAGTGAATGGGTGAGTCTCGTGCAAGTAGTGCCCAAGAAGAGAGGAATGACGGTCGTGAGAAACGAGAGAAACGAACTCATCCCCCCAACGAACCATCACCGAGTGGCGTATGTGCATTGACTATCGCAAGTTGAACAAGGCCACCCGCAAGGACCATTTCCCCCTCCCATTAATTGATGAAATGCTCAAACGGCTAGCAAATCACTCCTTTTTCTGCTACCTAGATGGTTTTTCTGGATATCACCAAATCCCAATCCATCCGGATGACCAGCACAAGACTACGTTCACATGTCCTTATGGAACGTTCGCATTTCGGCGAATGTCCTTCGGATTATGCAATGCACCGGCCTCTTTCCAACGGTGCATGATGGCTATTTTCTCCGTTCTCATTTAACAAATCATGGAGGTTTTTATGGACGACTTTTTCGTCTACGGAAAGACCTTTGAATCTTGCTTGGCAAATTTAGAAAAGGTCTTGAGTAGATGTCATGAGGTGGACTTGGTAGTTAATTGGGAAAAATGTCACTTCATGGTCCGAGAAGGAGTCGTCCTAGGACATATTGTGTCCGAAAGAGGCATAGAGGTGGATAGAGAAAAAATTGAGGTCATCCAAACTCTACCACCGCCTAGGGATGTCAGGGGAATCTGTAGTTTCCTTGGTCACGCCGGATTTTACCAGAGGTTTATAAAGAACTTCCCTCATATTGCCCGGCCCCTGACAAACCTTTTAGCGAAAGATGCTCCCTTTGACTTCAATGAGAAGTGTCTCGTGGCTTTCCACATGCTAAAAAAGGCCCTAATCTCTGCCCCTATCATTCAGCCACCGGATTGGAATCTTCCTTTTGAGATCATGTGCGACGCAAGTGATTACGCCGTTAGTGCAGTTCTAGGATAGTTCAAGGATAAGAAACATCATGCAATATCTTACGCTAGCAAAACCCTCGCTGGAGCCCAACTAAATTATGCCACCACGGAAAAGGAACTCCTTGCTGTAGTATTTGCCATCGATAAGTTTAGGTCTTACCTAACTAATTCAAAGGTGATTATCTACACGGACCATGCGGCCTTAAAATACTTGCTCAGTAAGAAAGACGCAAAGCCGCGCCTTATTCGTTGGATCCTCCTTCTTCAAGAATTTGATATCGAAATCCGTGACAAGAAGGGGGTAGACAACTTAGTGGCAGAACATCTCTCACGTCTGAAATTCGAGGAACCTAACAACCTGCCCATTAATGACTATTTGAGAGACGACACTCTCCTCAAGGTTTCTACCGCAGATCCCTGGTATGCCAACATTGTAAATTACATTGTGGCTGGGTATATTCCCCCAGGGGTAGACAAGAAAAAGCTCATCTCTGAAAGTCGGTATTACTTGTGGGATGACCCCTACTTGTTTAGAGTCTGCGCGGACGGACTTCTCCGTCGATGCATCCCCGCATGTGAGACCTTAAAAATCCTTGATTGTTGTCACTCATCTCCGTATGGAGGTCACTACGGTGCCTTTCGTACAAATGCCAAGGTTTGGCAAAGTGGGTTCTATTGGCCGTCCATGCATGATGATGCAAAGTAATTTGTAAGACGGTGTCCCCGATGCCAACGTCACGGCAACATAAACACGAAAGATGCTATGCCCCTAAATTACAACCTCCAAGTTGACATTTTTGATGTTTGGGGAATTGACTTCATGGGTCCTTTCCCAAACTCGGAGGGGCATGAGTACATCTTAGTTGCCGTAGACTATGTCTCAAAATGGGTTGAGGCTGTCCCTTGCCATGTCGTGGACTCCAGTCATGTCAAAAAATTATTTCATGAAATAATTTTTTCGAGATTCGGTGTTCCTAGGGTGGTAATAAGTGATGGTGGTTCCCACTTTAAGGACCGCACCTTCCGCAAGGTTTTATCCTCGCTAGATGCGTGTTGGAGTCAATGCCGAAGGATCCCTGAATCATGCGAAGGGTACTTGTTACCTAGCGAAGGTATCTGATGACATAGCGAAGGATGTTGAGCTAGAGTCAGTCTAAAGCCTAAACTCTAGGAGACATAACAGAATTGCCCAATGGCATAGCTGTAATTTTGACCTTTCCTCTCCCTATAAATATGGAGGGAATAGCTCCTGTAGTGACATCTGTTTTTCAGGCCTCGAGCCAAAGACACATCATTTACTCTGTCCACATTTCTCAGTCGTCCCTCAACCCCTTCGCCCAGCACCGCGGACGATTGGGGGCTTCGGAACAACGTATAACGTAAGACCCGAGGAACAGCCTGGGCAGTTGAACCAAGTCCAGCATCGCGGACATTTCAGGAGGGCTTCGCCGAGGAGCTCGAGGACTTCGGGGTGTTGAGAAGGCTTCGCCAGGAGCAATCCGAGCGCTGAAGACACCAGGAGGGCTTCGCAAGGACGCAATCATCATACACTCTTCGTTGGAGGGCTTCGCCGAGTCTATCAAGACCTTCGATCCCCCAATATTTGGCGCCGTCACGCGGGGCGAACCCACGACCACGTTTACAACTCAAGATGGCCAAAGGCAGATCATCAAAGACAATAGATGCCGAAACACAGCGCGCTGAGATGGAAAAGGAAAGACAAGCTAGAGAAGAAGAAGCCAAAGTCACCAGAGAACAAGAAGCACGTGCCGAAGCCGCACAAGCAGAAGAAGCTGCTCGAGCCGAAGAGGCTGCAAAACAAGAGGAACCTCTAAGGCAGGAGGAAGCTCAGAGAGGAATACAAAACAACATCAGAGACGCTTCGCAGGTTGGAAACGTCCTTCCAGAGAGTGACGAAACAGCAGATGATGAAGCAGATTCTATAGCAGAACGACTTCGCATCATAGAGCAAGAAAGGCTTGAGAGGGAAAAACGCTTGGTAATCGTAGAAAAGAAGTCCAAACTAAAGATAGACATGCTGCAGAAGATAAGGCAAACACAGAGGGAAATTGATGAAATGGATGAAAGGCTGAACCAAGTAAACGAAGATATGAACAACCTGAAGAAGCTAAGTCAGAACCATCCAAAAAAGATGCAGAAGCAGAACGAATGGAAGGTGGTCTATGAAGTAAGCAGCACAAGCAAAGATGTTCAACCAACTTCAATGTTCAATGAAAATTCACCGCTAAGCGAAGAACTTCAAAACGAGCCCTGGCCCTTCAACTTCAAGATGCCAAAAATTAAAGCATATCAAGGGAAGTCTGATCCAAGAGAATTCTTGATGTCCTTCAAAGCTGCAGTAGAATCCGGTGGAGGCACAAATTCCACATACGCGAAGGCACTGGTGATGGCAATCGAAGGCACTGCCAAAACATGGTTCTCAACCTTAGAACCGGGATCAATCAATTCATGGTCCGAATTGAGAAAGGAGTTCATAAACAATTTTCAGGGTTTCCAAGCTGAAGAGGTGCATCAAGGAAAATTGTTCTCTTGCAAACAAAAGAGCAATGAAAGCCTCAGGGAATATATGCAGAGATTTATGGAGATCAAATCGAAGGCTAGAGGAGTAGGGGCTTCCACTATAATTGATGCCTTGATGGAAGGACTGAGGTCCGGCCCTTTCCACTCTTCGCTGGCAAGGAAGAAGCCTTCCACAATCTTTGGACTACTTGACATCTTCAAAAAGTATGCAAGGTCATATGATGAATTTAGAAGAAAGAAGGACGATGAAAATAAGCAAACTCAGCAGCAAAGAGATGGGGACAACAAGTCCAACTCCCGCACCGTGTTTTGCGAACTGCACGGCGAAGGTAAAGGGCACACAACTAAACAATGCTGAGACTTCCTGTCATACAAGCAGAATTGGCTAGCAAACAGGGAAGCAAAGAACGCCATTCGTCACATGGGCAACTTTCGCGAAGACTGGTCCCAAAGCAACACTCGTTCAATCTATCATTCGCATTCTGTAAACCATGTGGTCAGCTACCCAACAGAAGCTTCGCAGCAACTACAACAGCACAATTATCACCAACCACAAAGTTTGGCCGCGCTACCACCACCACCAGACACGAATCATCAAAACAACGCAAGGCAATCAGAAGCCAACAGCGAGGTGCGAAGGCAAAGAATAAATGCCATTACCGGAGGATCCACACAGCAGCTAGACTTAAGGAGGGCCAGAAAAGAACACATGCGAAGGGTTCAACACGTCTCTTCGGGGACTCCTTTTGTCAAGACAAGGTGGTCCCATGTTGATATAACCTTCGGAGAAGAAGATGCAAGAAATCTGGACCAACCGCATTCAGACCCATTGGTGATCCAAGCAAACATCAAGGGATTCGATGTCCTCAGAATACTGATCGATGGAGGAAGCTCAGCTGACATCCTCTTCGCTTCAACATTAAGAAGAATGGACCTGGAAAACGAAACTCTTCAACCAGCAGGAATACCTTTGGTCGGTTTCACAGGAAAGATAATCCAGGCGATGGGGAAAATCGAACTACCAGTAACCATCAGAGAAGGAGAAAACGCAAGAACTGAAGATGTGACCTTCGATGTGGTTAACCTCATCTACCCTTACAACGCTATCTTCGGGAGAGGGTCAATTAACAAGTTCGAAGCTGTCATACATCAAGCTTATCTATGCATGAAAATTTCAGGACCAATCTCTGTGATTAGGGTCTTCGGAGATCAGCTGCAAGCAAGAGCCATTGAAGACAATGAAACTCCTGGAAGGAAGAATATCCATCTCATAAGAGAAGAGCAAGATATACCAGCTTACAAGACCTTCGGCCTCAAGAACTCGGCAAGGATACTGCTATAAGGACCGTGTGACCGAGAGGGGGGGGGGTGAATCGGGCACACCATGAACTAATACTTTTTGCACTTCTAGCTACTTAATCTAAATGCACAAGTAAAGGATACATAATAAGATAAACATGTGCATCAGAGTGAGTGAGCAAGCAAGGATAACCATGTGATAGGAGTTGTACATGCTAGGGGCAAGGCATACATTGAGTATATAAGAACAACCTAGCATACGACAATAAGCTCAACAAGTTCTACACATGCTAGTATATAAGATAGAGGCAATCAATCATAGCATGCATATAGGGAACACATAGGGAAGCTCAACAAGTCCTATACATGCTAGTGTATATGATAGGATAGACAAACAAACTAGCATGTATAAGTACACAAGAGAAAGCTCAAGCTAGTGATCATAATAACAAGGTAGATACAACATAAGCATAACTAGATCACTATATGATATCAAGCAAGTGTGAGCTATCACAAGTAGGTACAAGCATATATAAGGAAAGCATGTATCACTAGATATAACGAAGAGCTAGCACGGAAACAATCGCTAACCAATCATATGAGATAAGCACAATATCTACTACAAACATATAGGATAAACAAGATAACAAGTGCAAGTAGTAGAGAGTAAGAGTAAGACATTGCTCATCGATTTTTCCCGTGGTATTGGGAGGATGGCGCCTCCCCCTAGTCCACGTTGGGTCACTCCCGCCGGAGTCTCGACCCCGTCCCTCCGCTCGATGGCGATCCCCTCTAGAGCACACTCCACTCTTCGAGCCGGTGATGTTCCCAAGAGCACGCTTCACCCTCCAAGTGAAGACACGAGCTTCACCCCGCTACACACAAGGCAATGCTCTCTTCCATGGAACCATCCACCGCTCCTTGAGTGAAGTCGCGGGCACGTCCCGCCGGCATCTCCGGGTACTCTTCCGAGGGTAAGGATCCGCACGTGATGCGGTCCAAAGGACGCTCCACTAGTGATGCTTCTTTCACACGGGAAGCTCCAAGACCGTGTACAAACATGTGATGGCTTCCACAATCTCCTTGGCAAGCTCACCACCAACGCCTAACCGGTCTAGGCCTTGCCATAGACCAAGGGTAACAAACCAAGACCACCTCCCTATGACCACACTAGTCCTAGAGGTGTATGGATGCTCTCAACCCTCTGAAGCACTAAGATTTCCTCTCCAAATCTTCTCCCAATGCCCTCTTGCATCCTCTTGTCTTCCCTTGTGTTTCCCTACTGGTAACAATGGCCAAAGGCACCCCAAAGGGCCAAGCAACCAGCTAGTTATAGGCCTCCACCCATAAACTAGCCGTTGCCAAAGTGGTCTGTCAATATGACGACTGTACCATACGGTCAATGGTACGGTCTCCATTTCTCATGGTACGGTCAATAGTACGGTCTCCATTTCGCATGGTACGATCTCCATTTTCCCTTCTATCCAGAACATGTCCTTCACTGTCCAGATTCCTCATAGGGGTTGTACCATACGGTCTCATGGTACGGTCCCTATTTCTTATGGTACGGTCTCCATTTTTTCTTCTATCCAGAACATATCCTTCTCTGTCCAGATTCCTTGTAGGGATTGTACCATACGGTCTCTTTGACTCTAAGGTATGATCTCCATTTTCTTTCTTTCCAGAACATATCCTTCTCTGTCTAGATTTCCTTTTAGGGGTTGTACAGTACGGTCTCTTTGACTGTAACGTACGGTCCCTATTGCTGAAGCTGAAACTTAATCTTCTCTTGATTCTTGCTTCCAACTTCGTCAACCTTGGTTCCTCCACTTCTCGTTGTCCCCCCTAGTGCCTGAGAGACCCAATGAGCATCGACATATCTCTACCACTAGTGTGACCTAAGAGAAACGACTCGATCCCCCTTGATAGTCCGGTGTTTCCTATGGACTCAAGCCTACATCTACACCAAGCCAACACTTGCTTGGTTCTAGCATGTCCTTAGCCTTGATCTATCTCCTCAACCGTGACCTCCATCAAGTCTAATGATCCTCGTCGTCTTCCGTCGTCGAGGCAACCAATCACCGGGATGTAGATAGAAGATTGTTGTTGCCCAACCAATTCTTCCGATCATGTGACCATATGAAAACCTTTCCTTCATCCAAAGATGCTAGTCACAATGATCTTGTTGCCACAAAGGACAACCCGATCTAAACATAATGTGCATAAGATATGTATAGAAAACTAGCACAATAACATCATCATGATATAAGGATATTAAAGCAAGCTACATGATGAATAGATAAAGCATGCATGCCATGATGATAGATATGTAACAAAGCTCATATGACATGACATGGCAACATGATGACAAGATAGAGAATACATAAATAACCACAAGCATGTCATCATCACAAGAGACAAGATCATCATGGTATAAGATATAAGACAAGACTAACATGATGATCAACAGCATGTCAAGGATAAGATACATAGAGGAACACATGACATACTTACCTTGTCTCTTACCTCATATGTGTAGTAGTCACCTCGTAGAGTAGTCCTCATGTATACTTCTCTTCTTTATCATCTTCCTTGCAACCTTTGAGGTGTTGGCACTCTAATAGTGTATTACTACATCCATGAGACTAACCACCTTGCACACTAGCAAACCTTGTTAGTCCCATTGACTATGTTGACATCAATCATCAAAACCTATGAACCACGCTCTAGGTTCATTGATCTTACAGCTGCAAGACTTCATAAACCGCTACTGCCAAGAGTCAGCAGAATGACTTTTCGGTAGAGCGAACATCGCTTATGTGTAAAACATAAAAGACATGCGGGGGGTGCACTCTTTTTCCTCACAAGGTTAACCCTGCGAAGGGTGTGAGGTTTTTTAACGAGACACCCTCTAAGACTGTATCACAATTTTATAATTACTTTTTACCCTCAAAAAATTCCAGAGTAATTTGCAGAGGGGCCTTATCAAAAGGCAAAGCCACGAGCTTAACAAACAAAGTCAGGCAGAAAGCCTAGAACAAAGCGAAGGGTACACCAAAGCAGAACTTGGTGTAACCCAGCTTCAAGGCAACGTGTTATAAGAAATAACACAGATCCCTCAGATACTAAAGTATCACAAAAACTTGTTATCTGGACTCCAAAAAATGGAAAACCAGAACAAGCAAGCAAAGCCATGGCCTCAAAGTGAGAAGCCATCGGCTAAAAACCATCAGGTCCAAGGCCTAGAACGAAGGAAAATCGGACGAAAAAGTCTAAGAATATGCGAAGGGCAAACCAATTTGGTACATCCCAAATTCAAGGGCTTATATCATAAAAAAAATGATGATACCAAGCCCCCAGATTACAAATCGAAGGCATTAAGATAGAAAATGGAATTGAACTTTTCCTTTAAAGTCTTGCCTCGGAGTAAAAAATATCACAAAAAAGCTAAGACGCATGAGGGAAAAGCCCAAGCGAAGGCACAATCTCTCCCGAAGACTGGAAAAAAACTTTTTCAGCAAAGAATGCCTTCGCAGGGCATAGATCCAAACGCAAGTTTCAAGCGTGAAAACTTCAATCTTCACAAGAAAACAGAAGGTCATCACGCAAGAAGCAGAAGCTTCGTAAGGATATTAAAGAAACCTATTCTAGAGCGAAGCAAGCAGACGAGGATTTCTTCAAAAAATAATTCAAAAGCATAATTCATTCAAGGAGAACCATCGTCAGGCTCTTGCTTTACAATAAGACCTAATTCTAATAGCATCTGACATACAACGCTAAACTCATTAACGTCGTATCCGCCCGAAGGCGAATAAGGCCTTTGAAAAACGGGATCTACTACCCCGGAAGAAATCATTCGCTCAACATGTGAAGCAGCGTCGAAAGGCGAAGAAGTGTCTTCAATATAAACAGAAGGATCACGACGGCGAAGGCCGCTACTCTTCTTCTTGGTTGTACCACGACTGCTCGAAGAACCACCATGAGGGCGGCGTCCACGAGACCTTCGCTGTGTGCAGCCTCGATGCCCTTCGAAAACATCATCATCAGGGCGGTAAACTCTACCAATAGCCACAAGGCTTCCTGAAGGAAAAATGAGGGGACCTTCAACCCCTTCGACGGGGGACAAAGGGTCCGACTCGCTAGATAGGTCAATCTCCGAAGGAGAACTGAAAATCTCAATTGGAGGCTCTCTACGAGCCAAGTTATGAGAAGAAGGCTCCGGAGTCGCAAACTCGCTCAGAGAAACGTCAGACGAAGACTCCGGAGCAGCACACTTCCCTGACACAACGTCAGAAGAAGCCTTCGGAGTGGCAAACTCGCTCAAAGAAACGTCAGACGAAGATTCCGGAGCAGCACACTTCTCTGACACAACATCAGAAGAAACCTTCGGAATGGCAAACTCGTTCAGGGAAATGTCAGAAGAATCCTAAAAATCCAAAGCCAAAACAAATATTAAAAGTACAAACAGTAACAAGTTTACAACACATGTCTTCATGACATTCTCAGCAAATACATGTCCGAAGGGGTAACATCCCACATAAATCAAACATAAAGAGTTTATACCTCACTCTGAGGCTGCTGGCCGATAGAGAGAACCCTGTTCCAGAAAGACTTGTCAATATTATTAGCAAACTTGACGAGGGCTCCGATCAGAGCAGGAGGTGTGCTGTCAGTAGTAGCAAAGGAAAAAGAGTCGTCGATAGCCTTCGCCAAGGCATCACTCCCTCCAGCTTCGAGCGAGTGAAGAACATCCCGAACAGCAAGTTGCACAGCATTTTTCGAA
>RWGY01000431.1:127311-150284 GCA_007726485.1 Eragrostis curvula
AAACTCTGCAAGCTTCAATGACATAAGGGATGTTGGCAATAAGCCAACCTTGGTAATGCTCAGTCGAAGCATCTTCAGGCAGCGGATCAGGGGCTGCCCCAACAGAAACAAGGGCATCTCGAACCTGACCACAAACGTCAGCCAGTTGAAGCTCTTCAGCCTTTACAAGACCAGCAAGCTCTTGATCAGCAGCATCAATCTTGGCAATGAGGTCTTCAGTATTTTTAACGGCCTTCGCAAGGGACGCATCCAGGTCTTCAACCTGCTTGTCCAAGGAAACCACCTTCGCTTCATAGTCCTCGGCAGACTTAACGAGCACCTCTTTCTCTGAACCAAGTTCAGCCAAGCGTTTCTCGCTAAGAGCAAGCGCATCCTCTTTCTCCTTGACCTTCGTCTCAAGGGCAGCGAGATCTTTGCGAAGAGTGTCACGATCACTCTTCATCTTCGACAGCTCCCAATACTGGCGAAGGGAAGCATGGGTAATAGCAAGAGTCTGCCAAAAAGAAGTAGAAATCAGAGCAAACAAAGCTATTTACGAAGTACAAAAAGAGAGAGAAAGAGAGAGACAACTCACCTTCACTTGCGAAGACAACAAAGACTTATACAGGGCATCTCCACCCTGCGACATCAGCTCTTCCTCCACTTGGGGAAGCCGAATCCTGTTAGCAGCAGCAACAAAAGGCTCAGTAGCCAGAGCACTCATGACGAAGGTGTTAGCTGGAACCTCGTCACACGCAAGCGAAGACCCCTCGGCAGCTTCAACAGAATCAAAATTCATGTCAAAAGGGAGAAACTCCTCCTGCATCGCCTCAAAAACAGAATGTACAAAAAGTTCACCACCTGCCAAAGGGCTAAGAATACTACGGGGTTGAACATGAGGCTCTAGCGGAAGCTGAACCGCAGAGCGATCTGAAAGAGTTCCCAAGTTAGCAGCCATTTGGCGAAGCTCAGACATATCAAGTAATGGAAGGTGACAACTCGAAACAGCACCTTCATTCACAGCCTTGTCCTGAATCTGGGCCTCACCCGAAGCCTGGGTCTTGTCCTGGATCTTAGCCTTCAATCCAGGTGCGACGGGCACAATTACACCCGCTTCGGCATCCTTGTCCTGGATCTTAGCCTTTGATCCAACAGTACTAGGTGCGGTCGCAACAACCTTCGCACCTTTGTCCTGGGTCTTGGCCTTCTCGGAAGCCGTAAATTTGCCAGCGTCAGCTGAAGAAGAAGAAGAACCCTCCGCGGGACCAACAAGACTTTTGGGAGGAGTTTTGTTTTAAAACCGACGAAGTTTTAGCAGAACTCTGATTTCCACCCTTCGAACCAGTAATAACATCCATCAAGTTATACACCTTAGGAGGCCGAAACGACATGGCTGGTTTATCAGAAACCAGCCGAGTTGATGAATCCTTCGAGGAAGAAACTGGAGCCTTCGAAGGGGGCTCCGAGGCAGCGACGGCACTAGTCATTTGAGGACAAACCTCACTGACAGCCTTATCAGAACTATCCTTGGAAGACGATTTATGGACATTCGCCTTCTTCCTAACATTTTCTTCGCTGGATCTCCAATCATTAGGCATCTTGAAAAAGTATGCGAGAAAGGGATCTCTAATGGTGCGAAGGTACGAGTGAAAGCGAAAGCGGTGAAGACAAGAGCTTACAAAAGCGAAAACAGCGCGAGGAAACAAGGCAATCACTACGGATATATAGAGTTAAGCAGAGCATCGAGAATCGAGAAAAAAGTACATATCGAAAACGACAAGCACGTGCACGAGTCAGGAGAGCACACGACATAATCTTAATTATAATATTAATTATTTCTGACCTAGGTTTAACCAAAGTACATCAACAATTAAGGGCTAATGTTGGAGTCAATGCCGAAGGCTCCCTGAATCATGCGAAGGGTACTTGTTACCTAGCGAAGGTATCTGAAGACATAGCGAAGGATGTTGAGCAAGAGTCAGTCTAAAGCCTAAACTCTAGGAGACGTAACAGAATTGCCCAATGGCATCGCTGTAATTTTGACCTTTCCTCTCCCTATAAATATGGAGGGAATAGCTCCTGTAATGACATCTGTTTTTCGGGCCTCCAGCCAAAGACACATCATTTACTCTGTCCACATTTCTCAGTCGTCCCTCAACCCCTTCGCCCAGCACCGCGGACGATTGGGGGCTTCGGAACAACGTATAACGTAAGACCCGAGGAACAACCTGGGCAGTTGAACCAAGTCCAGCATTGCGGACATTTCAGGAGGGCTTCGCCGAGGAGCTCGAGGACTTCGGGGTGTTGAGAAGGCTTCGCCAGGAGCAATCCGAGCGCTGAAGACGCCAGGAGGGCTTCGCAAGGACGCAATCATCATACACTCTTCGTTGGAGGGCTTCGCCGAGTCTATCAAGACCTTCGATCCCCCAACAATGTGGATCATAGAATCGCCACGGCTTACCACCCTCATACTAGCGGGCAAGCCGAGACTTCGAATAAGCAAATAAAGAATATCCTTCAGAAAACGGTAAATGAGATGGGAAAGGGTTGGAAGCCCAAGCTCCCTGATGCTCTATGGGCTTACCAAACAGCTTTTAAGACCCCTATTGGGATGACACCGTATCAATTGGTCTATGGAAAAACGTGTCATCTACCAGTAGAAATGGAGTTTCGAGCATACTGGGCCATAAAGAAAATGAACTTGGACCTCAATGCTGCCGGTATAAAATGAAAAATCAAATTAAGTGAGCTAGAGGAGTGGAGAGATAAGCCATATCATAGTGCCAAACTTTATAAAGGGAGGACAAAACGATGGCATGATAAGAGGATAAAAATAAAATCCTTTCAACCGGGAGACAAGGTTCTTCTCTTCAACTCCAGGGTAAAGCTCTTCAGCCAAGGTAAACTCTGTAGCAAATGGGAAGGACCTTTCATGGTCGTTCGACCTTTAGAATCTGGAGCTGTTACCATTAGTGACGACACGGGAAATTCGTTCACTGTCAACGGCCAAAGGCTTAAGGTTTTCCTCAAGCCACAAATGCCTACTTTCGAGGAGGTGGATCTTTTGGAGTTTCAAGACTTCCAAGATGATCCACCATTGGTCTAGCTCAGACCATAAAGGAGCATGTATGCACTAGGATCTTTTAAAAAATAAAGTTGGACCACAATGGGAAGTCCTGCTGCCATGAGCCCCATATTAACCCCACATCCTTCACAAATGTGCAAGGATTCGAGCTTAGGGGGAGAGGCACGTGGCGAGTATCCTTGCCCTTGTGTTTTTCCGATATCTTGCTCGTTTCTTTAGTTGTTTTGTTTTAAAACAAAAGTAAAGATAAATAAATGCTATGTCTTGCTTAACTCAAAATTGAAGGAAATGATGAATGGTTGCTCTGTCTAGTGTTTTCAATAGCTAAGTTTACACTATCATGCTCTCACATGACTAGATGCCTATCGGCCTTTATGTTTACTTAACGTTTTAATTCTTCACTTTGTGGGATACAAGTATCATAAAGCCAAGTCTATGTTGTTGAGAGATTGTGATATGGTAGGACGAAGCTTATTTAACCATTTCCTATGTAAGGGTATCCTTGGAGATGTTTTCACATAAATTTTGTCGTAACAAAAACCCCTCGTTGATTGATGTTTCCTCTATGATAAATTTTGTTGTTCCTACCAAGGCCATATGTTTCTCTCAATGAAAAGCCTTCTACATATGCTGCTTATCATTGCATTGATCCTTACTAAAATTGCTGGACCCTTGTGAGATACTTTTCATACTCTCATGATCAAGAATCACGTACACTCCATCTCACATGCTAATCTTCTACACCGGAAGTTAGCAATAGTTTCATTCTTCCACCAAATAAATGCTCCACTTATTTTTGCCACCTCTCTATTTCTCTCAAATATCCTTAGAGACATGGCTATGCAAAAAAAATGAAAAAAAAGAAATACATGTTCATACAAATGTTGAGCGTGACAAAAAAAAAGAAGAAAAAATACAAAATTGAAAGATAGCCATGTTCTCGAATAAAGTTAGTGAGAGAGAGACAGAGAGGAGGTACATAAATGGAGTACCATTCCCATCTCATTGTCCACATCTGAACACATGCACATCTTGATCAGGTTGTATGACTTGCATTCTCCGTGGATCCGCTCTTTTGGTTTGGCAAAATATGTGATACAAGTATGCCTCATATCATCCATATCTTGTGCTCCACAAAAAGCCTCTTAGATGTAGGATGAAAAGAAGCAACACAATGCCTTAGTAAGGAAACACATACACCTTTACAAACGAGAGAATGAGAGCATCATACGAGGAAACAAAAATCTAACTTGGGAGGATTTGATTTTACTCTTGCGACATCATCTAAAAAAAAAAAAAACTCCACGGTGACACCTGAAAAGGGGGTGGTTTATCTTCCGTACAGTTCCGCCTTTCAACCACTCAAGACAACGTAAATTTATAAGTCCCACAAGTGAGAGTTGAAACAACGAGTAATTGTTTGTGCCGGTTTATACCTGTATGTTTGTATGTTTGAGCATGTTTTGGTAATTTTAGTTTTTGAAACTTTATAGACATTGTAGCAACCCCTGATCCGCCGGATAAAAAACTTCATTTTTGCTTGGGACGAGCAAGGGTTTGAGCTTAGTGGGTTTGTTGGCGTCCCTTAAACGTCAATAATCATATCCCAAATCCGACGAATAAAAGACTGAATGCACAAGGCATATGCATATTTACTTTGTTTATTAATCTAGTTCCACGAGTTTTGGTGGATTTATGAATGCATGTGTATTATTACTCTAAAATGGACGGAACATCAATGAAGAAATGAAAGATGTCCATAATCATGAAGTGAGAAGTGATCAAACCACATGTTTGAGTGCACCACGTTCACTACAACACATGTGACCTTCTATGACATTTTTTGCATGACAACACACCGTTTTGTCATAAAGCGTGTTAGGTTTATGACGTTTTTGAGAAAATCGAGTGTTTTATGACGAAAACCGAGATTCGTCATTAAATCTAGCCACAAAATCGTCATAAATCAACACCATCATATTATGACGAACAAAAACGTCATAATTAGTAAAACTAAACGTCACAATAGTTATGACAAATATAAATCGTCATTAACAAAAAAAATTATTGTACACCACAACTTATGACAAATAAGAATCGTCGTTATATTGTCCACTTGTCAACCACCTGTCATGCGGAACCCACATATATTTTTTAATTGAAAAATAAAAGAAAAATGTAATTCTCCACTTGTCATGGAGGACCCACACTAGTGTTCTCTATAATATTTAAAAAAATTCGGATCCTGACATTTTACGAAGTAGCTTTGTCAACCTGGTGGTAAGTCATTCGGCTATGGTCCAAGTTCGCAGGATAGACTCCCAAAGGCGACCTTAATTTTTTCAGCCTCAGGGGGGGCCCATGTGTCGGTCAGTACTAGGAATAAAGACCGCACTGGGCCAAATAACACGTAGGGCCCACAAGTCTGCCAGCACAATTCAGCCAATTTTGGCCCAACCCATGCCGACCTGCTCATACACCCCGCAAAAAAAAAAAAAAAAACAATTACCGTTCGTAGCGCGACCCCTTGCGCCCGCGGCCCGGCCCGAGCTGGTGCGGAATCACGCGGCGGGAGCGCCCATCCTAGCCCAGCTTCGACGTGTAGACTGCGGGAGAAATAGCGTTGCTGCGGCTGGGAGAAAGGTGCACGTGGGCTGCGGCTGGGAGAAAGGTGCACGTGGGCTGTCGGACAACTAGGCTGGCTGAGTAATATGCAGCCGTGTGTTGTTTCTTTTTTTCCTATTATATTTTTTGTGATAATTTGTTTTCCATTATATAATCCTTTGTATTGCCATGTATCGTGTATGCACTATTCCTAATATTTAGTCCATTTGCAAATCTGTATTATTAGTAACAACTTTATGTACGACGTGTAGTAACTTTAGTACATTTGATTATAGCAATTTATATGCACAACATATAATAGTTTCAATATATTTTGTGATAGTAACTTTATGTGTAGACCATGTAACAATTTTATGTATATCGTGTAATAACTTAAGTATACTTTATTATAGAAAATTTATGTGTGCATCATACATAAAATTTATGTGCACACCATATAATGAGTTGAACATATTTTATTACAACGGTTGCAACTGTGGTGTAACTTTACTATATTTTATTACTCTTCACTCACCTATTTTCCCTCTTCTAAATATGATTTTTATGTAATTTTTTGAATCTTATTCAAGGTACACATAGTTCAATTTACTGGAACATATGTTTTCTTATACTTATCTAACATTTTCTTTAGACAATAGAAAATAGAATAGGAAAAGAGAAATAGAAAAGAAGAATAGGAAGCCTCAGCCAGACCTTGGGCCAAAACCTCCTTGGCCCATTTCCTTTTTTCTTCTCTTTCTCTCATTTTCTTCCGCAATGGGCTCAATCTGTGTGACCTATTTCCTTCAGTCTTTTCTTTTCTCCTGGCCCAACGTCCTCTCCCAGCCTGTTTCTCCGCTCGGCCCAGCCCACCAGAGCTGCGCCTCTGGCTGATATGTGGGCCCAATGCCACGTGTCGGCGTTCTTCTTCAGTTCTTGGCCCTCAGCTTTTTTTTTCTCAATTTGATTCATTGCTGAATTTTGAAAGTTGTATATATTTCGCATATGAAGTCCAAATGACCTCGTTCTTTTTCCTCCGTATTGAAAAAAAATATTATCTACCCATTTGTAGAATATATGGAACTACTTGATATGATATAAATGTGCCATTTTGTAAAATAATTGATGGCCATTTTTTTATCAAAATTTTGTTATTTTTGTAAATTTTGAAAGAAAATGTTTCTGGACATGAGAATTATGTTAAATTTTTTTGAAACTTTTTTTGAGGACATTGTTCACTTATGGTTGAACTGGGGTGATAGTTTCATGTGATGTGTCTAGAGTTGTCCACTTTGAACACATTCTGGTGGATTTTTTTTACAAAAAAAAACCATAAATCCCATGGGTTTGGATTAACATGTAGCAGCCACAAACCAAAAATCAGCTCAAAATTCGTTATATTTCGCGAGATAAAATTTGACAAAACAATTGGAAAATGTACTCATTTCTTCTCTTTCTTATATCTCATAAAGTTTGTTGCAACTTCAGGTGGAATTTGGTGAGAATGTGTATCTGGTCGATCCAAATGAACACTATTTTTTGTGGAATTTTTGAAATCATTTTTATATGTATCATTTTCAAAATACTATTTTTTCTTACTTCTCACATAACTCATTTTTGAGTAAACATCGATGTTACAACGTTTCCAAAAAATCCCAAACATTATATGTGACGTTCATGAAAATGATATAAATACTCAAGGAACTTGAGGCCATAAATAAACTTATATCTAGCTATAAGAAAATGATAGACTTAAAGCAGAAATAATTTTAATTAGAAATCTTCAGAGTACTGGGCTGGCTGGGCCGAGAAAACTTCAGTCCAACCGGCCTTTTGTCTTTCTTGGCCCGCTCTACTCTCTCCAATGGCCGTTGGATCAAATCCGATGGCTATCTTCTCCTCTCCCTCGAATAAAAAAGCACTCAGCCACGAACCCTAAGGTGTTCCCCTTCCCTGTCTCCACTCCTCCCCCTGACGGAACCAGATCATCTGACGTTTTCTTTTTTACGTCAGATCGCCGTAGCGCCGTTCATTCCCCATCGCACGATCGCTGAGGCTTTGCTTCATTTGAATTTTTTTTATTTTTAATCGAATTTTTTATTATATTTTTATTAATAACCGCACGTTTTCGAAAATTGCAAAACTAGTCGACCAGTCGCCCGAAGGATGGGCGATTGCGGCCAGTCGCCCCATGCGCGGGCGACAAGGATTAAAAATCCCACAGGGGGCGGTCTGGTGGGGCCTAGTCGCCCCACGCATGGGCGACAAGGGGAAAGTCGCCCACCTGAAGGGCGACAGGAACCAGTCGCCCACGCAAAGGGCGACAAGGGAAAGTCGCCTACCTGGAAGGCGACAGGAGCCAGTCGCCCACCTGAAGGGCGACAAGAAGAAAAAAACCATATTTCGTTTTTGTTTTTCATAATTTTTTTTCGATTGTTGTGGCATAACTTAATAAAATAGGAAACATGGAAACTGATAAAACATCGTACAAAATAAAAACCATGTGCACATGAGTACATATCATACAAAATAAAAGCCATGTCACACACAAATGATACAAGAGATAGCTAGTGCCTGCCACGCTTAGGGGGCACACCCCTAACAGTGCCAGGCTTGGGTGCCTTGCGGCCCGCTCTGACGTGACCGGCTGAGTACGTCAACGGCGAAGGAGGAACCACCTGACGTGTGGGTCGACCTCCAGCAGGCGCTGGTGTGTCGTCGTACTGCTGCGAAGGCTGTGTCATTGGTGGTGCGCCACTCAACTGCGAAGGACGAAGTGTGTCGTGCTGCCCCTCAGCCATGTACGCGTCCAGGTCGAAAGACGTCGGAGATCGTCGGCCATAACGCTCGGAGTGTCCGGAGACCTCCTCGTCGTCGTAGTCGTAGTCATCCATCTGAGACCCTATAAGAAGAAAGTTGTTATGCAAAAGCTAACAATAATTTATACTATGAGGAGAAATTAGTAGTAGACCTTACCTGGAGCCATGCGTGGCACCAGCGAAGAGGAGCCAGCAACGTCGCCAGTTGGTCGCCAACCACTATAGCTTGGACCTGCGCATAATGAATGAGACATGTCAGTAAGGAAAACATGTCAATAATCATTTGAACGAAATATAGGGTTTGACCTGTTGTGAACACCGGAGGAGGAGGAGAAGGTGGTGCTGCAGTCCTAGGAGTGTAGGCCGGATGCTGAAACATAGGTCGCTCCGCCCTGAGTGCTGACTGAGAGGGGTGCGGGACGGCATCGGTATGCCGACAACAGGAAGTGCAAGAGTTGAGCTTGACGATGTCTGTGGCGGAGTCGTAAATCCTCTTCATCGCAAGAGAGATCTCATGTCCGGTAAGCTGAATGCCCTGCCTCATGCGCTGTAGAACTGATCCGGACTCCACGGCGATCCGCTGTGCTAGATCAATCTATTAAGAGGACATCGAGTTTAAAATGAGTATTGACATATAACAGAAAATGATTTCAAAGACATAAGTTAGTAAAGATCGTACCGCCAGCGACGAGGCCTGGTCCCTGTGGCTCGGGTACGTGTCTCTCAGGGTCGGGGTATGGCTTTGTCGCACCGTGGGTGTGTGCGTGACCCTGGTCCGTGTGCGAGGGATGTACCAACGTAGGTAGTCCTCGTAGGCCTCGGAGGTGAACGGCCTCGTCTCCTGTATGACGTCCTCCAACACCTGGCCCCACTGTACCACCCACGGCTCCAAACGTGTCCACCAACTGGTGCCTGCCGCCTGCCCCTTCCGCGTGTAACTACATAAAGAGTGGAATTAGACAGAAAAAACCAAATATTTTATAGATTTAGTAGATGTAGTTGAATAACTTACGAGTGAACTGACGGCGTAACAACACGAGGAACCGTCAACGGGAACTCTTGGTGACGACCGAACTGACGCATCACCCGGTGAGGTGAGTACTCCTCGACGAAGATGTCGAAGACGAGGGCTTTCCGCGTAAGCCAGTACTCGCTGTCGATCGTGCAGAACGTCGACAACCCAGCCGGTGCTCGGGCAGCAATGTCCTCTGGGCTGTAAGGTGTCCAGCGCACGTCCTCGTCTCCTCGAATCCTGTCGAACTCCCAGACGTACTCAGGATAAGCCTTGTGAACCTGCAGATTTGCCCAAGTAGGCTGCATAGAAATAAAACAAATCAATTAGATATACACAATGAAATAAAAGTGTACAAAATCACGGCAAGTGAGAAGAACTAACCCGACGTCGGCACCACAAGGAGCCCATGGTTGGGCCGTCTTCCTCGCTGTCACCGTAGAAAACTCCTCCGTAAGTCGACAGATCCATGTGTGGATGTCCGATACTGAATCGCTCGTATGCCCACATCTGGAGGAGCAATGGGCAACCAGCGAGGATGGCGTTGGGGTCTGTCTTTGTGCAAGCGTCACAAAGGCCTCGGTACGTCACTGCCAAGATAGCAGAAACCCAACTGTACTGGGGAACAGCGTCAAGCGGTGCGTCCGCAATCGCACGGGCAAAGTGGATCAGCTGCTTGCCCACAGAGATCCCGTGTGAACTTGTGAACATGATCCAACCAAACAACCAAAGGAGGTACGCCTCCAAGTGCCTCGACACAGTGGCCTCATCTGCATCCGGGTGAATGTAGTCCGACTGCATGTCACGATAGAAAAACAAATGTTACCTATAGGTATCGAAAATTGAACATGCAAATGAAATGTACGACATGATGTATCACTTTACCTGAAACTGTAGTAGCCACTTCTTCGTTGGCCCGTGGTGCTGGTCACCAGGAATAGTCCGGTACGGTGGAGCACCTGGCGCACGAACGATACCCTCGAAGCGGACAAGAAGGTCGTGCCGCCAAGTGTCTGGCACGTCGGGAGAGGAGACCGCCTGACCAGCAGTGCGTACTCCAAGCAAGAACGACACATCCTGAAGTGTCGGTGCCATCTCCCCACAAGGGAAGTGGAAGGTGTGAGTCTCAGGCCTCCAGCGGTCCACTAGTGCAGCTAGCAGAGAACGGTCGTACGAAAACCGTCTGGCAGGATCGGCCTGCTCGTCAGGCCCGGTGGCCTCAACAAGCCTACAAAGTGGTAGGAGTCCAGCTGCCTGTAACCTGCAAAAGTTAAAGTGATTAGTTTTCGACAAAAAATTGAAACAAATAAACAAAAAAATTGAACACATAATGATGCATACCTCGGTATCCATCGATCGTCTAACCGCAACAACTCCAGAGGTACCCTCGGGCGTAGAACAGGCAGCTCGGCTGCAGTAACAGCACTCAAGTAGGATCGGTGCCGATGGTCCAAATTGGAGTCCAGTAACTCCAACTCAGCTCCACCCCCGTCGCCATACCTATACACGTTGCTTGTAAAATCAGGAAATAACATACACATTATAGGAATCTAGTCGCATTACAACTCAAAGTCTCACAATACATTACAACACGAAATACAATGTCCATAATAACTTAGTTCGCATGACATAGTTTACACAACACGAAACGCATTAAAGACGTTACTTGACATACAACAACATGGATCAACCTAGAGTAAAGAACAATAATGCTTCAACGAACTGTTCCATCCACTGCCAGCTTCACACGCTCCAAAAACCAATACCAGCTATCTGTGTTCTCACTCTCCACAAAGGCAAATGCCAATGGTACAACTTGATTGTTCCCATCGACTCCAATGGCAGTCAAAATCTGCCCTTTATACTTTCCTGTGAGAAAGGTACCGTCTATGCAGAGAATTGGCCTGCAATGACGAAATGCCATGATGCATTGACCCAATGCAAAGAATGCACGGTGAAGGATCAATTTCCCAGGCTCTTTTTGATTTGGCAAATCCATGATATCGTAATACGTACCAACATTCCTCTGCCTGATGGTTTCTAACAACTGTGGCAGGTTCTCATAAGAAGCTTCATATGAACCAAATCTCTTCTCTATCACCTTCTGCTTTGCTTTTCAAGCCTTTGAGTAGCTTATGGTGTACTTAAAATCCTCCTCTATAGTGTTGATTATAGATTTTGGCTCATACCTTAAGTTATCCACAATTCTAGGATACATGTAATCAGCAATGAATTTGGAGGTCAGAGCTGAATTGCACTTTTCCAATTCTTCCAACTGACATGTATGATCCTTCACTATAGAGCATTTCCAGAACAGACTCCACTTTTGCTCGTAAGCATGCACCCTGAACGGACACTGTGTGAACACACACTTAACGTCATACAGTTTTCTGCTTGATTTGACAACCACAAAGGACCTCTTCACCGATAGAGACCAGTACTTCACAGCAGTCATCACATCATCTTTGTCTTTGTACAGAGCTCCCTCTGTCACCTCATTCTTGTGGTACTCCCATGGGACAGAGTACCCTCCATTGATAGCCAAATTTGCAAAATTTTGATTGTTCCACTCAGCTGGGATAGGAATCTCATTCTCGTCGTCTGAAGAGTCAACTTCAGGAAGATTCTCATACTCCTGGTCCTCCCTCCTCATTTCCTCAACTATGTATTCTATCCGTTCTCCTTCGTCTGCTTCACCGGTCGGTTCCACAGATGACGGATTTTGCTCACCCGTCTCAATTTGTGTCTCGCCTTCCTCTTCATCCACCATGTCTGCACCACCAACCTCATCGACAGCATCTACCTCAACCACCTCCTTCAGATATGCCTGAGCAAGGAGGACAAGAGGCCACCCACATTCTACAGCCTTGTCCACATATTTCCTCCATGTCGATGTTGCATTCAAAGGCACTAACTCCCAGTAAAATCCCTCCCGTGCACGACTGACCATACCCATCAGGTTCAGTCCGTGTTGGTCTGTGTCAAGCTGAAACAGCCGCATCAACTAATTGTGCACACCAGTAATTGTCCTCTCATTTGGCCTTGTGATTCCTCTATAAACTGATGAAAACCCAGACAGATCAACCCCCTCTACCCCATGAACAATATCCCCTTCTCCATAAAAAATTTGAAACATTATCTTATCTGACATACCTGTCAACCACCGAGATTCAAATTAACTATATTAAGATCTATTATACATCTAGATCTATTAACTACTAGATCTTTAACTCAAATTACATACTGCCTTATAATACATCCAGATCTATTAACTACTATTTTTCTAGTAACTACTATTTTTTATTATATCTAAACTATTTATTTAAATACTACACAATTTACAGCTATATAAAAATGCTGCTTCTATTATATCTAAATATTTATTTTCATAATCTATAGCTACAACAGTCGTAAAATATGAATACAACTATATTATGCTAAACTATTTATTTAAATACTAGTAAATCTAGAAATATTGCTGCTACTGAAAATACACTATTTCTACATCTAAAGCTACATTTATAACTACTCTTTTCTATACGAATTGAAAAACTTACCGAAGTTGCGACTCGTCGGGCAGCACGCTCTCCTCCCTTCTCTTCTCCTCCCCTCTCTTCTCCTCCCTTCTCTTCTCCTCCCCTCTCCCTCTCTCTTTTGTTTTTTTTTTCGAATTTACGTACAATTTAGGCCGAAATTCGGCCATTTATAGGCCTCGGAGCCAGTCGCCCGACCGTTGGGCGATTGGGCCCCACCTCCGCGCCTTGTCGCCCGTTCAACGGGACATTTGAGGACCTGTCGCCCGCGCGTGGGGCGACTAGGCCCCACCAGACCGCGCCCCGGCCTTGTCGCCCTTTCAACGGGAAATTTGAACCCTTGTCGCCCGCGCGTGGGGCGACTGGGCCCACCACTCCGCGCCCCGGCCTTGTCGCCCTTTCAACGGGAAATTTGAACCCTTGTTGCCCGCGCGTGGGGCGACTGGCCGGAATCGCCCATCCTTCGGGCGACTGGGCGACTAGTTTTGCAATTTTCGAAAACGTTCGGTTATTAATAAAAATATAATAAAAAAATCGATTAAAAATAAAAAAAAAATCGCTTCATTTTCTCATGGGCACTGCCCGGCCCAATACTAACCTGAGCCCAACAGCTTCTTCCCCTTAGATTGTTTCGTTGCCTCTCGCCATCAGCGCCGCCTGAAGCTCTGCTGCAGCGCCGTCACATCTGAGCCTCAAGCCCCTGCTATCGCAGCTCACCTCCGGAGAAGTGCAGGGTGCTGAGGAGGAGGCTGGGAAACTCAGGTTCTTGCACCTGGAAAGGAAGAGTCTTTTCATGCTAGATGCGTTCTTCTACATCGGGAGTTTGGTGAGCAGAGCACAAGAGAAAAGCAGCGACACGAAATCGTTCGGCAAAGAGGATCAACGGCGCTTCCACGAGGTTCGTAAAGACGTCGAGCTCGCACAGGATTCCGGCGGCGGCAGTCCAGCCGTCGTCCCTGATTTCTTCCATTCTGTTCTTGGAATGAAATTGAATTTCCGCAGCCACGCATACGACTTTCCAAGATAATGTAACACAACTTAGCACCATTAAATCAAAGCACGAGAACGTCTTGCCAAAACGCGAAACGTTCGTAAGAGTTGGTGATGTCCAAATCGTAGAATCATCCATGCTTTCAGTCCGAAATTGATTCGCGGCAACCTGAATAGCGGGGCATCATCAGTGCTAATAATGCGGCAGCAGGGCCACGAAGACTAGTCCAAGTCGGCGAGCTCAAAAAGCCAGGGGTCGGCGGCGGCGGCGGCAGCCTGGTTGCTGAGCCAGAGGAGGACCGCGGCGGCGGCGACGGCGTGGTCGATGGCAGCCGGCGGAGAGTGTTGTTGAGCCAAAGTGGGCCGGCTTGGTACATGGCAGCGCGCAGGAGCAAATGAAGCAATGTAGCAGGAGCGTTGGATGGGAGATGGACGGTGGTACACTGCGGCCACAGCGATCTGACGTAAAGAAAGAAACGTCAGATGATCTCGTTCCGGGCCGGCTGACCTCCTCCCCCTCCCTATCCTCTCCAGATTTGGAGTCCATCCTCCCCGACTTTGTAGCAGGCGAGGGCCAGGAGCTCCTGGGCGGGCCATGGCTTCGCGGCAGCGCTGACGCGAATGTCGACGGAAGCGGAGCCGGCAGTCCGCACGGCTGGGGAAGTGTCCCCTTGGCGATTTGGCTGCCGCGATGGCGCAGAGCCGGCTGGTCGCCACCATCTTCCTCCTCGCGAGCTGCTGCATCCGGGCGTGGCATGGTTGGTTGGGGCAGCTCCCATGGCGCGCAGCCGGCTCTGAGGACCACAAGGCGAGGGCCATGAAGATCCGGCTTCATCCTCGACGGATCCAGCGGCCACAAGGTGGGGGCCGCGCGGATCCGGCGTCCTCCTCCACGGATCCGGCGACCACAAGGCAGGGGACGCGCGGATCTGGAGGCGACAAGGCAGGAGCCGCGAGGATCCGGCGAGTCCTGCCCACCTGACGGCTTCCTCGGCATCCTCTCGTCATGAACCTGTTCGCCCTTGGTTCGTCATCTCCCCATTCATTCGCATTCCCCTTATGCGTCGCGCCTCTTGCTGTTTGGGCACGCTGTTGCTTGTTCCTGCGCTGCTGCTTGCTGCCGCCCACTTTCTGGTTTCTTGCCGCATGTAGCAGATGAGGGCCCTGCTTGCTTGGTTGCATCGTATAGAACGAGGTAGCATTCTGCTGTTGGTTGCCGCACAGAGAAAATTCTGTTGGGAATTTGTCATTTTTTGTTTCTTTATTGGCAGACCTAATAAAAGGATTAGTGGAGTACCAATCCAAAAAAACTCGTATTTCATTTTACTGCACTACGGCTGCTGCTCTGTTTGTAGTAGTAATGGTTTATTAACTGAACTAAGGTTGCTTACTTGATACTGAAATATAGTGGAGCTGCTCTGTGTATTCTGTATATCATAAGTTAACTATATACTAAAAAGTGTTCTATGAGATATTGTGCCTTAGCTATGTGTCTGTTTTTGTCTCTATAATTGACTGGGCTTCTTCCTGGTAGCAAGCAAGAGCAGCACTAGGAAGCGACTGCTCCACTGAATGCGCTGAGCAGCTTTAAATGAGCTCTAATCGGTTTCCTTTCTCAAGCAGCCTTTGTTTTTGATTTGGGTGCATCAGTACCACGTCCTTTAAACACTTGAATTTTTTGGCCAAAAAAAGTAACTTCAAAGTTCAGAGTATTTTTATGTCACACACAACTATGAGATTGGCAAGCTAGAACTCTTGAGTTGAGAAAATGTTGTCGCCTGACTTCTGTTTCTATTCCCAATCTTGGACTTTTAGTAACTGAGGCTAGCTTAATTCTTGCTTGGCTCACATAATTTATTTTTATCACAACTGATATACCCAATTGTTGTTCTGTATATCTAATTAGCTATTGTCTTGTCTCTGCTAGTGCAAGTTTTCCAGCTACTATTTTCTTATAATCTCAGTAGCATGTGTACCATTCTTAATTAATGCTAAATTGCCTTATTTAGTCTTATAGCTGATCCAGTACTTGTTATATTGACCTTCCTGTGTTAGCAAAATGATCTTTGCATAGATTCCTTTTCAGTTTCTTCAGTTTGGTGCCCTCTGCATATGGCAGCAGATAATTCCCTTTCAGTTTCTTCAGTTTGGTGCCCTCTACATACCATTGAACTGACCTTCTATGCTCCGTATCCCAGGATTCAGTTTCATAGTTCTGGAATCTATGAAGAACCATCTCTGAGAGGGCAACAAGATTAGGTATTTTTTCAGCCATCAGTAGTTTTCTTTTCATGGATGAAACACTTAGTACCCTTGTGTCACGCTGCTAATAAAAGGACAGGGATATGACTACCTCTTTTGATTACTGCAAGTACTATAGCCACTACTTGTTCTATACCATTCTTTCTTTTGATTACTAAGTAATTGACTATTCTGTGATTGCAGCTCAAGTTCATGGGTGTTGGCTGCATTCTTTGAGTCAAGGGATTGGTTGATGCATGGTGAACCTGCTGTGGTCTTCTGTTTGGCGTGATTAGGATTAGTGACTTAGATATTATTTGTTAGGTTAAACTGTCTGTATTTTCCTGCATGGCATTTGGTAGGGACATTTGTATACATCTTGGTGTTGCACATGTTTGGTTGTAAATAAGGAAATTTTGATTTTTAGACTGCTTTTAATGTATGCTGGAAAAAGAATCTATGGGCTGAAAGTAAAATGATCTGCAAATTAATTGGGCCGAAAGTAAAATGGGATGCGAAATTAGTGGGGTGAAAGGTAAAAAGCCTGTAAGAGTAGCCGGTCAAAATGTAAAATGCTACGAAATTGGTGGGCTGAATGTTAAAAATCTTGCGAAACTAGTGGGCCGAAAGTTAAATGGTTTGTTAATTAAGTGGGTCAAAAGTAAAAAAGGCATGTGGATTAATTGGGCTGAAAGTAAAAAAGCCTGCAGATTAATTGGGTTGAAATTAAAAAGGCCTGTGAATTTGGTGGGTCAAAAGTTAAAAGGCCTACGAATTTAATGGACCCACGAAAATAATGGGTCGGAAAACCGGCTTGCCATACCAGCTCACGGTCCAACGGTTCATGACAAAAATCACAAGCGTCATAAACAGTTTGTGACGATTTTGAGAGCGTCATAACTGTTTATGACGTTCCTATGAAACGTCACAAATTTATGACAAAAATGACAGAAACGTCACAGAAGGTAATCAGCTACGCACCATATATGACGAAACGATTTTCGTCACCGTTGCGTCATGAAAGATGATTCGTGACGAATTTCAGGCTTTTTATGACAAAATTACATCGTCATAGAAGGTCAAAATTGTTGTAGTGGTTGAAGCTCTCGTCGAGCCGATCAAAATGGATATATGGTTTGGCTAAATCGGACTCCGGATGAGAGAGTTATGAAGCGCAGAAGATCACGCGCCTGGTCTGAACCAATGCAGACGTCAGCGATGACGTCAGCACACGCGGGAGGCAGAACAAATGTCTGTTCTGGTTGCTTGAGGAGGTGGGAAAGGCTCTCTTTATCCCCTAAGGATATGGAATAGTCTAAGGAATATTCCGTTATCCTTAGGGAGGCTTCTTCACTCCCCCGAGGCACCTTCCACTATAAATAGAGACCCCCTCACTCACTTCCAAGACACACCATTGAGAGGAAAGGAACCAAAGGCGAAGCGCTGCAAAAATAGTTAGAGGGAGAGAGAGGGAGAGCTTCGGGGGAGAGTCATAGATGTCGACTCTCTCTCCAACTTGTACCTCGGGGAGGATGTTCCACCGGGAGTAGACTCCTCGACTTTTGGCCGGGTAACATGTAGTCTCACATTCTTATCTTATTTATTAAAGTGGTTTGACTAGTCATATCTTGTTTGCGGGTTTCTCGACATATTTAGTATTAGTTAATGCCTTGCTTAATATGTTACTCTTCTATGAATATGATATTTAGAGTATTAATTCTATGTGTAGACATGGTGTCTAGATATAGGATTAACTTGAAATGCAAGTAACTCCCCGAAGGACCGTAGTCGGCGGGTGGTGATAGCCCCGTCCGTCCAATAGTAGTCGGCCACGTTAGGGTTACTTAGTAGGCTACCCGAAGGTCAGAAGTAGTTCCCATCCGCGGGTCCGTACGCTGATGCCCCGAAGTAAACAAGGTTGACGAGTTAAACCATCGAAGTAAATAAGATTGGTGTGAGCTATATGGAGCCTAGGCCGAAAGTCACTTTCTTCTCATATAAGAACCTCACTTTACAAACCTGATCCTCGCACTTCTTAGAATCCGGATTAGGACAATTAATTCACTTCTGGTTCCTCGTGGATTTCGATACCCTGAAATACTCCAGGGTGAAGACAACACCGGTATCCATATGCTTGCGGATTTTATCTATTAGGCATAAGGACCGCCAACACACGTGGCGGATCCACACTCCCCAGTCAGCATATTATGGACCCACATGTAAGGCAGTTTTCATCATAAATGGGGAAATATGCCTACACGCATCCTAGTCAGCACATGGAGGACCCACACGTACCCCAGCCATCATATTTTGGACCCACACATTAGGCATTATTCGTCATTAAAATTGTGCCCATGCATATCCTAATCAGCACATGGCGGACCCACACGCATCCAATCAGCAAATTATGGACCCACACGTCAGGCAGTGTTCGTCACTATATATTGGGGGATTATACCGACGCATATTTTAGGCACATAACGGACCCACATGCATCCTATTGAGAACATCGAGACCCACAGGCCAGGCAGTTTTTGTTATTAACGGGGCCTGCGTGTGGACCCAATTCAAATTCCGTACCACGGCCCATGTACTTATGCAAAAAAGGGGGGGGGGGGGGGGGAATTAAGCCCATGTACAGTAACCTAAATTCATATTCGGAAGGAAACATTTGGGCGGGCCGCCGTTCTGTAGCGATGATTGGACCCGCCGTTCTTTTGGTAAACTGTACCAAGACATCATCCTACTCCTACCCTCGCTGCTCCCAGATCCATCCTCATCCCACAATCCTGCCCTCGCTACCCCCAGATCCATCCTCGTTCTCGAAACTTCTACTCCGTGCCCTCCGCACCCTTCGCAATCTTCCCCGCCGCCGCCGTCCCAATCCATCCTCGCTACTGTCCCCGTCCCCTTCCCCTCCCATCGACCACTGACGGGCTGTCATCCCCAAAGACTCTGATGGCACCAGGGCGTACGCCAAGGAAAGGTATATTGCTTCCCTCTTTCCATAGTTTCTACATAGCTATATACGTTACGTTGCACAGGCTGTTGGTTAGTTCAAATCTGTCGATTGGGGCATACAAAAGATAGGTAGTTGTCTCTACTTCATGGATTTGAAAGAAATAATCTGACACAATCCTTTTTACAAATGTGTAGAGCTTCATCAGGAAGGGTTTGAGCCTAACTATTAAGATGCTATACGGCAAAAAAAATTAGCTACAATACAATCCAAATTTTCTGGTCTGATTGGGGGCTCCCGATTTCAGTCATTTGTCAGTGCATCGACTAGAAGCAAAGTTGTGTTTCTATGTTCTTCTCTGTAGCTTTGACTATGCAATTTGTCCTACTTGAAATCAATAATTTGTTTTTCCCCTTTTAAGGCGTCACAAGTTTCTGAAGGTAAAGGGCGGAGCGGAAGGAGATGCAAGAGAGTAGTGGCACCTGACAAACAAGTGCATGGTACAAGAATAACCAGGCAACGGACAAGGGAACTGGCTAATTCAAATGACAATACACAAAAGGGGGCACTAGAAGACGAGAACCAACCGCAAGATGAAGGCACCCGTACACAAGAGGGGGACACACAAGAGGATCAGAGGCAAGTGCAAGAGGAAGGTAAGTATCTTGTTTGTTCTTGTGAAATATTATGATCTCTTTTGCTGACAGTAGCATAACGAGCTATCGATGCAATTTTGTTAGCTGAAGAGGTCACCAATACACAAGAGGAGGGCACACCAGAGGACCAGAGGCAAGTGCAAGAGGACGGTAAGTATCTTCTTTGTGCTTGCCAAACATTATGATCTTTTGCTAACAGCAACATATCGACATATCAATGCAATTATTTTCTTTGTGCTGAAGATGAAATCACTTCGCAACAGTGGACGGAAGTGGAACAGAGGTTGCGAGTTGGAGGCAAGTATCTTATTTGTGCCTGCCAAATATTGTTGTCTCTTTTGCTGAGAGCAACATAATGACTAACACGTCAATGCATTTTGCTAGTTGAAGAAATCTTCCGTAGACCACCGGCTAGACCAAGAGCTGCGTAGAGCTTCATAGGATAAACGGTGCAATAGAAAGTAAGTTGGCAATCTGCATTGATGAAGGTATGAAACGGCCAGTAAGACCAATTCAAGCTGCAAAGTTTGCAACTGAGGGCGGCATGGTTCTTCGCCAGCACATACCTGTCTTTCCTAGTTAGAAGGAGTACAAGATGGATCCTTCTCATGTGTGTGACTACATTGCAAAAGTTTCTGTAAGTACTAGCTACTAATGTCTATCCTAAAGTGACTCTAGTGTGACTACATGAGCACTTCTCATAATAAAATTTACTTTTGGAACACTTGAGTTGTCATATTAATGTTTGGTCATTTGGTACTTTAATTTTGTCGGACCATCATTTAGAGTTGTTGTCATGGATAGACTTATTTACCTCTATAATTGTGTTACCATTTATTTGCTTGAATGCTTCCGCGTACTCTGTTGTTATCAAGTTTTTTTCTCTCTTTCAGCAATATATATATATATATATATATGTGTGTGTACATATATATGTATAATATATATTGTTGTTGTAGCGTGGCCTAGTAACGCTCCAGAATTTCTGGGGTGTTACAAGATTGGTCTTGAAGCCAAAGTCAGCAACCTAAATATCAATCACAAAGAGTAAATCATGTGATTGGGTACCCACAGAAGGCTCCCCAGCTAGTCCCTTAATACTTCAAAATATACTGCCACGTTAACACTGGAAAAATCATGATGGATGGGATGTATCGTGTCTTGGAAGATTCAACACGACGTCTCTTCACAAAGAAACATGAAGCATTCATGTAAGAAAAAAACATTAAGCGGGGGGTGCACTCTCTTTCCTCATAGTGGGAAGCCCTTCAAAGGGTATGATGTGTTTTAACGATGCACCCTCCAATTTGTAATAAACAGTTTTTGAATTGTTTTTCCTAAAAGGGATTCAGAGCCCTAGGCCGAGAGGTACGACCAAGTCACAAAGCGAAAAGCTTGAAAACAAATTCAGGCAAACGCCTAGAAAAGTCAAGCTCTAACATCAAAGAGATATTGATGTCACCTCAAACAAAGGGGTCCAAGGTATCCTGAGAAACAATACTCCCCCTTCCCGCAACAGAAAGGAAGGGGTCTAAGGTATCATGAGAAACGATACCACCCCACAGAAACAAAATGATCTCATCCAACTTCAAAAGATTGAAGTCGAATTAGTAAAAAATAAAATTTTCCCTACCCAAGAGAAGGGTACTAAGAAAAAATGCCAAAAGTCAAAAGACATGTGAAAACTCACACTCTAAGCAGGTTATTACGTCATCACACAAAGGCAAAAATAGCAAAGACGAGGAATTAATGAGCACTGTTGGTGTTTCTTACGGCACACTAGAAATACCACCCAGACTAGTTAAACCTAGAGTAAATATTCCCAGCATGTCGCCAGAGACGCCAAAGGGATTAAGGGACTTGTATAATAATACCAAATAATCCACAACTAGCAACGAGTGCTAGAGATGTCTTATCGGTAAGTCTAATGAATAAAGAGGATCCGCAAGCGCACGTATAACCCGTTGTAGCATTTCACCCGAGAGTAATCCCGGGTATCGTATTTAATTTTCCCAAAGGAATATATGGTTGATAAGTGTACTTATGCTCAATAGATTACAATGATAGACAAATCCATAGTCCAATGCACGGGTAAGGATAAAGATAATATGATAGATAGTATGACACACACAGATGACAATCCACTCTCTATAAAAGATGAGAGGCAAGCCTAGGCAGAAGAGAGACTAACTAACAGGTTGCTACTCCTAAGGTACATCATCATATAGCATATTAGGGTTCTACCAAACGTCAGGCTTATGCCAGCAAGAACTAAGAGCTTATGCCTAGATATCATTGGGAGATCCGGTATACGCAGAGTCCACCCCGCGACGCAGGCCTTTTGTATAAACTCCTATGCCATACCCAAATGTGGAGGATTACGGAATAGCGGACAGGGCTATCACCACCTGCCGCCTATCTCTACAAACTGTGGGGCACATGCACAACCAAGGATGGAAAGAAAACCTAGCACCATGCTAGCATTACTAACCACAACTCTAGATCCCTCGTGGCACCCCGCAGGGCGGTAAACCTAGAGCTCCTTTGCGGGACAATGGACCCGACATCTAGTCACAAACAACTAGGCAAACTAGTATAAACTAGACAAGGATCAGATCTAGTACTATGCTATGCATAGGCGTTCATCACGCCAGAACGAGCAATGAACGAAGAACGATTAAGAACAAACATCTATAATCAGTGATCGAGTATGAACGAACGAAGAATGCCCAATGAATGCCATGAACGATCATCGATGAACGATGAACGAATGATGAACAATCATGAACGAACGACGAATGTTCATACAAGAACACAACCAAACTATAAAGGAACAACATAGGCACACAACTACGATATGATAAATGATATTCCATTGAAAGGCACAAGTCTTACAAGAGAAAAGGATACAAAAGCTATACCCAATTCTCCAAGGGACTTGGGAGCACAAAGAGCAGCCCAATGCTTAGCCTAGCTCTACCTAAACAACGTCTAGCTCTAAGGTGAGGAGGAGGGAATGGGTCTCAAGTGGTGTGTGTTCTCTAGAGGGGGGTACCCCTTTATTTATAGACTTGGAGGTCAGTTCTCAAAGGCGG
>RWGY01000432.1:0-20068 GCA_007726485.1 Eragrostis curvula
ACACTCGAAAGCATGAGTTTACTTGCGGTCGATGCAAACCGGATGTTCGCGAGAGCTGTTTTTGGGCATTGTGGCTGTTTCCAGCAAAACACACCAAAACGGGCACGGGAAGCGCGCGGTTTCACTCGTTAGGATGTTTTGAATGTAAGCGGAAGGGTTCCCATAGGAAAACCTCAAAACATGAGTTACTTGCAGCGATGCAAACCGGGATGTTCCGTAGCCGTTTTGGTGGCATGAGTGGGCTGTGTCATGCAAAACCAACCAAAACGGCAGCGGGGAAGCGGCACTTTTCACCTCGTTATGATTTTTTGATGTAATTGGAGGGTTCCCATAGGAACACTCTCAAAAACATGAGTTTACTTGCGGTCGAATGCCTACCGGGATTTTCCGGAGCCGTTTTGGTAGCAATTAGTCCTATTTCATGCAAACGCACCAAAACGGCATGGGAGTGCTCGTTTTCACCTTTATGATGTTTTGATGTAATTGGAGGGTTCCCATAGGAAAACACTCAAAAACATAAGTTTACTTGCGGACGATGCAAACGGGGATGTTCCGGAGCCGTTTTTGTGCGTTTGTGTTGTTTCGGGGAAAACGTACCAAAACGGCGCGGGGAGCACTCATTTTCACTCGTTCTGATGTTTTGATTTAATTGGATGGTTCCCATAGGAAAACACTCGAAACACATGAGTTACTTGCGGTCGCTGCAAACCGGGATGTTCCGGAGCTTTTTTGGTGCATTAGTGCTGTTTCCTGCAAAACACACAAAAACGGCACGGGAAGCGCTCGTTTTCACTCGTTATGATGTTTCGATGTAATTGGAGGGTTCCCATAGGAAAACACTCAAAACATGAGTTTACTTGTGGACGATGCAAACCGGGATGTTCCGGAGCCGTTTTTGTGCAACAGTGCTGTTTCATGCAAAACGATGCAGGAAGCGCTCCTTTTCACTCGTTATGATGTTTTGAAGTAATTGTAGTGTTCCCATAGGAAAACACTAAAAAACATGAGTTCACTTGCGGTCGATGCAAACCGGGATGTTCCAGGGCCGTTTTGGTGCATTTGTACTATTTCATGCAAAACGCACCAAAACGGCATGGGAAGTGCTCGTTTTCACTCGTTATGATGTTTTGATGTAATTGGAGGATTCCCATAGGAAAACACTCAAAAACATAAGTTTACTTGCGGACGATGCAAACCGGGATGTTCCGGAGCCGTTTTTGTGCGTCAGTGCTGTTTCATGCAAAACGATGCAGGAAGCGCTCATTTTCACTCGTTATGATGTTTTGATGTAATTGGATTGTTTCCATAGGAAAACACTGAAAAACATGAGTTTACTTGCGGACAATGCAAACCGGGATGTTCCGGATCCGTTTTGGTGCATTAGTGTTGTTTTGGGGAAAACGTACCAAAACGGCGCGGGGAGCACTCATTTTCACTCGTTCTGATGTTTTTATTTAATTGGATGGTTCCCATAGGAAAACACTCAAAACACATGAGTTTACTTGCGGTCGCTGCAAACCGGGATGTTCCGGAGCTGTTTTGGTGCATTAGTGCTGTTTCCTGCAAAACACACCAAAACGGCACGGGAAGCGCTCGTTTTCACTCATTATGATGTTTTGATGTAATTGGATGGTTCCCATAGGAAAACACTCAAAAACATGGGTTTACTTGCGGTCGATGCAAACCGGGATCTTCCGGAGCCGTTTTGGAGCATTAGTGCTGTTTCATGCAAAACGCACCAAAACGGCACGGGAAGCGCTCGTTTTCACTCGTTATGATGTTTTGATGTAATTGGAGGGTTCCCATAGGAAAACTCTCAAAAACATGAGTTCACTTGCGGTCGATGCCTACCGGGATGTTCCAGAGCCGTTTTGGTGCATTAGTACTATTTCATGCAAAACGCACCAAAACGGCATGGGAAGTGCTCGTTTTCACTCTTTATGATGTTTTGATGTAATTGGAGGGTTCCCATAGGAAAACACTCAAAAACATAAGTTTACTTGCGGACGATGCAAACGGGGATGTTCCGGAGCCGTTTTTGTGCGTTTGTGTTGTTTCGGGGAAAACGTACCAAAACGGCGCGGGGAGCACTCATTTTCACTCGTTCTGATGTTTTGATTTAATTGGATGGTTCCCATAGGAAAACACTCGAAACACATGAGTTACTTGCGGTCGCTGCAAACCGGGATGTTCGGAGCTTTTTTGGTGCATTAGTGCTGTTTCCTGCAAAACACACAAAAACGGCACGGGAAGCGCTCGTTTTCACTCGTTATGATGTTTCGATGTAATTGGAGGGTTCCCATAGGAAAACACTCAAAAACATGAGTTTACTTGTGGACGATGCAAACCGGGATGTTCCGGAGCCGTTTTTGTGCGTCAGTGCTGTTTCATGCAAAACGATGCAGGAAGCGCTCATTTTCACTCGTTATGATGTTTTGATGTAATTGGATTGTTTCCATAGGAAAACACTGAAAAACATGAGTTTACTTGCGGACAATGCAAACCGGTATGTTCCGGATCCGTTTTGGTGCATTAGTGTTGTTTTGGGGAAAACGTACCAAAACGGCGCGGGGAGCACTCATTTTCACTCGTTCTGATGTTTTTATTTAATTGGATGGTTCCCATAGGAAAACACTCAAAACACATGAGTTTACTTGCGGTCGCTGCAAACCGGGATGTTCCGGAGCTGTTTTGGTGCATTAGTGCTGTTTCCTGCAAAACACACCAAAACGGCACGGGAAGCGCTCGTTTTCACTCCTTATGATGTTTTGATGTAATTGGATGGTTCCCATAGGAAAACACTCAAAAACATGGGTTTACTTGCGGTCGATGCAAACCGGGATCTTCCGGAGCCGTTTTGGAGCATTAGTGCTGTTTCATGCAAAACGCACCAAAACGGCACGGGAAGCGCTCGTTTTCACTTGTTATGATGTTTTGATGTAATTGGATGGTTCCCATAGGAAAACACTTAAAAACATGAGTTTACTTGCGGACGATGCAAACCGGGATGTTCCGGATCCATTTTTGTGCATCAGTGCTGTTTCATGCAAAATGATGCAGGAAGCGTTCATTTTCACTCGTTATGATGTTTTGATGTAATGTTCCCATAGGAAAACACTGAAAAACATGAGTTTACTTGCGGACAATGCAAACCGGGATGTTCCGGATCCGTTTTGGTGCATTAGGGTTGTTTCGGGGTAACATACCAAAACGGCGCGGGAAGCACTCATTTTCATTCGTTATGATGTTTTGATGTAATTGGAGGGTTCCCATAGGAAAACACTAAAAAACATAAGTTTACTTGCGGTCGATGCAAACTGGGATGTTCCGTAGCCATTTTCATGCATTAGTGCTGTTTCGTGCAAAACGCACCAAAACGGCGCGGGAAGTTCTTGATTTCACTTGTTCTGATGTTTTGATGTAATTGGATTGTTCCCATAGGAAAACTCTCAAAAACATGAGTTTACTTGCGGACGATGCAAACCGGGATGTTCCGGATCAATTTTTGTGCATCAGTGCTGTTTCATGCAAAATGATGCAGGAAGCGTTCATTTTCACTCGTTATGATGTTTTGATGTAATGTTCCCATAGGAAAACACTGAAAAACATGAGTTTACTTGCGGACAATGCAAACCGGGATGTTCCGGATCCGTTTTGGTGCATTAGTGTTGTTTCGGGGTAACATACCAAAACGGCGCGGGAAGCACTCATTTTCATTCGTTATGATGTTTTGATGTAATTGGATGATTCCCATAGGAAAACACTCGAAAGCATGAGTTTACTTGCGGTCGATGCAAACCGGGATGTTCCGGAGCCGTTTTGGTGCATTAGTGGTGGTTCCTGCAAAACACACCAAAACGGCACGGGAAGCCCTCGTTTTCACTCGTTATGATGTTTTGATGTAATTGGATGGTTCCCATAGGAAAACACTCAAAAACATGAGTTTACTTGCAGTCGATGCAAACCGGGATGTTCCGGAGCCGTTTTGGTGCATTAGTGCTGTTTCATGCAAAACGCACCAAAACGGCACGGGAAGCGCTCGTTTTCACTCGTTATGATGTTTTGATGTAATTGGAGGGTTCCCATAGGAAAACTCTCAAAAACATGAGTTCACTTGCGGTCGATGCCTACCGGGATGTTCCAGAGCCGTTTTGGTGCATTAGTACTATTTCATGCAAAACGCACCAAAACGGCATGGGAAGTGCTCGTTTTCACTCTTTATGATGTTTTGATGTAATTGGAGGGTTCCCATAGGAAAACACTCAAAAACATAAGTTTACTTGCGGACGATGCAAACGGGGATGTTCCGGAGCCGTTTTTGTGCGTTTGTGTTGTTTCGGGGAAAACGTACCAAAACGGCGCGGGGAGCACTCATTTTCACTCGTTCTGATGTTTTGATTTAATTGGATGGTTCCCATAGGAAAACACTCGAAACACATGAGTTACTTGCGGTCGCTGCAAACCGGGATGTTCCGGAGCTTTTTTGGTGCATTAGTGCTGTTTCCTGCAAAACACACAAAAACGGCACGGGAAGCGCTCGTTTTCACTCGTTATGATGTTTCGATGTAATTGGAGGGTTCCCATAGGAAAACACTCAAAAACATGAGTTTACTTGTGGACGATGCAAACCGGGATGTTCCGGAGCCGTTTTTGTGCAACAGTGCTGTTTCATGCAAAACGATGCAGGAAGCGCTCCTTTTCACTCGTTATGATGTTTTGAAGTAATTGTAGTGTTCCCATAGGAAAACACTAAAAAACATGAGTTCACTTGCGGTCGATGCAAACCGGGATGTTCCAGGGCCGTTTTGGTGCATTTGTACTATTTCATGCAAAACGCACCAAAACGGCATGGGAAGTGCTCGTTTTCACTCGTTATGATGTTTTGATGTAATTGGAGGATTCCCATAGGAAAACACTCAAAAACATAAGTTTACTTGCGGACGATGCAAACCGGGATGTTCCGGAGCCGTTTTTGTGCGTCAGTGCTGTTTCATGCAAAACGATGCAGGAAGCGCTCATTTTCACTCGTTATGATGTTTTGATGTAATTGGATTGTTTCCATAGGAAAACACTGAAAAACATGAGTTTACTTGCGGACAATGCAAACCGGGATGTTCCGGATCCGTTTTGGTGCATTAGTGTTGTTTTGGGGAAAACGTACCAAAACGGCGCGGGGAGCACTCATTTTCACTCGTTCTGATGTTTTTATTTAATTGGATGGTTCCCATAGGAAAACACTCAAAACACATGAGTTTACTTGCGGTCGCTGCAAACCGGGATGTTCCGGAGCTGTTTTGGTGCATTAGTGCTGTTTCCTGCAAAACACACCAAAACGGCACGGGAAGCGCTCGTTTTCACTCATTATGATGTTTTGATGTAATTGGATGGTTCCCATAGGAAAACACTCAAAAACATGGGTTTACTTGCGGTCGATGCAAACCGGGATCTTCCGGAGCCGTTTTGGAGCATTAGTGCTGTTTCATGCAAAACGCACCAAAACGGCACGGGAAGCGCTCGTTTTCACTTGTTCTGATGTTTTGATGTAATTGGATTGTTCCCATAGGAAAACTCTTAAAAAACATGAGTTTACTTGCGGACGATGCAAACCGGGATGTTCCGGATCCATTTTTGTGCATCAGTGCTGTTTCATGCAAAATGATGCAGGAAGCGTTCATTTTCACTCGTTATGATGTTTTGATGTAATGTTCCCATAGGAAAACACTGAAAAACATGAGTTTACTTGCGGACAATGCAAACCGGGATGTTCCGGATCCGTTTTGGTGCATTAGGGTTGTTTCGGGGTAACATACCAAAACGGCGCGGGAAGCACTCATTTTCATTCGTTATGATGTTTTGATGTAATTGGAGGGTTCCCATAGGAAAACACTAAAAAACATAAGTTTACTTGCGGTCGATGCAAACTGGGATGTTCCGTAGCCACTTTCATGCATTAGTGCTGTTTCGTGCAAAACGCACCAAAACGGCGCGGGAAGTTCTTGATTTCACTTGTTCTGATGTTTTGATGTAATTGGATTGTTCCCATAGGAAAACTCTCAAAAACATGAGTTTACTTGCGGACGATGCAAACCGGGATGTTCCGGATCAATTTTTGTGCATCAGTGCTGTTTCGTGCAAAATGATGCAGGAAGCGTTCATTTTCACTCGTTATGATGTTTTGATGTAATGTTCCCATAGGAAAACACTGAAAAACATGAGTTTACTTGCGGACAATGCAAACCGGGATGTTCCGGATCCGTTTTGGTGCATTAGTGTTGTTTCGGGGTAACATACCAAAACGGCGCGGGAAGCACTCATTTTCATTCGTTATGATGTTTTGATGTAATTGGATGATTCCCATAGGAAAACACTCGAAAGCATGAGTTTACTTGCGGTCGATGCAAACCGGGATGTTCCGGAGCCGTTTTGGTGCATTAGTGGTGGTTCCTGCAAAACACACCAAAACGGCACGGGAAGCCCTCGTTTTCACTCGTTATGATGTTTTGATGTAATTGGATGGTTCCCATAGGAAAACTCTCAAAAACATGAGTTTACTTGCAGTCGATGCAAACCGGGATGTTCCGGAGCCGTTTTGGTGCATTAGTGCTGTTTCATGCAAAACGCACCAAAACGGCACGGGAAGCGCTCGTTTTCACTCGTTATGATGTTTTGATGTAATTGGAGGGTTCCCATAGGAAAACTCTCAAAAACATGAGTTCACTTGCGGTCGATGCCTACCGGGATGTTCCAGAGCCGTTTTGGTGCATTAGTACTATTTCATGCAAAACGCACCAAAACGGCATGGGAAGTGCTCGTTTTCACTCTTTATGATGTTTTGATGTAATTGGAGGGTTCCCATAGGAAAACACTCAAAAACAAAAGTTTACGTGCGGACGATGCAAACGGGGATGTTCCGGAGCCGTTTTTGTGCGTTTGTGTTGTTTCGGGGAAAACGTACCAAAACGGCGCGGGGAGCACTCATTTTCACTCGTTCTGATGTTTTGATTTAATTGGATGGTTCCCATAGGAAAACACTCGAAACACATGAGTTACTTGCGGTCGCTGCAAACCGGGATGTTCCGGAGCTTTTTTGGTGCATTAGTGCTGTTTCCTGCAAAACACACAAAAACGGCACGGGAAGCGCTCGTTTTCACTCGTTATGATGTTTCGATGTAATTGGAGGGTTCCCATAGGAAAACACTCAAAAACATGAGTTTACTTGTGGACGATGCAAACCGGGATGTTCCGGAGCCGTTTTTGTGCAACAGTGCTGTTTCATGCAAAACGATGCAGGAAGCGCTCCTTTTCACTCGTTATGATGTTCTGAAGTAATTGTAGTGTTCCCATAGGAAAACACTAAAAAACATGAGTTCACTTGCGGTCGATGCAAACCGGGATGTTCCAGGGCCGTTTTGGTGCATTTGTACTATTTCATGCAAAACGCACCAACACGGCATGGGAAGTGCTCGTTTTCACTCGTTATGATGTTTTGATGTAATTGGAGGATTCCCATAGGAAAACACTCAAAAACATAAGTTTACTTGCGGACGATGCAAACCGGGATGTTCCGGAGCCGTTTTTGTGCGTCAGTGCTGTTTCATGCAAAACGATGCAGGAAGCGCTCATTTTCACTCGTTATGATGTTTTGATGTAATTGGATTGTTTCCATAGGAAAACACTGAAAAACATGAGTTTACTTGCGGACAATGCAAACCGGGATGTTCCGGATCCGTTTTGGTGCATTAGTGTTGTTTTGGGGAAAACGTACCAAAACGGCGCGGGGAGCACTCATTTTCACTCGTTCTGATGTTTTTATTTAATTGGATGGTTCCCATAGGAAAACACTCAAAACACATGAGTTTACTTGCGGTCGCTGCAAACCGGGATGTTCCGGAGCTGTTTTGGTGCATTAGTGCTGTTTCCTGCAAAACACACCAAAACGGCACGGGAAGCGCTCGTTTTCACTCATTATGATGTTTTGATGTAATTGGATGGTTCCCATAGGAAAACACTCAAAAACATGGGTTTACTTGCGGTCGATGCAAACCGGGATCTTCCGGAGCCGTTTTGGAGCATTAGTGCTGTTTCATGCAAAACGCACCAAAACGGCACGGGAAGCGCTCGTTTTCACTCGTTATGATGTTTTGATGTAATTGGAGGGTTCCCATAGGAAAACTCTCAAAAACATGAGTTCACTTGCGGTCGATGCCTACCGGGATGTTCCAGAGCCGTTTTGGTGCATTAGTACTATTTCATGCAAAACGCACCAAAACGGCATGGGAAGTGCTCGTTTTCACTCTTTATGATGTTTTGATGTAATTGGAGGGTTCCCATAGGAAAACACTCAAAAACATAAGTTTACTTGCGGACGATGCAAACGGGGATGTTCCGGAGCCGTTTTTGTGCGTTTGTGTTGTTTCGGGGAAAACGTACCAAAACGGCGCGGGGAGCACTCATTTTCACTCGTTCTGATGTTTTGATTTAATTGGATGGTTCCCATAGGAAAACACTCGAAACACATGAGTTACTTGCGGTCGCTGCAAACCGGGATGTTCCGGAGCTTTTTGGTGCATTAGTGCTGTTTCCTGCAAAACACACAAAAACGGCACGGGAAGCGCTCGTTTTCACTCGTTATGATGTTTCGATGTAATTGGAGGGTTCCCATAGGAAAACACTCAAAAACATGAGTTTACTTGTGGACGATGCAAACCGGGATGTTCCGGAGCCGTTTTTGTGCGTCAGTGCTGTTTCATGCAAAACGATGCAGGAAGCGCTCATTTTCACTCGTTATGATGTTTTGATGTAATTGGATTGTTTCCATAGGAAAACACTGAAAAACATGAGTTTACTTGCGGACAATGCAAACCGGTATGTTCCGGATCCGTTTTGGTGCATTAGTGTTGTTTTGGGGAAAACGTACCAAAACGGCGCGGGGAGCACTCATTTTCACTCGTTCTGATGTTTTTATTTAATTGGATGGTTCCCATAGGAAAACACTCAAAACACATGAGTTTACTTGCGGTCGCTGCAAACCGGGATGTTCCGGAGCTGTTTTGGTGCATTAGTGCTGTTTCCTGCAAAACACACCAAAACGGCACGGGAAGCGCTCGTTTTCACTCCTTATGATGTTTTGATGTAATTGGATGGTTCCCATAGGAAAACACTCAAAAACATGGGTTTACTTGCGGTCGATGCAAACCGGGATCTTCCGGAGCCGTTTTGGAGCATTAGTGCTGTTTCATGCAAAACGCACCAAACGGCACGGGAAGCGCTCGTTTTCACTTGTTCTGATGTTTTGATGTAATTGGATTGTTCCCATAGGAAAACTCTTAAAAAACATGAGTTTACTTGCGGACGATGCAAACCGGGATGTTCCGGATCCATTTTTGTGCATCAGTGCTGTTTCATGCAAAATGATGCAGGAAGCGTTCATTTTCACTCGTTATGATGTTTTGATGTAATGTTCCCATAGGAAAACACTGAAAAACATGAGTTTACTTGCGGACAATGCAAACCGGGATGTTCCGGATCCGTTTTGGTGCATTAGGGTTGTTTCGGGGTAACATACCAAAACGGCGCGGGAAGCACTCATTTTCATTCGTTATGATGTTTTGATGTAATTGGAGGGTTCCCATAGGAAAACACTAAAAAACATAAGTTTACTTGCGGTCGATGCAAACTGGGATGTTCCGTAGCCACTTTCATGCATTAGTGCTGTTTCGTGCAAAACGCACCAAAACGGCGCGGGAAGTTCTTGATTTCACTTGTTCTGATGTTTTGATGTAATTGGATTGTTCCCATAGGAAAACTCTCAAAAACATGAGTTTACTTGCGGACGATGCAAACCGGGATGTTCCGGATCAATTTTTGTGCATCAGTGCTGTTTCGTGCAAAATGATGCAGGAAGCGTTCATTTTCACTCGTTATGATGTTTTGATGTAATGTTCCCATAGGAAAACACTGAAAAACATGAGTTTACTTGCGGACAATGCAAACCGGGATGTTCCGGATCCGTTTTGGTGCATTAGTGTTGTTTTGGGGAAAACGTACCAAAACGGCGCGGGGAGCACTCATTTTCACTCGTTCTGATGTTTTTATTTAATTGGATGGTTCCCATAGGAAAACACTCAAAACACATGAGTTTACTTGCGGTCGCTGCAAACCGGGATGTTCCGGAGCTGTTTTGGTGCATTAGTGCTGTTTCCTGCAAAACACACCAAAACGGCACGGGAAGCGCTCGTTTTCACTCATTATGATGTTTTGATGTAATTGGATGGTTCCCATAGGAAAACACTCAAAAACATGGGTTTACTTGCGGTCGATGCAAACCGGGATCTTCCGGAGCCGTTTTGGAGCATTAGTGCTGTTTCATGCAAAACGCACCAAAACGGCACGGGAAGCGCTCGTTTTCACTCGTTATGATGTTTTGATGTAATTGGAGGGTTCCCATAGGAAAACTCTCAAAAACATGAGTTCACTTGCGGTCGATGCCTACCGGGATGTTCCAGAGCCGTTTTGGTGCATTAGTACTATTTCATGCAAAACGCACCAAAACGGCATGGGAAGTGCTCGTTTTCACTCTTTATGATGTTTTGATGTAATTGGAGGGTTCCCATAGGAAAACACTCAAAAACATAAGTTTACTTGCGGACGATGCAAACGGGGATGTTCCGGAGCCGTTTTTGTGCGTTTGTGTTGTTTCGGGGAAAACGTACCAAAACGGCGCGGGGAGCACTCATTTTCACTCGTTCTGATGTTTTGATTTAATTGGATGGTTCCCATAGGAAAACACTCGAAACACATGAGTTACTTGCGGTCGCTGCAAACCGGGATGTTCCGGAGCTTTTTTGGTGCATTAGTGCTGTTTCCTGCAAAACACACAAAAACGGCACGGGAAGCGCTCGTTTTCACTCGTTATGATGTTTCGATGTAATTGGAGGGTTCCCATAGGAAAACACTCAAAAACATGAGTTTACTTGTGGACGATGCAAACCGGGATGTTCCGGAGCCGTTTTTGTGCAACAGTGCTGTTTCATGCAAAACGATGCAGGAAGCGCTCCTTTTCACTCGTTATGATGTTCTGAAGTAATTGTAGTGTTCCCATAGGAAAACACTAAAAAACATGAGTTCACTTGCGGTCGATGCAAACCGGGATGTTCCAGGGCCGTTTTGGTGCATTTGTACTATTTCATGCAAAACGCACCAAAACGGCATGGGAAGTGCTCGTTTTCACTCGTTATGATGTTTTGATGTAATTGGAGGATTCCCATAGGAAAACACTCAAAAACATAAGTTTACTTGCGGACGATGCAAACCGGGATGTTCCGGAGCCGTTTTTGTGCGTCAGTGCTGTTTCATGCAAAACGATGCAGGAAGCGCTCATTTTCACTCGTTATGATGTTTTGATGTAATTGGATTGTTTCCATAGGAAAACACTGAAAAACATGAGTTTACTTGCGGACAATGCAAACCGGGATGTTCCGGATCCGTTTTGGTGCATTAGTGTTGTTTTGGGGAAAACGTACCAAAACGGCGCGGGGAGCACTCATTTTCACTCGTTCTGATGTTTTTATTTAATTGGATGGTTCCCATAGGAAAACACTCAAAACACATGAGTTTACTTGCGGTCGCTGCAAACCGGGATGTTCCGGAGCTGTTTTGGTGCATTAGTGCTGTTTCCTGCAAAACACACCAAAACGGCACGGGAAGCGCTCGTTTTCACTCCTTATGATGTTTTGATGTAATTGGATGGTTCCCATAGGAAAACACTCAAAAACATGGGTTTACTTGCGGTCGATGCAAACCGGGATCTTCCGGAGCCGTTTTGGAGCATTAGTGCTGTTTCATGCAAAACGCACCAAAACGGCACGGGAAGCGCTCGTTTTCACTTGTTCTGATGTTTTGATGTAATTGGATTGTTCCCATAGGAAAACTCTTAAAAAACATGAGTTTACTTGCGGACGATGCAAACCGGGATGTTCCGGATCCATTTTTGTGCATCAGTGCTGTTTCATGCAAAATGATGCAGGAAGCGTTCATTTTCACTCGTTATGATGTTTTGATGTAATGTTCCCATAGGAAAACACTGAAAAACATGAGTTTACTTGCGGACAATGCAAACCGGGATGTTCCGGATCCGTTTTGGTGCATTAGGGTTGTTTCGGGGTAACATACCAAAACGGCGCGGGAAGCACTCATTTTCATTCGTTATGATGTTTTGATGTAATTGGAGGGTTCCCATAGGAAAACACTAAAAAACATAAGTTTACTTGCGGTCGATGCAAACTGGGATGTTCCGTAGCCACTTTCATGCATTAGTGCTGTTTCGTGCAAAACGCACCAAAACGGCGCGGGAAGTTCTTGATTTCACTTGTTCTGATGTTTTGATGTAATTGGATTGTTCCCATAGGAAAACTCTCAAAAACATGAGTTTACTTGCGGACGATGCAAACCGGGATGTTCCGGATCAATTTTTGTGCATCAGTGCTGTTTCGTGCAAAATGATGCAGGAAGCGTTCATTTTCACTCGTTATGATGTTTTGATGTAATGTTCCCATAGGAAAACACTGAAAAACATGAGTTTACTTGCGGACAATGCAAACCGGGATGTTCCGGATCCGTTTTGGTGCATTAGTGTTGTTTCGGGGTAACATACCAAAACGGCGCGGGAAGCACTCATTTTCATTCGTTATGATGTTTTGATGTAATTGGATGATTCCCATAGGAAAACACTCGAAAGCATGAGTTTACTTGCGGTCGATGCAAACCGGGATGTTCCGGAGCCGTTTTGGTGCATTAGTGGTGGTTCCTGCAAAACACACCAAAACGGCACGGGAAGCCCTCGTTTTCACTCGTTATGATGTTTTGATGTAATTGGATGGTTCCCATAGGAAAACTCTCAAAAACATGAGTTTACTTGCAGTCGATGCAAACCGGGATGTTCCGGAGCCGTTTTGGTGCATTAGTGCTGTTTCATGCAAAACGCACCAAAACGGCACGGGAAGCGCTCGTTTTCACTCGTTATGATGTTTTGATGTAATTGGAGGGTTCCCATAGGAAAACTCTCAAAAACATGAGTTCACTTGCGGTCGATGCCTACCGGGATGTTCCAGAGCCGTTTTGGTGCATTAGTACTATTTCATGCAAAACGCACCAAAACGGCATGGGAAGTGCTCGTTTTCACTCTTTATGATGTTTTGATGTAATTGGAGGGTTCCCATAGGAAAACACTCAAAAACAAAAGTTTACGTGCGGACGATGCAAACGGGGATGTTCCGGAGCCGTTTTTGTGCGTTTGTGTTGTTTCGGGGAAAACGTACCAAAACGGCGCGGGGAGCACTCATTTTCACTCGTTCTGATGTTTTGATTTAATTGGATGGTTCCCATAGGAAAACACTCGAAACACATGAGTTACTTGCGGTCGCTGCAAACCGGGATGTTCCGGAGCTTTTTTGGTGCATTAGTGCTGTTTCCTGCAAAACACACAAAAACGGCACGGGAAGCGCTCGTTTTCACTCGTTATGATGTTTCGATGTAATTGGAGGGTTCCCATAGGAAAACACTCAAAAACATGAGTTTACTTGTGGACGATGCAAACCGGGATGTTCCGGAGCCGTTTTTGTGCAACAGTGCTGTTTCATGCAAAACGATGCAGGAAGCGCTCCTTTTCACTCGTTATGATGTTCTGAAGTAATTGTAGTGTTCCCATAGGAAAACACTAAAAAACATGAGTTCACTTGCGGTCGATGCAAACCGGGATGTTCCAGGGCCGTTTTGGTGCATTTGTACTATTTCATGCAAAACGCACCAACACGGCATGGGAAGTGCTCGTTTTCACTCGTTATGATGTTTTGATGTAATTGGAGGATTCCCATAGGAAAACACTCAAAAACATAAGTTTACTTGCGGACGATGCAAACCGGGATGTTCCGGAGCCGTTTTTGTGCGTCAGTGCTGTTTCATGCAAAACGATGCAGGAAGCGCTCATTTTCACTCGTTATGATGTTTTGATGTAATTGGATTGTTTCCATAGGAAAACACTGAAAAACATGAGTTTACTTGCGGACAATGCAAACCGGGATGTTCCGGATCCGTTTTGGTGCATTAGTGTTGTTTTGGGGAAAACGTACCAAAACGGCGCGGGGAGCACTCATTTTCACTCGTTCTGATGTTTTTATTTAATTGGATGGTTCCCATAGGAAAACACTCAAAACACATGAGTTTACTTGCGGTCGCTGCAAACCGGGATGTTCCGGAGCTGTTTTGGTGCATTAGTGCTGTTTCCTGCAAAACACACCAAAACGGCACGGGAAGCGCTCGTTTTCACTCATTATGATGTTTTGATGTAATTGGATGGTTCCCATAGGAAAACACTCAAAAACATGGGTTTACTTGCGGTCGATGCAAACCGGGATCTTCCGGAGCCGTTTTGGAGCATTAGTGCTGTTTCATGCAAAACGCACCAAAACGGCACGGGAAGCGCTCGTTTTCACTCGTTATGATGTTTTGATGTAATTGGAGGGTTCCCATAGGAAAACTCTCAAAAACATGAGTTCACTTGCGGTCGATGCCTACCGGGATGTTCCAGAGCCGTTTTGGTGCATTAGTACTATTTCATGCAAAACGCACCAAAACGGCATGGGAAGTGCTCGTTTTCACTCTTTATGATGTTTTGATGTAATTGGAGGGTTCCCATAGGAAAACACTCAAAAACATAAGTTTACTTGCGGACGATGCAAACGGGGATGTTCCGGAGCCGTTTTTGTGCGTTTGTGTTGTTTCGGGGAAAACGTACCAAAACGGCGCGGGGAGCACTCATTTTCACTCGTTCTGATGTTTTGATTTAATTGGATGGTTCCCATAGGAAAACACTCGAAACACATGAGTTACTTGCGGTCGCTGCAAACCGGGATGTTCCGGAGCTTTTTTGGTGCATTAGTGCTGTTTCCTGCAAAACACACAAAAACGGCACGGGAAGCGCTCGTTTTCACTCGTTATGATGTTTCGATGTAATTGGAGGGTTCCCATAGGAAAACACTCAAAAACATGAGTTTACTTGTGGACGATGCAAACCGGGATGTTCCGGAGCCGTTTTTGTGCGTCAGTGCTGTTTCATGCAAAACGATGCAGGAAGCGCTCATTTTCACTCGTTATGATGTTTTGATGTAATTGGATTGTTTCCATAGGAAAACACTGAAAAACATGAGTTTACTTGCGGACAATGCAAACCGGTATGTTCCGGATCCGTTTTGGTGCATTAGTGTTGTTTTGGGGAAAACGTACCAAAACGGCGCGGGGAGCACTCATTTTCACTCGTTCTGATGTTTTTATTTAATTGGATGGTTCCCATAGGAAAACACTCAAAACACATGAGTTTACTTGCGGTCGCTGCAAACCGGGATGTTCCGGAGCTGTTTTGGTGCATTAGTGCTGTTTCCTGCAAAACACACCAAAACGGCACGGGAAGCGCTCGTTTTCACTCCTTATGATGTTTTGATGTAATTGGATGGTTCCCATAGGAAAACACTCAAAAACATGGGTTTACTTGCGGTCGATGCAAACCGGGATCTTCCGGAGCCGTTTTGGAGCATTAGTGCTGTTTCATGCAAAACGCACCAAAACGGCACGGGAAGCGCTCGTTTTCACTTGTTCTGATGTTTTGATGTAATTGGATTGTTCCCATAGGAAAACTCTTAAAAAACATGAGTTTACTTGCGGACGATGCAAACCGGGATGTTCCGGATCCATTTTTGTGCATCAGTGCTGTTTCATGCAAAATGATGCAGGAAGCGTTCATTTTCACTCGTTATGATGTTTTGATGTAATGTTCCCATAGGAAAACACTGAAAAACATGAGTTTACTTGCGGACAATGCAAACCGGGATGTTCCGGATCCGTTTTGGTGCATTAGGGTTGTTTCGGGGTAACATACCAAAACGGCGCGGGAAGCACTCATTTTCATTCGTTATGATGTTTTGATGTAATTGGAGGGTTCCCATAGGAAAACACTAAAAAACATAAGTTTACTTGCGGTCGATGCAAACTGGGATGTTCCGTAGCCACTTTCATGCATTAGTGCTGTTTCGTGCAAAACGCACCAAAACGGCGCGGGAAGTTCTTGATTTCACTTGTTCTGATGTTTTGATGTAATTGGATTGTTCCCATAGGAAAACTCTCAAAAACATGAGTTTACTTGCGGACGATGCAAACCGGGATGTTCCGGATCAATTTTTGTGCATCAGTGCTGTTTCGTGCAAAATGATGCAGGAAGCGTTCATTTTCACTCGTTATGATGTTTTGATGTAATGTTCCCATAGGAAAACACTGAAAAACATGAGTTTACTTGCGGACAATGCAAACCGGGATGTTCCGGATCCGTTTTGGTGCATTAGTGTTGTTTCGGGGTAACATACCAAAACGGCGCGGGAAGCACTCATTTTCATTCGTTATGATGTTTTGATGTAATTGGATGATTCCCATAGGAAAACACTCGAAAGCATGAGTTTACTTGCGGTCGATGCAAACCGGGATGTTCCGGAGCCGTTTTGGTGCATTAGTGGTGGTTCCTGCAAAACACACCAAAACGGCACGGGAAGCCCTCGTTTTCACTCGTTATGATGTTTTGATGTAATTGGATGGTTCCCATAGGAAAACTCTCAAAAACATGAGTTTACTTGCAGTCGATGCAAACCGGGATGTTCCGGAGCCGTTTTGGTGCATTAGTGCTGTTTCATGCAAAACGCACCAAAACGGCACGGGAAGCGCTCGTTTTCACTCGTTATGATGTTTTGATGTAATTGGAGGGTTCCCATAGGAAAACTCTCAAAAACATGAGTTCACTTGCGGTCGATGCCTACCGGGATGTTCCAGAGCCGTTTTGGTGCATTAGTACTATTTCATGCAAAACGCACCAAAACGGCATGGAAGTGCTCGTTTTCACTCTTTATGATGTTTTGATGTAATTGGAGGGTTCCCATAGGAAAACACTCAAAAACAAAAGTTTACGTGCGGACGATGCAAACGGGGATGTTCCGGAGCCGTTTTTGTGCGTTTGTGTTGTTTCGGGGAAAACGTACCAAAACGGCGCGGGGAGCACTCATTTTCACTCGTTCTGATGTTTTGATTTAATTGGATGGTTCCCATAGGAAAACACTCGAAACACATGAGTTACTTGCGGTCGCTGCAAACCGGGATGTTCCGGAGCTTTTTTGGTGCATTAGTGCTGTTTCCTGCAAAACACACAAAAACGGCACGGGAAGCGCTCGTTTTCACTCGTTATGATGTTTCGATGTAATTGGAGGGTTCCCATAGGAAAACACTCAAAAACATGAGTTTACTTGTGGACGATGCAAACCGGGATGTTCCGGAGCCGTTTTTGTGCAACAGTGCTGTTTCATGCAAAACGATGCAGGAAGCGCTCCTTTTCACTCGTTATGATGTTCTGAAGTAATTGTAGTGTTCCCATAGGAAAACACTAAAAAACATGAGTTCACTTGCGGTCGATGCAAACCGGGATGTTCCAGGGCCGTTTTGGTGCATTTGTACTATTTCATGCAAAACGCACCAACACGGCATGGGAAGTGCTCGTTTTCACTCGTTATGATGTTTTGATGTAATTGGAGGATTCCCATAGGAAAACACTCAAAAACATAAGTTTACTTGCGGACGATGCAAACCGGGATGTTCCGGAGCCGTTTTTGTGCGTCAGTGCTGTTTCATGCAAAACGATGCAGGAAGCGCTCATTTTCACTCGTTATGATGTTTTGATGTAATTGGATTGTTTCCATAGGAAAACACTGAAAAACATGAGTTTACTTGCGGACAATGCAAACCGGGATGTTCCGGATCCGTTTTGGTGCATTAGTGTTGTTTTGGGGAAAACGTACCAAAACGGCGCGGGGAGCACTCATTTTCACTCGTTCTGATGTTTTTATTTAATTGGATGGTTCCCATAGGAAAACACTCAAAACACATGAGTTTACTTGCGGTCGCTGCAAACTGGGATGTTCCGGAGCTGTTTTGGTGCATTAGTGCTGTTTCCTGCAAAACACACCAAAACGGCACGGGAAGCGCTCGTTTTCACTCATTATGATGTTTTGATGTAATTGGATGGTTCCCATAGGAAAACACTCAAAAACATGGGTTTACTTGCGGTCGATGCAAACCGGGATCTTCCGGAGCCGTTTTGGAGCATTAGTGCTGTTTCATGCAAAACGCACCAAAACGGCACGGGAAGCGCTCGTTTTCACTCGTTATGATGTTTTGATGTAATTGGAGGGTTCCCATAGGAAAACTCTCAAAAACATGAGTTCACTTGCGGTCGATGCCTACCGGGATGTTCCAGAGCCGTTTTGGTGCATTAGTACTATTTCATGCAAAACGCACCAAAACGGCATGGGAAGTGCTCGTTTTCACTCTTTATGATGTTTTGATGTAATTGGAGGGTTCCCATAGGAAAACACTCAAAAACATAAGTTTACTTGCGGACGATGCAAACGGGGATGTTCCGGAGCCGTTTTTGTGCGTTTGTGTTGTTTCGGGGAAAACGTACCAAAACGGCGCGGGGAGCACTCATTTTCACTCGTTCTGATGTTTTGATTTAATTGGATGGTTCCCATAGGAAAACACTCGAAACACATGAGTTACTTGCGGTCGCTGCAAACCGGGATGTTCCGGAGCTTTTTTGGTGCATTAGTGCTGTTTCCTGCAAAACACACAAAAACGGCACGGGAAGCGCTCGTTTTCACTCGTTATGATGTTTCGATGTAATTGGAGGGTTCCCATAGGAAAACACTCAAAAACATGAGTTTACTTGTGGACGATGCAAACCGGGATGTTCCGGAGCCGTTTTTGTGCGTCAGTGCTGTTTCATGCAAAACGATGCAGGAAGCGCTCATTTTCACTCGTTATGATGTTTTGATGTAATTGGATTGTTTCCATAGGAAAACACTGAAAAACATGAGTTTACTTGCGGACAATGCAAACCGGTATGTTCCGGATCCGTTTTGGTGCATTAGTGTTGTTTTGGGGAAAACGTACCAAAACGGCGCGGGGAGCACTCATTTTCACTCGTTCTGATGTTTTTATTTAATTGGATGGTTCCCATAGGAAAACACTCAAAACACATGAGTTTACTTGCGGTCGCTGCAAACCGGGATGTTCCGGAGCTGTTTTGGTGCATTAGTGCTGTTTCCTGCAAAACACACCAAAACGGCACGGGAAGCGCTCGTTTTCACTCCTTATGATGTTTTGATGTAATTGGATGGTTCCCATAGGAAAACACTCAAAAACATGGGTTTACTTGCGGTCGATGCAAACCGGGATCTTCCGGAGCCGTTTTGGAGCATTAGTGCTGTTTCATGCAAAACGCACCAAAACGGCACGGGAAGCGCTCGTTTTCACTTGTTCTGATGTTTTGATGTAATTGGATTGTTCCCATAGGAAAACTCTTAAAAACATGAGTTTACTTGCGGACGATGCAAACCGGGATGTTCCGGATCCATTTTTGTGCATCAGTGCTGTTTCATGCAAAATGATGCAGGAAGCGTTCATTTTCACTCGTTATGATGTTTTGATGTAATTGGATGGTTCCCATAGGAAAACACTAAAAACATGAGTTTACTTGCGGACAATGCAAACCGGGATGTTCCGGATCCGTTTTGGTGAAAAGTGTTGTTTCATGCAAAACGATTGCAGAAAGCGCTCATTTTTCACCTCGTTATGATGTTTTGATGTAATTGGAGGGTCCCATTAGGCAAACACTCAAAACATGAGTTCACTTGCGGTCGATGAAAACCGGGATGTTCCGGAGCCATGTTTTTGGTGCATAGTACTAGTTTCATGCAAAACGCACCAAAACGGCGATGGGAAGGCTCTGATTTTCACTCCGTTATGATGTTTTGATGTTAATGGAGGGTTACCATAGGAAAAACACTCAAAAAACATGAGTTTACTTGCAGACGCTGAAAACCGGGATGTTTCCGGAGCCGTTTTGTGCATCAGTGTTGTTTTCATGCAAACCTGATGCAGGAAGCGCTCATTATCACTCGTTATGATGTTTTGATGTAATGTT
>RWGY01000433.1:0-53418 GCA_007726485.1 Eragrostis curvula
GATTCAACATATTGCTGATGTTGGGGCTGGCCAGTTTGCCCCCTTGATGCCACAGAAACCATACGCGCACATCTTACTGGATCAAACCATAATGCAAGGCTATAGCATGGGAACGCGATGTGAGTGCCCTGGACTTACTACCATAAATGATTTCTGGATGGCTAAAATTGTATCTAAGTTGGCATCTCTGGTGCAGTATGTAATATAGACATCCATGGGTTTGGTTGTGTACCAACTGGATTGCTATTTATTTCATTATGATGACTATGTTCAATACCCACAACGTACACTCTTAAGCATACGCTATGGAGCTTTCTACTTCTTACACCTGTATCCCACGCATTGTTTTTAACAATTCTGTGGCTTTATATGCCTCCTTTTATCGTGCATTGAAACTTATTGGGTCATTTTGAAGGATAGTCATCCATGCATTATTGAAAATATATATATTGTGCACCAGGAAAAAATCCATTCAGGGAGTGGTATGGACCTGCAGCTAAATTGTGTTACTTGCCTATGATATATGTTTCTTGATTTCAGTCCTATTTTTATAATTCAAGTACCTGATGCAACCAAGATTACTACATGTCATGCTAACAGCAATATGCATTTTGACATTTTGTGCTCAATGCATCAGGAGATTTTGTATGCATCCATATTTTGCTTGGGCTGTTAAATGCAGGGGTGCTCCTTGAAATAAACCACCTAACACACCCAGAAAAGAGCATAAACATTTTTATAACACAAAACATATGTACAATTCTAGTAACTAACTATTGCACACCACAATGGGACCCAACATTTTGAATTCTGCACAACTAAAAAACGGAACAAATTTTACCTCAGGTTATACAAAATTATTTAGTTATAGGAGAATGCATGTGGACATAAGAATGACGGCACAGAAAGTGGAAAATTGATCTCTTGATGTTTCATTTGATGTTTTAACTATGAAGCCTGTTTTCAGTTTTGGGTATCTAATGTTTTATATTTGTCATATAAACACACACATGCAATTATACGCAAGTAGCAATTCCCTTGCAAATGTCTAAGATTTTTTCGGTTCCAAATATTATTATTTCTGTTTACCTAACCAGGGAAAGTTTTGGCCTATCAAGTGAAATTATGGATACATGGAAGCCATATGTGAGTTTATAGAGATACATATATACATAAACATATATTTTCTATAGTTTGTCCTCCAAATATAACTGTATTGTATGTACCCCTTTGCATATTAGTTCTCTTGTACATATTGCATATCTAATGCAAACATGAAATATAGGATAAAATAATAAGTTGCCTATTAATTTTCTCACCAGCCAATATTGGTCTGCACGTCCACATGCAGTGAAACAGAAAGCTAGATGTTAATAGTAGCAAATACCATGTTTCCTAAGGAAGCAACTGTACGGGCCTATAGGGCGGGGTAGCATTATGTGGGGGCACCACGCCGGGCATGCATACAAAATCACCAAGTAAGTGAGACAAAAGTACCTTTTCCTGGAGGGCTACAGCAGCCCTAGTCTTCCCCTGCAGTGGCCACTAGTACTGGTGACACTAAAGCTTGTCCGCAACTGTGATTCTCTCCTAACTCTCTAAGGCACTGTTTCATGCATATATTCTAACTGTAGTCATACCTTTTTGAAACCTGCCATTACACTACTCTCTCCGTTCACTTTTATAAGACGTTTTAGGATTATGGGAAGAAACCAAGGAAGAGAGAGAGAAGAGCCTGACGCTCTGATGTGCATGTGCTGGTCTGCTGGGAGAGAGAGAGTGTGTGAGGAGAAAAGAGCCCGCTGCCCTGTTTTGCCTGTGCACGGTCTGCTGCTGTCAGAGTGGTTGTGAGAGAGGAAAGTCTGCTGCTGCTGTGAATGCTTGTCTCGGACTGTGAGAGCATCTTATATTTTAAAAAAAAAACCGATTGCACCAAAACGACCTATAAAAATGAACGGAGGAAGTATATTCCATGTAAAATCACTTACAACTGCCTCGATCTAGCGGTCCAGGCAGCGGGTGAAATCTTTTTACGCTATCATCAGTACTGAAAATATTCTTTCCAATCTCTGTACAGTTATTAGCAGGTGGATATAGGATTCTGTTGTATCTTCCTACATGCCTTTTTATTCCTAGTCAAAACTGGAATAGCATGCATGCGAAAAGTAGAGGTCGGGATAGCTATCAGCTCTAAGTAAAGCGATAGGATTCACGTCCTTTTCATGAATGAGCCTGACACAAATGTCCAAACGTGGTAAAGCAAAAGCTAACATAAACAAAAATGATTAAATTAGCTCAATAACTGGCCTCTCTACTTGATAGATATATATTACAACACATGCATGGTCTTACACAAACAATAATTCTGGGAATCACAGATACAAAATCACTACTGGAAAGCCATAAGAGCATTCACATTATTAATAACATCAAGCTTCGTAGGAATACATAGTAAAACACTACACGATACTTGGGTTCTCTGGTTGCTAGATATGGCCTCCTCCTCATCCCTGCATCTGACAGCATACAAAACTTTCCTCGTGAGGAAATCAGAGGGCTGAAAAGAGGCTTCATGGTTGGCGCATCGCATGTGCTAGCCGGTGACAGCAGTATAGCCTAAAGAGAGTAGAACAGTACAAAGCCACTCCCCCCAGCTGTCTTCAACGGCAGTCTTGCGAGACTGCATTCCTGCACCCATAAAATTATATTAGCAACAAAAACTAAATTTTGAAAAGATTTTGACTCTATAAAATATAAATCATGCATACCATTCAATCTATGATAATTGGCTCTCCATTAGGAGTGTTCTCCTGTATGATGTTGAACAGTTCTAATGCAAGCTTCTCGAGCCGTGTCGCTGGTGGCCTTCCTCCAGTATACATAAGTGGTTCAACATATATGCTTGGTGGTTGCGTTGTTGGAGCACAGGGTGCAAGAGGAAGGATGTCACCATAGCTTGCACATATTGAGCTAAGGCACCTCAAAAGACCCTTGTGGGCATCGAATAGCCCATCCTTTTCAATACGTAGTGTCAGATATTTGATGTGAAGAAGTTGGGACCAGCTTAGAGAATGATGCAACTGTCTATATGTTTGAAGAAATGCAGGGAAGCTCACATCATTGACACATATATTCATGTCTGACATTAACCTATTGATTACTACCTCAGAAACATTTTCCTCCGCCTCATAATCACTCGGGCAAGGGCTGCCACAGAAAGTCTCAACCCTCACCACGCCTTTAGTACCCTTCTGGGGAGGGATTTCAAGTGTGAGCCATGCTATTCTGTTAACACTATCCAACTTCATTATTCCTTATGTGCGAATGATTGCACCTAGCTTATTAGTGATTTGCCTCAGAATGCTCTTGCGTGAGATGTAAATAACATCAGGGTCCTATATAAAAAAAGCATAAAGACATAGTAAGAATATGCGATCATATACCAACCGAAAAGGGGTAGCTAGTGCCTCGTATAATAATGCATTCCCATGCAACTTAATTAAGCTAAAACTAACAGGGATGCTTAGGTGTAACGCATACATCTTATTGGTACTAAAAGAAGGACAAAGACATGGGCAAAAAGCTATCCAGAGAAATTAAAACTAAAGAAATACCGTGGCTTCCGGGTTGTTGGCCTGAGAAGTATCAGAGACATGTGAGGATTGTTCTTCGATAACATTTTTCCCCTTGTCCATCTTGCTTATATTTAATACACCGCCTATCCTGCACACATCAAGACAATGATATATACTATTATTTGCTTATATATTACAATAACATTTGTCATAGAAAGCAGAAAAATACTGACTTGACATGGCTATATATTGCTATTATGCCTATATTCTTACCCACATGATGGACAACATCAGGTAGGGACTACCATACGAATAAACATAAACATATAATATATGCATGCAGGTTCAAATATGCATCCTCTCACTTTTTTTTAGATAAAGGAATCAACAAAAAGCTCAATGTAAGAAGAAGCACAAATTCTAATATGCGAGGGCCATGCATTCTTGGTGAAGATTTGCATTGGGCATATCGACAATAAGGGATTACTTTTAATCTGACCATGAATCGAGCTACAAGAATTTTGTAAGGTTACCTATTGCTAGCGTGATAATGGGCTAGAAGCTGGAAGCTAAGGTGGATAGGCATGATGTGAAAGTGGTTGTATAAATAGGCAGCTGGAGGTCCTACATTCATGGATAAAACAGAAAATGAGAACTGTGTCCATGCACATTGAGTCAAGAGGTAGCCAGCAAATATGGAGATAGTAGTAATATGATATGACATGTGCATATATGAATGAGACAGCAGCTATCCAACAAGGATGGTGATCACAATTAATGTTAAAGGGTGACAACACAATATGTATCAAATTTAATGTAGTATGACAATAAAAACAGAAGAAACAACATTATATTTGAATTGTTACTGCACAGGTAAGCTTCAGTGAGGTAAACAAAAAAAAAATAATAAGTACTACATATGATCCCATGTCCTTCCTCATCTCTGTGTCTCTGCCGAGCATGCATATCTTGAGTGCCCTATAAGAAGGCCATAGGCGATCTGCTGGAGTAGCAGGAAAGGCTCAGCACCTGCGCATGCTATCAGGAAATCAGTAGAGGATAAGGTATGTTTTGGCATACTTGGTGTAGCTTATTTTTATGCTTGACTATATGTGCTAAAATTACTCAGTATTTGTTCAATGGACAATCCTAGGTGTCTTAGGTTTTTTTTTGGTCTGAAAATCGACATCCGTAGTTTATGCTTTGTGCGGGCTTGTACAGTCTTCAAACACGTACCATTTTTCTCATGTATAAGGGTGAAGAAAATACACGGAATAATGTAAATGTAGTCGCTAGATTTTAATAAATGGACTATAACCGTGCAACTTTCCATTTAATTGTAGCATATGGCACAAGTAAGCTTGAGCTACGTGAAGACTCTGGCCCTAACCGTGGATCAGCTTGGACTGATTGAACCAGACATAACATGTGAGGCAAAACCTAGTGGGATGTTTCATGCTGTCATAGAAGTGCCGCTTGTTAACTGGGTAGATAAAGGATTTAGAGGCCCACGACAATTCACAGGGGTGTCATCTTCCTCTGCAAGAAGAGCTATTCGGAAGGCTGCTCATGCTGCTGTCAAGAGGCTAGTGAAAGATGGACTCCTTAATGTCAAGGACTTCAGCAAAGAAGAGTTGACTATATGGAAAAAAAAGGGTCATGGAGATTGCAAAAGTATGCAAGGAAATTGCTGAAGAAAGGGATGAATTTGAGAGGAACTATGCACATCTAGAAAAGAAACGTGGTAAGCTCCTTGCGGAGAATGCAAGAATGAAAGTAAAACTCACGAGGCTAAAGGAACAGATATCTTACTGTATGGAAGATCAGGAAGAAAATCAGAAACTGGCGACGGAGAACAAGGTGTTAAAGAGAAAAATCAGCGCTATGATGAAGCAGCTGGCAGAAGCTAGAAATGAAGCAACATGAATATCATGTCATGTTTGGCGGTTGTATGTAGGGAAAAATATGTGGCTGCAATAATATTATGTTATGGATAGGTCTATGGCAGGATTATTAGTGATGTTATAATAATGTCCGTGTGGGAGGCACACCAATATTGTAAAACGAACAGCTCCACCTCATAAGGAGGCAGGACCGAAGTATTATGTACGGCATGATGCATGGAGTAGTATCTATCCCAGTGTTGTTTTCTTGCTGTTGTCAGTTCCGTACGAAATGATATGTGCCTGCACAAAGTCTTGAGTTGTCTGTACTGTGCCTGTGTGTTCCACGTCGCGCTGCCATACCTTTAGCTGGCATAGATTCATCATTAATAAAAAAAAGAAAGTGACTGGACGGTGGTGGCTGACACCTGATGCACAATGACTGCTCGATTTAATGGCACCCATGCCAAATATTCAACAGTTGGCATGCAAACACAGCAAGTTGGCATGCAAACACAGCAAGAAAAACCTGGCACATCCATTTGACAGGTTTCTTAACTCCGCTGGCACCCATGCCAAATATTCAATAGTGGGCATCCAAACACAACAAGGAAAACGTGGCACATCCATTTGACAGGTTTCTTAACTCCGCTGGCACCCATGTCTCCGTGTAAGATTCAATGAATTATTATTATTTTACGTGTGTCTGGTATGCTTCTCCGTAGAAGCAATACTCAGCAAGTGCAGATAACCAATACGCTTAATTAGCCTGTCAAACAACTCGACCTGATCTTACGGATGCGACTTTCAGATATCAACATAAGCTAAAATCTGTTTCACCATTATCCAACAAATATGAAAGGGTTTACATACTATATGCCAAATTTAGTAAGGTCTGCACATGCTATTTTAAAAAACTATAGCCTATGGGATGCTAGGCATCAGACTTAAGCCAATGGCCTAGCTACCCCTTCGGCCGTAGCCAGCCGCACAGCCCACCTAAAAACTGCCACCTAAGCGCTACGCACGAACAAATGCCCATGAGGCTAGGGGACACAGTGCCTTTTAAAACTAAAGATGTCCACTTCTCTCCGCCATTAAATAGACCCCATTACTTGCGATGCTAGGATCTGAACAAAAAATAAGCTAAAATCTGATTCATCATTAACCAGTAACAATAAGGAGCATGAGTTTGCCCAACACGCAATCTGTTTCAGATAAATCCAACAAAAGATTAAAATTTTTATCGTATGTTAATTTCAAGACTGAAGCCCTAAATTAAAAAAAAATAGAATGACGTTCAGCCATATAGAAAAAACCAAATGTAGTCCAAAAGTATCTCTTTGATCATATGACACAAAGCACCTACCACATATTGACACTATGTGAATCAAGATTATAGGATTAGCATGTAAACACAATATTAAAATGCAAAATGCGTAGTCACATGAGATCATTCTTATGCCTCCATACCATGCATCGGAAGAAGAAACATGTATTTTCAATCCAGCAAAATCGAGCAGGAGAATTAACACTCCCTGGTCTTGACGTTCATCTGTCTCCAAGCCAGTTCACTACGTCTATGTACATTAAGTTCATAAGCAATCCATCGAGGGAATCAAAGCGCCAATGGCACACAAGTGTTGTATCCAACAAAGTCCGCGGGGGATACTTTATCTGATGGAAAACTTATAGGGTAAGATGCGGGCAATCATTTTAAGTCACCATGCTTCGTGGTCGATGGGCGGACGGTTCTATTCACAGTTCAAAATAGCTTGATATGACATGCCCTAGCTATGTTGGCTGTGCGAAGTGATGATTAGATGGCTGAAACTATTGCCCTGGTCAATCGTATGTGTTCTATCTAAAACAGCCTGGAAAGTGGAGCACCATTCATATGCATATATAAGGCACTTAAGTGATAACATCCTGAAGCCAGTAGACCCCAGAAAAGCAGAATATCTTCTGGTCCCTGCGGAGATGGACGATAGAAGAAAGGATGAAGCATACGGTATGCAAAGTGGGCATGTGAACCCTTCTGCAAACATTATTCAGCCCGGAGGTAACCCATGCAGCCTCTGTTTTCCTCAATTCATTTGGCTGCCACCCTGCAAAGATCGAGTAGCTAGAGTCGAGATGCTAAAAAGGTGTGCAATCGGATCAATCGTGGGTCATCTGGAGTCCTCTCCAGAGGTTGCTGAATGTGTTCTGCGAGAGGTCTGTGATTCCCAGTATCCATGGAAAGCAGTCCCACTGGGACAGAGGTCTTATCTTACTGAGTTCCCTTCTGCAATCAGTTTAGAGAAGGCTGTATCTAATAAAGTATTGTTTGGTTCCCGTAACGCACTTGTAATGATGAAATGGGAAGAGAATTTAGGGGCATGTGGGTCATTGCAAATGATTTGGATTAGGATTTGGGGATTGCCAAGAGAATGCTGGGTGTGGGATGATGTGAACGGAGTCCTTAATCGCTATTGTGGATTGCTAAAGTTAGAGTGCAGCGACAGTCGTGATTATGTGAGAGCATTAATTGTTTGTCTAGGATCTGGTTCTCTTCCAACGATGGTTAAAGTTGGTATAAATTGCAAACTACACCAGGTGCATATTTATCCAGACACGGAACTCGGCATAAGCTCTTCTGGAATCCAGCCATATTCCAACAGCATTGACATTGCTAGTCAAGCTAACGCAGGGCAAACAACCCAGACGCCAATAGCATCAGAGAATGCATGGAAGGATGTGCGCATCACGCGAGGATATGTCGTCAATGTGCAAAGTGAGGGTCTTCAAAAACAAAAGCAGCCCATGTGCTCCCCAAGCAACCTGGAGGGGCAACATAAGAGGATTGGTCTCTCACGACTCGCACACGAAGGCTGCAGTAGGGACGAGATAAACTCCCAAGGAAGCATCAATGGATGCCATAAAAAGAAGCAAGAAGAGTGCTCAGGTAATTTGCTTAAATATAACATATAGTTTCCTCATAGCATTTAATCTTTACATGACACTCCCATGTAAATCCGCAGATCTTCAAGGGACTGCTAGAGGAAATATAAATGGCCAAACCAAGCGGTATGTTTCCTAATAAAAGTTAGTTTCCTCTTTTGATGTAGCTTTTTAGTATGTTACTGTCAGAGTTTGACATTACAAAAGTTTAGTTTCCTCTTTTGACGTAGCTTTCTAGTGTTACTGCCAGAGTATGATTCTACGAACCACCCAGCAAAACTTTTACAACCAACAGCTGATTTTCCTGCCGCTTACATTTATTACCTTATCCCTCAGATTTTATCATGTGCTATAAACCTATGTGTGCTGCAGGAGACCGTTGGAGCTGTTTCCAGATGATTGGTTGACAAGTGAAGCTGGTCCACAAGGCGCTGACAAAGAAGACGGCATGACATGTGAAGCAAATCCACAAGGCGCTGGTAACATAGAAGACGGCATGAGTGAAGAAGATCCACAAGGCGCTGGTAACAAAGAAGAAGGCATGACCAAGTAACTATGGCTAGTTCTAATCTGATGCATATTTTGCCACTAGGCATGTACCTACTAAATCTAGAATTATATTTTCAATTCCTCTGTACTTATTATGTTCTAGAAGGGCATGTATTCAATTAATATAACTAATGAGTTGAATGGCATGCAATGTTTATGGATCTTACAATCAAGTAGGGTTGATTTCCTCATGACAGATAAGCAGTTATAGGACCTACCCACAACTATCAGACAGGGAAGATGTTGGAAGGCATCCATTAATACACCCTAATATAGGAATACAAATGTGTTAAAGCTTTTAGTATCTACGTTCCATGATCTCCGCTGAGATGTTAAATTTTTTTTTGTATGCTACTATCATGTACCCATATAATCAAACCAGCAAAGTGAGGAACACAAAGCAGGAAGGATCATGATAATAAACCAATAGACAAAGCTTTTAGCTAGGCCAATAATAAGGCATTGATTATTATTAACTTAATTTGTCTAGCCTTGTACATAGTAGAGAACCATACATAAGCCAGATGCTCAATCCAGTATACTGTTTGGCATCTTAAGTAGCTGGCAACCGGTCCAGCAAATGGACATGGTACCTACTGCAAATAGTAGCTATGCTAATGCAGCTACGATTATTAAGATCCATACACACTACTACAACAAAGTGGGACCCTGAATACAGAAAGTACCAAAGGGCTTCCGTAGACCAAATACAAGTGACTATGTAGCCTAACGGCGAAGCACCAGCAAATGGACCCTTTATTGCCTTATATATATAGAGGAGTCTTTTCACCATGCATGGCACAACTACGAGGCAAAGATAGAAACCATTGCTTGATGGAAGGGGAAAATCAGCAGCTGGCAATAGTAGAGACTCATTCATCACAGCCGATGGGAAAAACAATTAAAAGTTATTCACAATTTTTGGCTGAGGAAACAAACAATAAAATAAAAATCGCAAAGTACCTTGCCTTCTCTTTCTTCGCAGAGAATAATTCCTTGCGAGCAGACCTAGCCCTTTTACCCAGTACACTTCTGCATCATAAAAATACACCATTAGAAGGGCCTCCTTTCTATCTCATACACTTGATACTTTATTATCTTGGAATAGATTGGAATAAGATTTAAATGATAATACAAAAGAAAAGAAAATACCCCGGCTCATCTTGTGCATTAGATGGGGTGTCCCTTCCCTTGGTTGATGAATTCTTGCCAATCGAGATTGAGTGGATCTCAGGAGGCGGTGTGCAGGCTCCCTCTGGAGTTATGGAGGCTTCAACCATGTTTGGAACACTATCTCCAGTGTCTTTATCAGAGTTAGAACTCGAGGTGCCAATTACAGACTTTGTGCCGGTGTCCTTCTGAGAGACTGATTTTTGAGTTGTGGATGGACCACCAGAAGTATCTCTGACAATAGCACCACTTGGAACCCCAGCATCTGGTGGAGGTGGAAACACCCTCCTCGCCTGAAAGCACAACTGCCCATTTCGAAAGGTCTGCTCACTGATAACCACTTGGAACACGTACCTCCGGCCAACAAGACCACGGAGGGCTACAGGCAGTAACATTTGATTGGATGAGCTTTCCTCCACAAGCTCAGCCGCAGTTCGCCGGACGATCTGCTCAGCTACTCCCCCAAACAGAAATATTTTCACACGGCCAGTGCTATCCTCAATGACCACGTTTAACTTGTAGCTACAGATGGTCAAGAATGAACATACGTTAGAAAAATGTCATCAGGTAGGAAGGTGAAAGTCAAGTCATTTGAAATAAGTATTACCTGGGAACAACAACTGGCTCTGTTTCATTGCAGTTGACACATTCAAAGCCCTGGAGTATGGGCTTCAGTCCCTTTTTGCACTACAACCTTTATACCACCAACCATTTGAAACGTCGATTTCCCTTATATTTGCATCACATGTGAAGCGTACATCCTCGCACACGATGAAAACACATTTGATACAATGTAGTAGGAGGGAAAATGGAATGTTTGTAACAAATAAAACCTTACATCAGTTTCATGGGGATCTAGTGAAAGGAGCTCTGCTATTGTCTTTCTATTAGAATTTGCCTCATCAATAGCACCTGCTGCATGGTTACCATCTCCAGGAAGAAGCAAAACCTCAGAATCTCTTCCATGCAGACTAATGGAAACACCGAAACAAAACACATCTTCAGATATACTTGAATTAATGTCAGGTTTAGTCGAGGCAAATAAAAATCAATATGCATCAGGTTACCTGGAGCGGAAAGCATTAACCTCAGGAATGTCAATGTTAATATACCATTTTGTTGCGGCACCACTCCGATAGCCTGGTACGCCTATTTAAATAATCACGAAGATGTACTACATTAAAACTGCATACTGGGTTCGAATTGTCAATACATTTCAACAGCAAAGAGGAAATTGTTGCTCACCTAAGTATGGCTTTACTTGAACCCCAGCAAAGATTATGACAACTGGCTCATTGCTGCCGATGGTTTCAATCAGAAACTCATCCTCAAAAGATGTTGCATGTTCACCCCATAGAGTAATTGTTAGTACCTGGTCACTGCAATATTACAAGTACAACTAAGTATAAATATTTTTGCCCCAAATGGGACCAGAATGTATGCAATTAAATCACTATGAAGATAGATGAACAGCAAGCAAACCTCAGATCACGGATTTCCACAGATCGTCTGACAGATGGACCATTCAAACCACTAGATTGCACCACCGGATGGACGACAGTAAGTTGTCCAATAACATCTGTTGAATGTCTCAAAAAGATTAAACTCAAGAATATAATATGGATTCACTGAATAGTTGAATTTTAAATCGACCATACCTACTAAAGGATTTCCACTCTTTGACTTGGAATCTAATTCCTGAAAGTCTACAAAATTAAATATATAGTGTGGAAGACCGGCTGACAACTCAACAGGCACCTCTTGAACAATAGTCCATGATGTCAAATAGATCGTGTATGTACTGGGCACAGCATTGAACCTCCTTGCTTGCTTACTAACTTGGAAATTCTTTATAAAATAGGAATGCCCTTCCATCAAAGTATCCTTAAATTTATTAAGCTCGTTCTGGCCAATGCAAGCGGTAATGCCGACTCCCTATAGCACAAAATTATTAACACAAAAAAAGGCAACTATGACGGAAAACCAAATACACATGGCAAGAGATGTACCTCTTCATCAACCAAAGCAAGTTCCATGGAGGTTAAACCTTTCCCCTTAGCAATCCCAGATAGGTGCCACATCCTAGCAACTCTAACCTTGATACGCCAGTTGCGCCTCGTTGGATTAATTTCAGAAAGTAAATTGTACTCCATCTGTTTCCATTTTAACCACGGTTGGGACAAAACAAAGGATGTGAAAATGGACAGAGCTAACAACTATAGTGATCAATAGCATGCTAAAGATAACGTAAAGAAAAAACAAAGTACATCACATACTATGAAATGGAACTGCAACATGTACTGTGATATTGAATCTGTACATAGGAACAGAGAATTATCAAAGTGACTGTAAAATTTCTTTGTAAACAATATTCTGAGTGACACAACAATCTGGGTCTGTATCATCGTCAATCAGGATCCTGAGCCCATTTCTAGAAGTTACACGTGATATTGCAACATAGAGCTGGTCGTGGCTAAAAACTGGACGTGGCAAGTACAAACCAACATTTTGTAAAGTTTGTCCTTGACTCTTATTTGTAGTCATGGCATAACAAAGACGAATTGGAAACTGTCGTGGACAAAGCACAAATGGCCATTTAGTGCTTGATACATGCAGTGCAATTCGTGGAAGCAGGACTCTATCACCTATGTGCGAACCAGTTATTACCTGGGCTTCTATTACTCGATCGCCTAATTGTGTTATTATAAGACGTGTACCGTTGCAGAGACCAGCACTTTGATTCAAATTACGTAGCAGCATTACAGGCGCACCAACCTTCAGGACAAGTTTATGAGGAGGGATTCCTTTGAACTGTAAAGAATTTAGGAACTCGACTGGGTAAAGTAGATCCAAATTACCGTCCTCCTTTGAGGATTGAACCAAACTATCTGAACTTAGGTATACCTTTTCATGGCCTGGAATTAAAGAAAGAACACGGCTATTAACTTCATCAATGGTGTCATTTTTTGGAGCAATGATAGCCCTTTCCCTTAGGTAGTTAGGATCAGAATATGAGGTCTCTAAGTCGGGATAAGTAGATCGTATAATATCATCAACTACTGAGTCTGATTTCGGAATCAGTAAGTCACGTGGTATCTCAATCAACTCAGAGTCTCCATCATCAAGCTGTGCAGTACCTTTTGCAGTGCCATCTCCAATGCTCAATACCCATTTATTAAATTCGTTCACTTCCTCAGTTGGTAAACCATTCTGTTCCATTCTAAGCAAGCGCATGTTCATGGTAAGCTTTAAAAGTTTAACATGACCCCATAAGTATGAGTTAGTAATGGATGCGTCAATTGTATCTAATCTGCTCCCACCCTCAACCACGGGTAACACCTGGCGAAAATCTCCACCAAGTAAGACAGTCTTCCCACCAAATACCCTATTAAAGTTTGAAGAGTCCATTTGGCCAAGGATATCACGCATACTACGGTCTAGTGATTCAAAACAATGTCGGTGGGTCATTGGAGCCTCATCCCATATTATCAGAGAGCTCTGCATTATTAAATCAGCAAGAAATGTCCCTCTTTTGATATCACAAACCGATGACTCATCAATGACTATGGGGATTTTAAATCGAGAATGTGCAGTACGTCCTCCAGGAAGCAAGAGGGAGGCAACCCCTGAAGACGCTACAGCAAGAACAATGAGTTTTTCTGATCGCAGGCGTGAAATAATTGCATTCCAAAGAAATGTTTTCCCAGTGCCACCATAACCGTAAACAAAGAAGCATTGGCCTGTCTTCTCAAAAACTGAATGGATGACGACATCATATACATGTTTCTGTTCGTGGTTTAATTGACTAATGAGCTTATCATGCACACGCAAAAGATCTGCAGAGTCATATGCCAGTTCCTCAGCTAATTTTAGCTTTGTTACATAGGCTTAGTTCAGGCTTTGGCAAACCATAATCAGTCATTGAGGCACCGTTCTTTACAAACAAATTGTCTAGCTCAACCAAAACATGATTTTTCAGATGCTTTTCAGGAACTTTGTAGGTAGGCAACTGTAACATCCTTTCAATTTTGTGTTTTATATCATCAGTGAAATAGATGTATAACTCTTCAAACAACAAGTTTGCATCACAAACCGAACAAAAAAGAATTATAGTGACAATCAGCTGTCGCATCTGAGCAGCAGATGCAAACACAGACGCTTCCTTGAGAGCCTCGCGCCACTCACTATCGTCACCGAGCAGGCCAATAGCCTGACAGGCATCATTAAATGTTGGGTACAGAACACCACCTACAGTTCGAAGATCCTCATATGATGTAGCACCCTTGACAACGTTTAAGAGCATACGGAGGTAGTACAGCTCACCACAGGTAGGATTTATGTATATAGCCCTCCCTATCTTCTTAGGTCCCTTACGGGAATGCCAAGCCTTATCCTTTTTATCCCAAACCCACTTTGTTGGAAATTCTATATATGTTAACTCTCTAGCAGCTGGGAACATCCTATTAGCACAAAACCACTCTGTCAAAGTTGTTTGCGTGTATCGGGAGTCCTTTACAATTTTGTCTAATGGTTTGTTGGCAGGGTAAACGACGTTATTCATCAAGGGAAGATGCACTGCTAACCTCTCCACTGCCGGTGTCCTATAGTGTATATCGAACTCAAACATGCGCCAGACAACCTCGTGTGATGACAGATAACGGCAATCAATGTACTCTCGAACCTCGTCTACGTCTTCAGATTGTTTCTGCTGGTCCAATGGCTGGGCACTAACGTTGTCACCAATAACCCCGCTATTTGAATCGCTATGAGGGACATCGGTTCCAAGGCTTTCAATGACAGCTCTAGCACGATCTTGGCCTTTTGTAATATACTTGAATAGATACTTGATGAGGTGTGTTTTATTACACCATTCGACATTTATATGAGCCCTAAATCGTTTCAGCAAAGCCAGGTTATAAGGGACAACCCATCCATTGTCAAGTTTAACCCCGTATCGCTCAACAAAATGACCAGTCTCAGGACGACGCCTGTATTGCACAAAGCCGTCCTCACCAATAATAGTGTTTGATGTGTATCCTTTAGGGAAAAATTTTGAACACTTATTGTCTCTCATGCATGGGCATTTTTTATTAAGCTCCCCACAGGGTCCATGTACCATGAATTCATCAACAAGGTTATAACCCACAGGATCTGCTAACCTATCAGGTATCTCCGCACATATCACTGAGTCAATAAAGGTTGGATGGGGGTCTTTTTTATTAGCTTGCAGCCAAACCAATATATGCACGTGCGGGAGGCCGCGCTTTTGAAATTCAACAGTATATAGTACTGCAAAAAAAAAAAACAATGATTAGAAACCACATCCAAAACGTTAGGTGTTAACTCACAAGATACGTGCTGCTAGCTGTGTACGCACAAGAGACAAATAACAACACCCACTGCTGCTCTAATTTTTCTGCATGCTGCATGCACGCAGGCTGCAGGTCTCTATTTTTTGTGCATGCACACAGGCTGCACGTTTATTGTATGATTGCTTACTGCAGAGGGGACAACCACAGTCATCTCTCTGCATGCATGCAGCCAGCTTCCAACACGACCAAGCATGCAGCTAGCATTCAAATACAACATGACTAATAGTAACTATCTAGCCTCTTTAAGAGACGTAAAACCAAAACAATACATTATTGTGTGATGCCTTGTCAGGGAAACATGATTCTAATTACTGCAATATAATACTACAAACACGTCTATAGTAGCTACAAGTTGAACAGGCTACTCTATATCACCAAAAGATGTGTAAATACTTTGTTTTGGAGACAAGAACTATACGTTATAAACTCTCTAAATATACCTGCTTGTGCCTTGCCAAAATAGGTGCCTTTCTTCAGCTCAGAAACAAGCTCCTCGACCTTAAGCTTGAAAACTCGGCTCACTATGTCAGGTCTAGCGTCCGGCCTCTGCCCTGGAATGAATGCTAGTGCATCAGCTATTTCCTGCCACTTTGGATTACATGTGAAGGTGATAAATAAGTCTGGAGGTCCATAGAACCGGCAAATTGCCATCGCATCTTGATAATTTTGTACCATATACCTTTTGCTACCAGTAAAGCTAGCAGGTAAAATAATCCTTTTCCCTACATTGCTTCCGTCAACATCACCCTTGTGCAGTGCATCCTGAATGCCCTTGTATACCTCAGACCTCAAGTTTTTATTGTTCTTTACGATATACCTAAGCCTGTTCTCCTCTACAGATGCATATGCATCAACAATGTATTGCTGAAATAATCGATCACCACGTATTAATGTTGTTCCCTCGCATCTACGCTGTTGTAACCGGAAAGCATAGTATTCAAGCATGGTGACCTCGTCTCTAGCTCTAACACGCAAGACTCCTGACCGACTGTATTTAGTTCCTAGCTTGAACCCCTGCTCACCGTAAGGAAATAGAATCGGATATTGTAAGGCCATATAGTTGGCATGAAGGTTGCTAATTCTTTTAAGCCCACCACCTCTATCCTGAATGATTATATCAGGGCTCTTTTTCTCCTCTGAGAAATCGCCTACAATTAAACCAGCTATCTCTGATGCTGTAGGCGCACTATACTGAGGTGCAGCCTTGGACCTATCATGCAATAGTCTGAGGCGCAAAGATTGGCAGTGACTTTGTCCCAGTAGGTCTCTAGCAGCCCTAAATGATTTGACCAGCTCATTTGATTCGTCAAACATCCGCACTAAGCCCTCAACGATTCGTTTATCAACTCCATTATCATCATCGCAGTCCCTATCTCTATCAAAAATGGACATTCGGTTCCGTATTTCATTTTCTGTGTCAAAAATATAGAGCTGGGCATAAACAGGGGCTGCACCCTCATCTGGTAGCAATGATCCAATTCGATGATGAACCTGTCCATTAATTTTAAAAACATATGGCCCAGGACCTTTGTTTATACCCGTATCAATTTTAGCCCCCAACGATGTGAAAGCAAACATAGAGTTGTATGACCTTATTGACTTAATAAAATATCTAGATAAAATGTCGCCATTAGGATTCAGCAACCCATCAAGGAATGGAGGAGGATCCTTTAGAAAAGGTAAACTGACCTTACCTCCTCTACAACAAAGATGAAAACGAACAGAACTACCTTCACCTGAGTATGATCTTTTCACACGTTCTTGGTACCAAAACTGGGCACCACAGTACTGACACTCGTGCGCAGGAGGCCCGTAGTATGAAGTCTCAACGGAAAGGGTTGCTACAAAAGGAAACCAGACAATACAACCGTCAAAACACAAATGTTCCTGCACATTACTCTTACATTAATATTCACAAATCACTCTATACATCCTATTTTCTAATGATGACCGTCAAAATTAAACACAAAAGGTATATAAGTTACCTTGACTTTTCGGTGGGCTAGAACAACGTCCTACATAATAAAATAATAGAAAAAATTTAATCAAATCTTGAGTATAATAATTCGTGTGTGTACATGGGACTTGCACCAGCAACTCACTTTCGTTCTTTGCCTGTATTATTTGTCTACGACGTCGCTGCCTCTCACGTACTGTGCTCCCAACAGAATTTGTGAGTCCACCTGCAGCTGCAATAGGAAAGGACTCACTAAGAAGAGTGATTGCGCCCAATAGCAGACTATATCCTTAGAGGAGTAGCAAACTCCACTACCACATGCATTGATGGAAGGCAAATTAAAGACTACACAGGGTGAATCATTTGGAAAGAATTCATACTATATATGAGAAATAACTCATGGATAAATAAAATGACTAAAAAAATAAATTACACTAAGCACACATGAGTTTTCACCCCATGAAAATATATCGTAGCAACACGAATGTAACAGGGCACCTGGCTTAGCAATTGATTCTTTGCTGCGCTTCCTCTTCGCAGGGAGGCTAGTGGAAGGTGCACTCTCCATGCAACATCCGCATACCTATGTCCATCAGGCAATAAAAACACCATCAACAAAGGCAAAGAAACGTATGATGCACACTAAAGATAAATAAGGCAAAAGGCAACCAGAAAGTAGCATAAGGTAAGCACAGTCAAATCAAAGCGAGCTAACGTGTTTTGCATATCATCATATTTCCTGTACAGGAACACCATAAAACATGTCTTCTCTCTCACTTTACCATCTAATCATTATTTATAATTCTTTACCAAGCTACAACATGAATATTGTTTGAGGCGTGAAGTATTAAATTGGTTTTAGTAACTATCTAATCTTGCTAGGAAGCTCACAATGGTGCCTTGAAACTCTATCGAGGTGTACCTTGAGTAGGCACTCTGTCAAACAATGAAGACATGCAGTGGTGATGGGGTGGAAAAGAATGAACCCAGCACCATGCTTATATAGACCAGAGCACCATGCATGGCATGCCCGTCCAGCAACAACACAACAAAAAAAGTAGCAGCATGAATTTATGTGACATGAACCTACACTGGCCAAAGCTGCTTGATGGGTCACTTTCACACATGAAGGCTCTAGATGGCCGGCAGAAAATGACACTAATCCTACTGTTAATCGAATGAAGCCTCCATCAGAACCATTCAAACGATATCTAACGGAGCAAAGTGTATTAGGCTAACGTGGACAGTCTCGGAGGCCGCGGAGACGGCGCGGCCTCATCTTTCTAACTTTGCCGACCGCATTCCCAGCTGGGGCTGGCGCATCTCACTCGGTGTGGCAGCCATCCCGGGTGCCATGCTTGTAGTGGGTGCCCTCTTTGTCTCCGACTCACCCAGCAGTCTCATTCTCTGGGGCCAGCCTGACCTGGCCCGAACAGTGCTGCAGCGCATCCGTGGCGCCGACGTGGACATCGACTGTGAGTTCCAGGACATTGTCCATGCCGTGGAAGAGGCGAAACAAAATGAAAGGGGTGCCTTCCGGAGGCCGTTCAGCAAGCAGTACAGACACTACTTGGTTGTCGGGTTGGCCATACCATTGTTCTATGAGCTCACAGGCATGACCGTCGTTGCCGTCTTCCTGCCAGTTCTGTTTAGAACGGTTGGGTTCAACAGCCAGAAAGCTATCCTTGGCTCCATGATAAATAGCGTGGTGAACTTGGTGGGGTCATTGGTTGGTTCCTTGGTCATGGACTATACTGGCCGCAGGTTTCTGTTGATCACCGGTGCACTGGGCATGATGCTTTGTGAGGTCAGTGTTCTTCTTAACCTTTCCACAACAACATCTTCTGTTCCAGTGCATTGTAAAGAACTAAACTGCTTGCCATTTACCTTTCCAAATTAACAAGGTGGCCATTGCGTGGATCATGGCAGCTCATCTGGGGCTGCACGATGCAGTTTCCATGCCGCGGAACTACGCGACCGGCGTCCTGGTTGTGGTCTTACTAAGCGTCTCCTTATTCGGCATGTCGTGGTCCGCGGTCAGGTGGCCGGTGCTGAGTGAGGTCTACCCGGTTGAGGTCAGGTCGGCCGGGCAGGCCATCAGCATCTCCGTGTGGCTCTGCCTCACGTTCGAGGAGCTCCAGGTACCATTTGTTGCGGGCTTAATATTTTGAACTATTTGGGTGCAGATTTCATTAACAATGTGTCCTGTTCACGATAATGCCTTACCCTCTTATTAGCTAGATAAACTTGGCACCGGAAATTATTGTCTCTTAATCCCATAAATTAGAATTTTGCATGTACATGTATCATTTCACAAACAGTGAACAGCGCGCACTGTTCCGCCCGGAAAAGGCGGAGTGGGCGATCTGGGCGATCGTGAGGCGAGTTCAACGTCGGAGAGAGGATTCATTGACGGCGTGCTCCGCTGTCACCATGTAAGCTCGGCGGAGTAGCCAGGATGAGAGGGCGCCGGCTGCGGGTGGCTCAAGTTGGCAAAATTCGCCGACGATGGGCTAACGTAGTGGTCGCAGAAAAGGAGAAAGCAGAGCAGGAAGAAGCAGTCGTCACAGAGGAGGAGTCGGAGATTGGTGATGAAGATGAAGCGGAGTGGGCAACATCTGAGGAATCCTCACGGGTAAACAACGATCCTTCTCTGGGGCTCCGGCCTGAAGGTTCAGTTTCTCGTTTCTGGGATAATGGTGAAGTCACTCCATTTCAAGTGGCATCACAGCCGTGGTCACCGTCGACGGCTTCTCTTCGAAGACGGGCTGCTGAAGCAGGAATTTCTGTGGAGGATATTGAGGCAACGACGAAAGCTCTCGAGGATCCGGGTCTCAGCGACAAGATCCTGATGAAATCGACGCCAACATCAATGGACAAGCCTACTGCCACGGCGAGGAAAATTGTCAAGACACTGATGGATGGCGGAAGAAATTCGGGAGGAACTTGGAAAGGACCGTTACCACCGCCAAGGGTCTCGCCACCATTGACGTTGGGTGCGTGTCCAGTCCGGCCAGCGAAGCTTTCAGGTGATCGCCGGCGCAAGGTAGAAGATAGAGTTCAAATTTCGAATTCAGATCCGGTGTGTTTGATGGGCCAAATCAAGAGAAAGCCCATACCTAGTTTCTGGTTGAAAAGGGGCCCATCTTGGGTTCGCATCAAGCCTGTTTCTGCTGTAGGTCGTCTCTTGTCACGAAGGGGCACCCTGCCTATCGAATATCGTTGCAGCGCCGCCAATCCAACCCTACACGCAAATCGCCCTTCCTACGCCGCCTTCTTGCTATGTGGTTCATCCATGGAGAGTGGTGGAGGCATGGGGCAAGGGGATATCACGGAGGGTTCCCGAATGGCAGCAATGGAGGATTTCAAGGAGGCAACAACTCTGGTGGGTTCCAGGGACATGCGCATGGTGATGGTCGAGATCAATTTGCTCCTGGCTGGAATGGGAACCAGATGAATGGTCCTAGTTTTCATGGTGCGCCTCAATGGGGCTTCAATCAAGGGCCTCCGGGTGCTGGTGCAAATCAGCACAATGTTGGGGGGAATGTGATGCAGCACATGGTGCCAGGCCAAAATTTTGGTGTGAATCAGCAGCATGGAGGGCAGCCAGCAGGTTTCGGAATGCCACCACAGCAAATCCATGGTGGTAATGGTCCTAATCCGGGTTATGGAAATCAGATGCCTCAGATTCATGGTCCTGCAAATATGGGTGTGGCAAACACAGGTTTCTCTGGACCGGCGCAGGCAGGAGGATCAAGTGGTCATGTAGGTCAGTTTGATCGTAACTTCAATCCTGAGATCGGAGGTCCGGGTCGACGTGGTGGAGCCAGAAACAGAGGACGTAGCAGAGAGAGAGATCGAGGAAGGAATAATTCGGGCAGAGGACAACAGCATCATGAGTTTCTAAATCAGAATGCTGGGACTAGGGAGACACAAAATGCTCAACGTCAGGGAAACTTTGCTGCACCTGCTAAGGTAACAGAACCCATTGTTGAGGAGTTACGAGTACAAGTGCCGGCAGCTGAGAAACAGAAAGAAGTGATGACTGAGGCAAAGGCGAAAGCTCCTAGCACTTCGGGTGTGAAGAGGACTGAAGATGGTCGTCAGGTAGAGAAAAGCTCACTGAACAACACTGGTAAGGATGTGCAAGTTGCAGATGGTGAAAAAGGAAAGAATAAAGATAAGGATAAATGGTGTTTCCGATGCTGCTCTAAAGGCCATGTTAAAGAGGAATGCACCAATGATCTTTTCTGTACCATATGTGAAAGTGACGAACATGTTGCAGCTAAGTGTCCAGTGAGGAGGAAGCCGCGTCCAATGGCTTTTGCAGTTGGTTACGCGATTGATGACCTTGGGTTTTATCATATCCCGCATGCGCCTTATTCAACAGCGAAGAAAGATGGTATTACGGCTCTCATAAAAGTGGAGGGTGGTCACCTGAAAGAGGAGGAGTTGGTGGCGCACTTAAAAAGGTTAATTCCTGGGAATAGCTCTTTTGAGTGGGACATACAACATCATGCTCCAGATGTTTGGGTATTCCATCTAAGGCTGAGCTTAAGAGAACCATCAATTTTGGAGCAGCAGATCTCAAGAATGGGATTTTTCTGAAATTTGAAGAATATGAGCTGAATGAATATTTTGGCGATCCACTTCCGATGGTGTGGCTGAGAACTAAGAATTTACCAAAAGTCTTAAGATCCTATGAGGTGCTATGGGCGATCGGTACCATGTTCGGTGCTACTCAGAGGGTGGACATGATTACTACCCGGAAGAGCGATTTTGGAAGGTTTAAAGTTTGTGTTCTTAACCCGAAACTTGTGCCCACAAAAATGGATGTGGTGATCGGTACGAGATTCTTTGAGCTTCAGTTTGAAATTGAACCATTTGAATACAACGATGATGAGCCACAACCAAATAACACTGATGGGGACAAGGAAGGGGATGGTCAGAATGAAGACAAAGATGAGAATATGGATGAACCAAACAAAAAAGCAAGGAACGAACAGGAGCCTTCCCAACCAAGTGACATGGATATACAACAGAATGATAATCCGAATGGTAATGAGGCCAAAGATGACGGGTTGGTTGATGATTTGGATGAGGATGATTTACTGGATGAGGAGTGGTTAGTAGAGGAAGATTTTCTGGATGAGGGAGATAGGGAGCTGCCGGCAATGCAAACCGTGGCTGCAGGTTCAAACTGTGGTGGTGACAGGGCGGGGAAAGTACTGGCAGCTACGCTATGGAAATCTCCCGCCCAGGATGCGACAGTGGTGAACGACTTGGTAAGTCATGGCGATGTTGTGCCGGATGTTATGGCACTTGACGAACTGGAGATGGCGAACAAGGCGGCCATGGTGTTAGGTCCTGCAGTCAGCGTCGCTTTACCTGACATGCTGGGCGCTGACATGGCGGATGACCCGGAGAAGGATGGTGCGCTACCTAGTGTGCTAGAAGGTGATGGCGATGGTGGAACGGTGGGGGCAGGGGAAGTACCGCTCAAAACAGGGAACCTTCTTGCCCTCCCCGTCGACTGGAGCAATCAAGGTGACGAACAGATGATGGACAGGGAGGAGCATCCGTCTGTCGCTGATGAAGCACAGAAGGATGTGGACATGCATGTGCCTTCTATTGCCCTTGGACCTCTGCTGGAGAGGGCCTTAACGGGGATCAAGGAGGCGCAGAACAGGGAGCTGCAAAAGGGTGTAAAGGACAAGCTGAATGGAAGAGACATGGTGAACACTCCACCATCTCTGTCCATGGCAAATATGTCCACACCCTCGCCGCTGAGAAGGAGCACAAGGAGGGCGGCAACTGTGGATGAGGACTCACTGGAGCGAGCATCCAGACTGGTAGCCAAGAAGAACTTAGAAGACATAGAAGGTAATAGTTATAGTAATTCTTTTTTGTCTTTCTCTGATAAGCAAATAACGGATAACATAGAGAACATTGGTATCTCTTTAGGTTCTGAGATTGAAGGTGTTCAGTCATCTGTTAAGCTTATTAAAAGAGTAGAAAAAGATAGATTTAAGTTACCTTCTGTTCAAACTTGTCACGATAGCCAAGTAGACTTAGACGAATCTGATTCTGATATTGACCATTTGGCCCTTGGTCACATTTGTGGTGACTTAACTGAGGTGCTAATGGATGAAAATGAATCAGACCTTGATATTGTATCTGTTGCTCATAAGAAAAATAAATCTAGGAATGTTAATGCTAAGAAGTCTCGTAGAGGACAAGCAACTAAAAAACACATTGTTTTCAAATGAAAGGTGTTTTTTGGAACAGCAGAGGTCTTCGAGACTTGGCTAAACATAACTTCCTTTATGATACTTCTCTAGAAAAAGATCTAGATTTTATTGCCATACTCGAAACACACAGAAGGAATTTTACAGATGAAAATCTGGACAAATTTTGTGGTGGTAGAGAGTTCTTTTGGCACTGGATCCCACCTAGAGGAAGATCTGGAGGCATTCTATTAGGGGTTAATTTAAATGTTTTTAATGTCGAAAATTATCAAGTTGGAGAGTTTTTTGTCAAGTTTCACCTTAAAAATAAATGTGATGGCTTCCGATGGGTTCTCATGGCTGTATATGGAGCAGTTCAACCCGAACATAAGGATAGCTTTCTTGCAGAATTTGTGAATGCTTGCAGTTCAGAAACTCTTCCGTTAATGGTAGGAGGTGATTTTAATATTATTAGAAATCCTACTGAGAAAAATAATGATAGGTTTGATAGTAGATGGCCGCTTCTTTTTAATGCATGCATCGAAACACTGAATTTAAGAGAGCTCGAACTTTCTGGAAGGAAATTTACTTGGGCGAGTTCAGCAAATGTACCCACTTTTGAAAAACTTGATAGAGTTTTGGTTAGCACAGACTGGGAACAAAAATTCCCGCTCTCTACAGTGGAGGCTCTTACTAGAGATATATCAGATCACACACCTTTATTGCTAGATACTGGAAATGCATCTCATAGAGGAAATAGTCCATCGTTCAAGTTTGAATTAGGATGGTTAACCAAAGATGGGTTCCATGATATGGTAGCTAAGGTTTGGCAGAAAGAAACTAGAGGTACAACTGCCATGCAGAGATGGCAAAATAAAGTTAGGGCCCTTAGAAGATATCTGAAAGGTTGGGCGAAGAATATGTTTGGTGTAAATAGGAGTAAGAAAAAGTTCTTGTTATATCAACTAGATTTGTTAGATAGAAAAGCAGAGTGTTGTCTGTTGTCACAACAAGAAATGGAGTATAAGCATTGTCTCACGGCGGATTTAACTAAGTTACTTAGAGAAGAAGAGTTATACTGGCTCCAACGTTCTAAGGCAACTATGTTACTAAAAGGCGATGACAATACTAAATACTTCCAACTTCTTGCAAATGGTAGACACCGGAAAACTAGAATTTTTCAATTAGAACAGGACGAAGGGATCATAGTTGGAGATGATAATATTAACACTTATATCACAAATTATTATAAAGGCTTATTCGGTTCTCCAGAGAGTAATCATTTTGGCTTAGATGAAACACATGTGGGTGACATACCTCAGGTTTCAGAGGCGGAAAATGACTTACTTTCAGCTTATTTCAGCGAAAATGAGGTTAGAGAGGCAATATTCCAAATGGAACATAATAAAGCATCTGGTCCAGATGGTTTCCCAGCTGAGTTTTATCAAAACTTTTGGGATGTTATCAAAATGGATCTGATGGAGCTTTTTAATGAATTCCATAAAGGAAACTTACCTCTTTATAGTCTTAATTTTGGAGTAATTACGTTACTTCCAAAAAAAAGCTGAAGCAAGTAAAATACAACAGTATAGACCTATTTGTCTACTTAATGTTAGTTTTAAAATCTTTACTAAAGTCATTACGAATCGTATCTCTCTAGTTGCACAGAAAGTAATTAAGCCTTCCCAGACTGCTTTTCTTCCAGGAAGATATATTTTAGAAGGGGTAGTGATTTTACACGAGACTATTCATGAAATGCATAGGAAAAAGAAAAGTGGTGTCATTCTTAAATTAGATTTTGAAAAAGCGTATGACAAGGTGAAATGGCCGTTTCTACAACAAGTGTTGAGAATGAAAGGTTTTTCACCACAGTGGTGCGCCTGGATAGAGTCGATAATTTCTAGAGGTAGCGTAGGAATTAAAGTAAATAATGATGTTGGGCATTATTTTCAAACTAGGAAAGGAGTTAGACAAGGGGATCCTCTATCACCTATCCTTTTTAATATAGTAGTAGATATGTTGGCCATTCTGATTCAAAGGGCTAAGGACAACGGTCAGTTTAGGGGAGTAGTACCACACTTAGTGGAGGATGGCCTATCTATCTTACAATACGCTGATGACACGATTATCTTTATGGAGAATGACCTCGAGGAGGCTAAAAACATGAAACTCGTTTTGTGCGCTTTTGAGCAACTTTCGGGTCTCAAAATAAACTTTCATAAGAGCGAGATGTTCTGTTACGGTGCGGCTAAGGATTTGGAAGGGGAATATGCTCAGATCTTCGGATGTGACATGGGCTCGTTCCCTTTCAGATACCTTGGCATTCCTATGCATCACAGGAAACTTCGAAACTCAGAATGGAAAGAAATTGAGGAGCGCTTTCAAAAGAAACTTAGTGGTTGGAAAAGTAAAATGCTTTCTGTAGGTGGTAGACTTGTGCTAATAAATTCAGTCCTGAGTAATCTTTCAATTTTTATGCTATCTTTCTTTGAGGTCCCCCGAGGGATATTAAAGAAATTGGATTATTACAGATCCAGATTCTTTTGTCAAAGTGATGGACATAAAAAGAAGTATAGATTAACAAAATGGGGAATTTTGTGCACCCCTAGAGACCAAGGTGGATTAGGAATCTTAGACCTTGATTTACAAAATAGGTGTATGCTTAGTAAGTGGATTTACAAACTTATTAATGAAGACGGGATTTGGCAACAACTCCTTAGGAATAAATATTTGAGACACAAAACTATCACACAAGTAGAACATATGCCAGGGGATTCTCATTTTTGGTCTGGCCTTATGAAGGTTAAGAATGACTTCTTGAGAATGGGGCGTTTTGTTATAGGTGATGGTAGGCAAGTAAGATTTTGGGAGGACGCGTGGCTCGAAAATAGTACCTTTAAGGAGCAATATCCTGGTCTTTATAATATTGTGCGTAAGAAAAGTGCAACAGTTGCTACTGTTTTAGGATCCGATCCATTGAATGTAGCTTTTAGACGATCTTTGGTTGGCAATAACCTAATAGCATGGCATCAGTTAGTTGCTAAGGTTATGAATACCCAACTTAATGATCAAAAAGATACATTTCGATGGTCCTTACAACAGAACGGAAGTTTTACAGTGAGATCGATGTATAGATCACTTATTGCTCCAGATGTTGCACGTCGCAAACATATAATTTGGAAGCTCAAATTGCCGCTGAAAATTAAGATATTTATGTGGTATCTGATTAAAGGGGTAGTTCTAACTAAAGATAACTTAGCAAAGAGACAATGGAAAGGAAGTTTAAAGTGTTGTTTTTGTAATCTAGATGAGAACATTCAACATCTGCTTTTTGATTGTCCTATGGCTAGAGTTATTTGGAGAATAGTACAGGTTTCTTTTAACATCCCGTCACCTCATAGTATAGATCATATTTTTGAGGACTGGTTAAATGGGGTGGATACGAAGCTTGTATCTAAAATTCTAGTTGGAACGTGCACTCTATGTTGGGCAATTTGGCATAGTAGAAATGATTTGGTCTTTAACAATGCACAATCTTTTACTCCTATGCAGGTGATCTTTCGTGGAACGTACTGGATCCGCTTCTGGGCGCTATTGCAGAAGGAGGAAGAGCGACCCCAAATTTCATGGGGGTGTCGTGTGCTTGAGACCACCGTCATGGAGATTTTTGCCAAAAATGGCTGGAGTTTTAATAATAGACTTGGTTTTGTTTAAGTCATGGCGAACCATTTTTGCTGTAATTCTCACAGGTTCAATCCTGTTTTGATGCTAGTTGTAATAATGAACAGCTACATGCATTGGTCGATGCAGAGGCTGGAATGTTGAAATATATTCCCATTTCTAAAAAAAAAAAATGTATCATTTCATTCATTGTGTGTGAAAAAAAAACTTGATTATATAAGAGATAGGAAAAAGTTCACTATACTCCCCTTAAATATGCTTTTGGTCCGGATAACCCCTTAAAGTTTACTTTGGTTTACTTAACCCCTTTGATTTGAAAAACCGGAGCACTTTACACCTTTTAGCACTAACAAAACCAGATTTGATGACGTGGATAGGGGTTTGAGTGGTTTTTCTTGTTAACCATGACACGTAACCATGGCGACGCGTGCCAGTTCGTTAGCCGCCTCCTGCTTCCCGTGCCGTCCAGATCGAGGCAGTTGCAGTGGAAGAGTTGATCGGCGGCGAGGTGTGTTCCCCTTCTGCTGGATCGTAATTGCGGCTTGCTCGAAATAAAGTTGATCTGAGGCTTGCCGTGGTTTGTTTCGAAGTCAAAATAGAATTTCAAATCATGATAGTGTTGGCCGGGTCTTGTATTATCTGTTGGTGCGAGCCTTGCTGATCAATTCATCAGACCAGAGGATATTATTCGGTTAATGGGGCACATGATAGAAATAAACAATTAAAATTTGGCTTGCAGCTGCTGAAGCATTTGCGGCCATGCACTGCTCCGATAGTATTTTCATTATGCCGCGGTTCCGAAGCACGTTGCGGCTCGTACTGAATCTAGATCATGATTAGTTTCTGAATTTGTTTGTAGTTACTGAATTTTTCATACAGTTTTTATAATTATCTTTTGTGATGCCTGGAACTGCATCTATGGCTGCTGTGCGGGCGCGCTAGGGTGCGTGCCACTAGGGAACGAAACGGTGGAGGCTGAAGGGAACGAACAGGGGAATGAAAAATAGTTTATCCATGTTCGCATGATTACGTGTCATGGTTAACGAGCAAAACCACTCAAACATCTATCCACATCATCAAATCTGATATTGTTAATGCTAAAAGGTGTAAAGTGCTCCGGTTTTGCGAATTAAAGGGGTTAAGTAAACCAAAGTAAACTTTAGGGGGTTATCTGGACTACAGGCATATTTGAGGGGAGTCAAATGGAATTTTTCCTAAGAGATATAAATACCTACATTATTCTTAGAGAGAAGATGATTATCAGAATGAGAGAGAGACGAGGGTTTGAGATGCCATGGTTGATTGATTTCCCTAGGAAAGCAAGGAAAAACCTAGGGAAAAGCTCTCTTGCCCTACGATTTCTAAATTGACTCAAAAAATCCATGGGAAGCCGAAAAATTCCAGTAGTGGTTGTACATTGAAGGGATCGATGGTACAACAAATAAGTCCACTTGTGTATGTAACAGCAATATCATGCAGCAAGGCATCACGCTTTATCTAGACTGTTAGAATGACACGTAATTTGGAACATAGGTAGTAATTACCAAGAGCTCCCTATTTGAATGCCCTACAATTTAGTTTATTTGTTATATTTTTTAATGAAAATGTATGTTGGGAAATGTTGGTATTTGATTCTTTGTTGGTAATTTGCTTTCAATCTCGAAAAATGTTTAGACTGGACTAGCTACAATACACTCGATGCTTGAACAAAATACATACACCATCAGCATTTATTACAAATAACACACAACAAACTTGTTGTTGAAGGACATATAGAGGTGGATTGCCTTGATTGTTTTTGTTGGAATATAAGTGAATTGCCCATCTTTCCCTATAAGCTTAGCCTTTTGGGTGAACTGGTTGGTGCATGCAACTCAATATGGTATCAGAGCCAGAGGTCTTGAGTTCAAGTCCTGGTGACCGCATATTCCGCTGCTCCGCTCCTATTTCCACGTTTGTGCCCACGAGAGCTGCACGTGAGGGGGAGTGTTGAACCATAAGTGAATTTCCCATCTCTTCCCATCAGCTTAGGCTTTTGGGTGCAACTTGTTGGTCCATGCTTGTTGTTCGAACTGTGAAACCATCAGATAGAGGATACAGCACGTGCACACAATATTATAAAACTATGTAAAGGTTATCCACATTGCCACATGAGCGTATTAACGATGCAAAATCAACTGCAAGGCACACACGCATGAGAGGACACACCATAGGAACTCAATCGAAGTAAACCTGGATTACCAGACTCGGGGGCCTTCAAACAACAGCCTATTCGTTTCATACTCGGGAGTAGGTTAAAGCTGGGTTTCCGAAAATCACGGAAGGCCCCCGCCTCACCTCCACTAGCAACACAGGCGGCGATCTTCCAACGCCACTTTCGTTCATCCTCCTTCCACTTCCCTTTCCTACCGTCGTCAGAGCCAAGGCCGGCACAACCCGGCCGACGGCGGTGGGGCCTCGTTCAGCAAATTGGCGACCAAATCGATGCATGCACCAGTCCTTGTTGCGGCGGCGGGCGGACGGCCTGGCCCTTTCCGATCTGGATCTCCCCAGATCATGGAAGTGCGCATCAGAGACCATGCGATGAAGGAGAAGCCGTCGTGCGATGCGGGCGACGATGGGATCCCACCTTCTGGTGAGATGTTGCCGAATTGCCGCGACAGTGGGTTGGATCTCGGCATGGTTGTTGTATGGCGATGCGGCTGCGAGATGGGTGCAGCATCGACATTTGGCGATGCGACTAGCTGCGGTCGTCGCGGCTGCGGTGGACTCGGCCTACCTCTCATTTGGCGGTGCAGCCATGATGGGTGTTTCTCAAGCGGGTCGCCACCATCCCTGCCCATTTTGTACATTATGCCACTACTTAGGTGGTGGCCGGATGGTGTTCTGCGTGATCTTTGGTTCCTAGCCGAATGTTTAATTTGCCGGCTAGATTTCTGCAAGTTGTTGACTACAAATTTGTCTCGCATCAATTTGATGTAGGGTTTGCGGGAGATTTGGTATATTGTCTTAGCTGCAGAGAAGACAGCTACACTGTTTAATTTCTCCAACTTCAAGGTCCGCATTCGTGTCGCAAAGGTCTCTCATATGTTCGGTGACTCGCATCAGTTCTTGTACCTTGTATCCGTTTAGTGATCGAGACGATGAAGACATAGAGGAAGCAGGTTGTGAAGTTTTTAGCAACGATGCTCTATGGCAGCTAAAGCTCGCTTTGTTCTGGAGAGGCCAATGATACCATGGCCATGGTTTTCTGCCTGTTTAGCTATCCTGTTGTCTCTGCTATGTCAAGGTGATTAACTCCGGTGTCCAAGACTTTAGGCAAGGATTCAGTTCATTGGCAAGGAAGTTTCATGTTGGCAAATGGTGCAGCGAAATCGTCATGCGGTGCGATGCTTCATCTTCGCATGATCTGACAGACATCCTTGTGCATGATGATAATTTGTGCAACAAAAGTGTCGTGCCTGTGCGCGGGGAGGTGCTACACCTCCGCACACCCTTGCCTGACGGAGTTCGAAGGTTTGCTCAAGTGTTGTTTAAGCAATGAAGATTCAATTGACTTCTTTTGAGAAGGATGGTTGGGCTGCAACAACAATTATTGATCGACACCATAGGATGTTGAAAGGGCGAAGCTTGATGATAGAGTTTTCTTTGTTTTTATGCTGTTTTGTAGCAGCTCACTTTGGTGTTTGACATATAAAAGCTAGATGTACCTTGTTATGTAGAGACTGAAATATTATTTCACAATGAAATAAAAGTTTCCTTTATTAAAAAACCAGTCATGCTTGATGACCCAGTGCCGACCGAGTACACCCTCAAGCCTAGAGCCCAAACCCGTACTGTATCTCGACAAAAAATGGGAGTTCCCCTTTCTCACATGCCCGAACAGAACTACTACTGAGCTCGGATCAGAAATCGTGTCCACTTGCTCGGTATCCTTTTTTGTTTTTTTTTTACACGTAGACAGCTCGGCATCCTGATTAACTAGTTATTCACAGCATATTGCCCAGAATGACACTAACCTGAAGACGTGCCGCTGGAGCTCATGCCGTCGGTGTGGACGGATCATTGGTACTGGAGGAAGTTTGTCAAGGACGGACAACAAGCTGGACAGACAAGTCAACTGTGTGTCAGCAGAATGGTGCACAGTTGCATGTCTTCCTGTGGTGTCTGCTATGGTTTGTAACTCGTAAGAAACCGGTTGCATTCAGAATCATTTTCCTCATTTCTACGAAAACAAATCTGGTTTAGCGGGGTTCGGAATTTTCTAGAAACCATATACTCTTGGACGGAGGGAGTATTAGTGTTCGTATCAACTTGTATAGGGCTTCATTAAAATGTGGGGGCAATAATCAGCTTCTTTAGAACAATGGTGGGCGCCTAACGTCGCCTAAAAGTTCAAGCTTTAGGAAAAAAAAAAGTGGGAACAAGAGCCATGATGAGTTAGGAAGAAGATTAGGCCCGAATAAGCTGGGAGCCCGTACTGCTGCTGCAGTAGTACCGTTTGTTTCGTCGACATTTTGACCTTTTTATGCAACTGTAACCTTGGGTCAGTCTACTCTACTCTTTGAATAACAGGCATAAATGTGTACTAGCTTGTGTAAATGTGAGAAAGGAATAATATATTTTGAATTAATGGTGCATGTAGGGATGAAAGCTGTCGGGGTCGGAAAAGGGTTAAATCATTTTCAGTTTCATATTTTTTCTCGGTAGCGAAATCGATAGCGGTACTTGCGAAAACAAATACGGCGTCGGTATTACGGGAATATCGAAAATGAAATTACAACGACAGAAATATGCGGTATCGATCGGGAATCGATAATAAATGTCGGTAACACAAATCACAGTCGTGTATTAGCCATATCACATCATGCATCAAAAATATCAAATGTGAATATATATTGTTGGTTTTTTAACTAGCTACAAATGTATCATAGGAAGTACTGGCGGCTGCCGATGAGTGATGACTCCGTTCTGTTTTCATATGATAGGAAGGAGCTTGATTTCTTTCCCTGATTAACATTCTGCTTTCTCGGTGCAGCCGATCTTTTTTGGCACGCGGGAAGATAATGCTAAGGTTAGACTTAGACCAATCTTAATTTATTGCCTAAATTAATTTTAAATATAATATATATATTTTGATTGACTAGACTTGGTAAAATATCAACGGTAATTTCCGGCTTAAAACGGAAATTGTCGGAAACGATCGGTAAAGTCTAAAATCGTTTTCATTTTTGTATCCAACAAATACTTCCATTTTTGTTTCCATTTTCTCGGTATATCATTTTCAACTAGTACGGTCGGGAAAAGTCGGAAACGAACCTCGGTTAGCCGATAAATTCCGTTTTTGCTTTCATCCCTAGGTGCATGTCTGCGTAATCTACAGAAAAATACGGAGCCAAATAATAAAAATACAGGGCAGCTTGCCTAAAGTCACATTGAAGAATATTGGTTTTCTACCAGTGCCTCGCGCGAGGAGCAGCTTTTACTTAGTCTTTTTGATACCTGGAAATCGGCATATTAGTTGGCTTCTATCATCAGTAATCTGGCCATCTTTGTCCTCGTCTAAGATAAATGCTCATTTTAGCTCATCTCCTAACTATTAATTAAACTCCCATAGTGTGTGCTCACCAAGACGAGAATACGTATTTATTTGATCAACTTGCTATAGTTGGAACGGTCAGAAAAGCATCCGTACGGGGTGCATTATTCAACATACTACTTTATTGATAATACATTGTTCTAAATGAGTAAGTATGTAGTATGAGATTGATATCGTTGACAAAACATATCTTTACTATATGGTTGTACTACATATATTCATGACAAACTGGGAACTACCCGTTGGTGGAATAATGAATCCTAGCAACCATATATTGCACGAGTACAAACGACTCTCTTGATGTGAGAATTTTTTGTATGCCGTGTCATGATGGCAGGCGCATAAGGTTCCATGTGCCACACGCCACTATATTGTGCTACTATCACTACGGGAAAGCCCTGATTTGCCGAGTGCCAAAAGCACTCGACAAAGCTAGTATTACACTCGGCAAAAAATTTGCCAAGTGTAACACTCGGCAAAGTTCGGACGGCAAACAGCTCTCAGCAAAAGCGAGTTTGCCGAGTGCTTTTTGTCGAGCACTCGGCAAAGTGTTTGCCGAAGGCCAACACTCGGCAAACGTTTTAGAAAATAATTAAAAAAAACACCCGTCGCCGCCGGCGGCTACCACCACGCCACCGCCGCCGGCCACCCCCACCACGCCAGGCCGCCGCGCCGCGCCGTGCGCAGATGAGGGAGCACCGCCGCCGCATGGACCGCGCCCAGCTGTGCGTTGGGGTCGCGTCCTGCCGCCACCGCGCCTCGCGAGCCAACGGAGCGCCGTCGCTGCTGCTGCTGCACGTGCCGGGCGCCGCGCCCTGCCGCCGCCCTGGCCGGGGTCGGGCCACCTCCGCCACACCTCGCCGGCCGAGCAAGCGCCGCCGCCGCCGCACGTGAGCCGAGGGAGAGCCGCTCCTCGCCAGCCTGGGAGCACCACCGCCGCTGCTGCACACGTCGGGCACCGCGCCATGCCGCCACCACGCCGTCCACGCTGCCATGGCCGGGGTCGGGCCGCCTGCCGCACCTCGCCGGCCAAGCGAGCGCCAAAGTCGCCGCACGCGAGCCGAGGGAGCGCCGCCCCTCACCAGCCCTGGGAGCGCCGTCGTGCCTCCCTTGCCGGGGCCGGGCCACCTCCGCCATCCCTCGCTGGCCTGGAGCCTCTGCTGCAGCTCCATGGGAGAGAGAGAGAGAGAGAGAGAGGTGGAAGAAGAAGAAGAGGCCGGTTGGGTGGATGAAATTTGGGGATGGATCCGGCTGCTTTGGATTGGACCAATGAGAGGCCACCATTTTAAAGAGACGGATCGCTGACGTGGCAAATTGTGTTTTCTTGTTTTCTTTGTACGTTTATTTTGAGGTATTAAACAATCTCAAATACAAAAATTGTCAACAACAAAGTTTTAGATTTCGTGGAGGTCTACAAATTTCATTTTGGTAACTTCTCCATCCGAGGTCGTTTACAAAATTTGAATTTCAAATTTGAGAAATTCAATTAGTTTTCGTTGACAATATGATTTCAAATAAAAATGTCATTAACTACAAACTTTCATAACTTGTTATGATCCTCAGCTCTCATTTTGGATGTTCATCCATATGAGGTAATTTGAAATAAAAAATCAAATTTCAAATTTGAGAAACTTCAAATATACTTTCAGTCGACAGTTGAAAAAAAATAAAATAATACCAAATAAATTCAAAAAATCACCAAAATTTGTGTAAATACATTTCCTATGTTCTATTAACTAACAAAAAAGAATTAGAGTGAAACAATAATGTCACCGTTGTTTTGACTCAAAATCTAAACGAGCACCTCATAACTCTATGGATCTTCTTCGGAGAACCTCCGGTTTGTAAAGAACACGCGTAACAACTTTTGAGAAACTTTTTCTATGATTTAGCATGGCTTCCACGTATGATTTTATGATACCAGCGCGAGTTTCGTAATTTTCAGACTTTGTTTGAATTTTATAAAATTAAAATATTATTTCACCCCTTGTTCAACCTCATATTTCATGTACAAGATGCGCGATTTTTCCGTTCATTTCATGGTTACACCCTCACATTGTACTCAGGAACATGAATATCATTTTTTGAGTATCTACATTTCAATATTGTAATCATTTGTAGTTCAAATTTGAATTATCTTCAATAAATACTTTAAATAAAATAATTTACTTAAATATAACAAAAGAATCGAGAAAAAATACCAAACTTCAACATGAAGTAACATGCATACATACATTCATGGCTGAAAAAAAGAGAGGCCAAAAACAAAAAAAAAAAAGAAAATAGTTTGCCGAGTGCCGGTGTAGGGCACTCGGCAAATGATGGAGTTTGTCGAGTGCCACGGTGCGGCACTCGGCAAACTTTGGGTTGCCGAGTGCCATCATTTTGCCGAGAGTTTTGGTGTCGGTACTCGGCAAATTCGTTGTTTGCCGAGTGCCCGACAAAAGGCACTCGGCAAACCGCGGAACACACGGCATATAGCCGGTTTCCCGTAGTGTATATGCTCATGGGAACTCGCAGGCGATGGCAAAATAGATGGCCATTGTTGCTTCTTCGAGGACGAAACTTATCGAATATATGTAATTTAAATATAGACCTTCAACGATGCCAGTGGTAGCAAATAATTAATGCCGCAGATTTCAACACCTACTATCTCAGGATACAATATATACAGGCGACCACCAGCGGTCTTCTCCTTGCTGCATAGCAAATGCCTTCCGTGTTCTAGCTCATCAATTGTAGAGTAGTCGCAGCTCACATCCCAAGCGTCTTTGAGCATAGGTATATGCGGGATGGCCGGAGAAGGGTGTATCACCACCAGTGCAAATATGCGCGATTATGGTGGCCGAGTGACGTTTTCCGTCGTGATGACCTGCCTTATGGCCGCCTCCTGTGGCCTCATCTACGGCTATGACAATGGAATCTCAGGTGTGAATTATGGTCTATTTTTTTGCAATTTTTCATGAGAGACTCTTGGTCGGAATTAGTAGATCCAGCCATAGCTAATAATTTAGAATTTAGCTAATAATTTTCATCACACTCCACACAACGATGATTGAAAAAGAGTAAATGGTTTGTTCCATTTAGAATTTTGCTAATAATTTTCAGAAATAGTCTTTAAGGTTACTTTTCTATATTCTAACAATAATATTCAATCGATTGCTCAATTGAAGGATACATATCGCCCAACTCTGTACCCTCTTTGATCAAAATCATTGTAGGATTTTACTTGGTCAAATTTTACAACTCTGAACATTAGTTATATATAGAATTATAATATAATTAAGGTCACTGTTACTTGTATCATCATGAAAAGTACTTCCACCATATGTAGTCCTTTTTCGGTTGAAACATCATATATTAGTACTAATTTAGTCTATAGTCACGGTGAGGTGTCACTGAAGACATTGCCACTGTCTTAAACAACTTATATTTGGATCGAAGAGATATTTATGATTGGACTCCACTAATCAATTTAATCCGGGCTCATCCAGTCTTCTCTCGTAGTTCACACATATTTGACTTTATTAATGTGGCGGCAGCTTATTAGGTCATCTAAATATTCTATGCATATGTCATACAAGGGTGTGCTGGATGCAAGAATCTCAGAAGATCACAACATATTGAACTTATGTGATCCTAAAGAAGTTGAGAAAAATTATTTCACATTCAAATGGTCCCAAACACAAGTTTTTGTTAAGTTAGGTGGTGTGACTTACTCGCAAAAAAAAAGTAAGTTAGTGTGACTCAAATGAAGTCATGCCTTAGCAAGTTCTTTCCGGAAGTATACGAAGTGGATCATCTACTCTGGCAATAATTAAATTCAGTGTATAAATAATGTTATACAATGACAAAGTTATAATAATGATACACAACGAAAAGGCTCTAGCGCGTAGCCCTCCGCGTCGCCTCTCTCATGGCGGCACCACCACCAGCCAAAAGCCCACCTCCATTGAGCAACCTTGGCCCGCGGCGATGCTGCACAATCAGCGTCCTACGCACCGGGTCAGCTCCACTCCCCCCCCCCCCCCCCCCCCCGCCACACACACGATTCGTGTATACGTTCCTCTCCATGATACTCCTCCCACTCTTCAGATCTTAGACGCCTCGAAACTCCTCCATGTCTGGCTGGTGTTCTGCCCGCCGGATCCAGGCTTCTTTGAGCCAGATCTGGTTCGCCCCCAAGATGTTGCTGCTGGTGCCATGGCGATGGGGCATGGCGGCTCCGCGTCAGTGTAGCGCACTAGCTTGTGGTTTGCGCTGTGGTCACATGGTGCCTGCGGGCATGGCCGAGTGGCTTTGCATCACATGGGTACGAGGTTAGCTCCCGGCGAGCTAATTCGCTCGTGGAGGCTGGGCCACCGGTCCGGGCTCGGCGACGCCCTGGTGGCGTGGCTGGCCTTGTAGTGTTATGCAAGTGGAGGGCACCTCGGCTTGGCCCATTGTGGAGGCTAGGGACTGCTTGGTCCTTGTGGTGATGGGTACCAGGCGAAAGCTTTGCTCCATGTCCTGATCCTTGGGACGCTCCATGTCCAGATCCAGTGCGGACTTGCCACCCAGTGCTCCCACCACGCGCTGACGTGCGCTCTGCGGCGGGTGGTCAGGCTGCAACGCCATCGGCTCCGGGCAGCCATTCATGGCTGGACCCGGCCGTCCCCGTCGCCTTATGCTGCTCTGTTGATGGTGGCGTGGCCACCAATGTTCTGCTCTCCTCTTGTTGGTGTTTCACTGCCATCCCTGAACTCTCCATCTGCGCTTGTGCGTGATTATCGGCGGGTGGCCTGCCATCAACCTTTTGGGTCAGCTGCCTGAAGCTCCGGGCAGGGGACCTGGTTCCTGTGCAGTCCCTAGTGTGACTGCAACTTAAGCAGTCGCACTAGGCACCGATGGATCGAAGGTGAACGGCAGAGGGCGAGCCAGAACACTGTAGCGATTTACTGTACCGGAAAACACTGTGCCGATTTACTGTAGACGAAACACTGTATCACCGAATCTGAATCGTCCCTCATCAAATCCAACGGCCAACAGTGCATGCAGTCCTAAAATGCAGTCGCCGTAGCAACTGCATTTGATCCTCATCCCCGGGCAGGACAATCATTGCTAGATATGCATGTGTTGTTGTGGCTTGGCTCGGTAGCGTTCGAGCTTTGTCATGCCGTGTGGGTCCTGCAGTTCAGTAATAGTCACCGTAAGAGAGCCCAACTCGTTCCGGTGCAGAAGCGATTTGGCTGCAGAAACTGTAATCCTTTGTATAAAACTAATTATGATAAAATTTTATCGTCAGTTTTGTTTACTCTTGGTAAGGCTGTGTATACCCAGATCTGCAGTTGCGAGTTCGATTCCAACCTGATGCGCCATTTTTTTTTTTTTACACATATGTAGCAGCGTTGGACCGGGCCTTACTCTCTTTTTACACATATGCAGCGCTGGGCCGGGCCTTGCTCTGGGTAGTTTCTCCTTCTAGCCTAGTAGCGATGGGGGGAATTAGTTCAATTCAACTCAGGGCTCATGGGATTACTCAATATAGTTTTCAAAAATAATGTATTGAAAAATATATTTACCACTATATTTGGGGAATATTTATTTCTTTAAAATGTAATTTATGACATGATAAATATAAGGGCAGTACTATGTCCATAATAACTAAATAACATGATTACTTCTCTTCTCTAATTGATTTGAAATTAAAGAAAATTTTATAAAACAATTTATTGTTATTTTTGAAACACTTAAATAAATCAGTGTATAAGATTTTCAACTTTTATACGGGACTAATACATGTGGGCACATAATGCCTATCGTTAGTGGGGAGAAAACTTAGTGACAGAAAAAAGAAATTTTGACAATTTAATACTGTCGTAAAATTGCGACGCTCACTTTAAGCCTCGATGACAAACAAGTGTTTGACACAAAATAGTTTTGGCTTAGTTTGTAACGATTTCTATCTTGTCTTTGTGACGCAGATCTCATTTTCGTCACTAGACTCATTTGACTTCTATGAATCGTCATAAACAAGTTGTCTTAGTGATGTTTTGATCGGTTGTCACTCCATAACCGTCATAGAAGGCTGGATTTCTTGTAGTGGCTGTTGATGGTGGCGTGGCCACCATGGTCCTGCTCTCCTCTTGTTTGTGCTTCACTGCCACCCCTTGTGCTTGTGCGTGATTATCGGCGGGTGGACTGCCATCAACCTTTTGGGTCAGTGGCCTGAAGCTCCGGGCAGGACAATCATTGCTAGGTATGCATGTGTTGTTGTGGCTTGGCTCGGTAGCTTTCGAGCCTTGTCATGCAGGCGTCACACGAAATGACACCAAAATATACTCCATCTGGCCCTTGCATTGTGTGTCATTTCTTCCTTCGTAGCGTTGTTGAGATGCCCTTGCATCGCCAAGCCTAGGATTCTCCGAGTGAAAAACCCTGGTCTACCTTGCTGCTTGATCGAGCAATGGTGGCGTTTTAATGGCATGCCCTCCTTGGAGGCATTGTCGTGGAGTATTGCATGGGTTAGCATTGATCCTACACTGATGTGTGCATTGGCATCACGAAAAATCATCGCCATGTTGTGATCAGTGTACTAGGGCACGGTGTTGTTATTATTTGTGGATATGACACATTTTACCCTTGTGTTGGGTTCTAATATCTTTCCGAGTAGTTATGCCACAGTTTCACCCTTGTGCTGGGGCTAGTTGATTTAGGTCTAGTTTAGCTAGGTAGTTATCACAGCTTTAGCTAGCCTGATTTTCTCTAGGGTAAATTGCAAATCCCACCCCATAAGCCTCTCTTTTTCTGATATTTCACCCCATAAGCCTATTTGTTGCAAATTCCCACCCACCCAACACTATGTAGTTTGTATTTCCCACCCTATTGCCCACGTGCGCCGCCGGCTGCTGCCCCGAGGCAACCATGCTGCCTGCCGCCAGCGTGCCCGAGCCGCTCCACCTCCTCCTCGCCCGCCAGCGCCGCTCGTCTTCTTGACCGGTCGCCGCCGCTCGCCGTGCCTGCGCGCCCCTCTGCTCCCTTTGCATCTGGGCGCCTACGCCGCACCCGTCCTCCCCTTCCCCCACTAGCATGGCAGCAGGTAGCAGGCCGTGGAGACGAGCCACGCTGATGTCGGCGACGGCATGAACGACGCGCTGGCGCTGGCCATGGAGACGAGCCACACCGCACTCAACGTCCATCGGGTTCCTGCCGCCGTCGCGATGAGCCAGCGTGCTCGCCGGACCATCGCGGCCAACGCGGCCGCCCTTGCGCTGGCCCTCTGTATTTCATTCGAGCGAGACATTTCTGTTTGTCTGGGTGGCATCTCGATGATGTCACCACTGAATTGTATTGATTATTTAAAGTTGTGTGAGTTCGATCTATTCTCAATCTCGTTTGGAGTACAGAGGAATTGGGAGGTTCGTGCATTGAGATAGTGTTCCAATCTCCTCTTGCCTTCGAGAATGGAGACGCTTTTTCTGATACTCTGATGACGAACGGAGTTCATCGTATGAAACAGTGATAATCTTTGTGAAGAATCTAACTGGGTACAGGATGGGGGAAGAATTGCACTGGGTACAGGATGGGGCTCGGACGAGAAGGCGTTGATCGAGATACTTGGCCACCGGACGGCAGCGCAGCACACAGAGATCGCCGTGGCACGCCGATCGCAGGACGGCGCGCACGAGCACGCCGGCGAGCTGCAGAGGCACAAGGCGCAACTCGAGCTCGCGTCGGTGTGGATCTCGCATTCGTGGAGCTCGTCAATTCGTGGGAGCAGCTGGAGCTCGCCAATTCGTGGGCGCAGCTGGAGCTTGCCAATTCGTGGGTGCAGTTGGAGCCCGTGTTCGTGAAGCTTGCCAATTCGTGGAGCTCGCGTCGGCGTTCGCGCATCCTCACGCTGCCTGAGAGCCGCTCGCGCGTGTAGCGGAGCTCGCCGAGGTGGGATTCTTTGACGGTGGTGGCGCTATTGACGACCTGGGCATGTCAGCGCCGTCCACTCGGCCGATGCCGCCGCCACGCGGCACGAGGGTCTCCTCCGGCGTGGAGGGCGCGTTGCAGCCGGTGGCAATGTTTTAAATAGCGGGCTAAGACCTTTAGCGGTTGATGTTCACAAAGGCTAAGAAAGGCGGCTAAGCCCATTTAGCGATTTCACAATACCATTAAAAATTAGTAAATAATTAGACATAAAACATGATACCAAGAAATTTTTATGGGCTAAAATAGGACTATGCCTTCATGCCTTCATTGCATCATCATTCATAGTTTTAAACATCTTCATTTAGTTGGTTAAATCATCTTTTAAAGTTTCAGACGTCATGAAAAGCTTTATGCCTACACCGCACTACCATTTAGCCGGCTAAATCACCTTAATTTAGCGGATTTAGCCGGCTATAGCGGTGGTATAGCGGGCTATGAGGCTTAGCGCTAAACGGAGCTTAGCTTAGCCCTTTGTCTCTCCAGAGGCTATAGCGGGCTATAGCGGTGGCTATAGCCGGCTATTTAGAACATTGGCTGGTGGCCGAGGGCAACGGCGTGGTTGGGCGGAACCTGGCGCGACGCTGCTCGGGGAGGACGACAAGCACGTGGGCAATGGGGGGCAAAATCCAACTCTACAGTGCTGGGTGGGTAGGGGTTTGCAACAAATAAACTTATGGGCTGGAATTTCGAAAGACATATGGGGTGGGGTTTGCAATTTACCATTTTCTCTAATTAACCAAGTGATTTAGGGTTTTTGCACTCATTGATTTGTGGTTTGCCATACTTTTAATACATTTAGGTGGGGATGCTCTCCCCTCCGTTGACCGTGAAAAAAAAATAAGGATACACAATTTACAGTCCTTCATAATTGAAACTTGACTTTATAATTGAAACTTGACGTCGGCCCTGGAGAATTAAAACTAGGTCCCCCTACGTCATATAAACATGACCAGATGGAGTATATTTTGGATCGAAGTGAGTATGTCTGATTAAACTACGTCAATTAGTTTACATCTTTTACCACATGCAGCCACTCTACTGTCGCGAATTACATGTATATGATGCTTAGGTTATCTAAATGTTCTTTGTATGTGTCTATACAGGGGTCTGGTGGATCCATGATTGATGATTCTCACAATAACATCTTACGTATAACAGTTAGGTTCCAATAGGAATTGAGCAAAAATAGTTCAGTAAATGGTCCGATCCCTAACATAAGGTTTTGTTACACTAGGCGGTGTCACTCAAATGGAGTCATTCCTAAGCAAGTTCTTTCCGGAAGTGCTTACCGCGACCAAGACTACAAAACGCAGTATCTACTGCAAATATGACGACCAATGGCTTACAACATTCACGTCGTCGTTGTTCCTCACTGCCGCACTGTCTTCACTTGTTGCAAGTCGGTTCACAAGGATGGTTGGCCGCCAGCGCATAATGCTTTTTGGTGGTGCAATGTTCCTTGCCGGTGCCATCCTGAATGGTGCCGCCATTAACATTGCCATGCTCATCATTGGACGTATGCTCCTCGGTTTCGGCGTTGGATTCACCTTTCAGGTACCATACAACATGACAAAATCATTGGTAACTTCAGCTAGAAACCAATAGTGACTTGGAGTAAACTGAACCACTCTAACGATAACAAAGAATTTTTTTTGTTCCTACAGTCTGCTCCAGTGTACCTTTCTGAGACAGCACCGGCAAAGTGGCGGGGCGCCTTCGCCTCCTCCTTCAGCTTCTTCCTCGTCCTTGGCGGACTTTGTGCGAACATTACCAACTACTTTGCCGACCGCATTCCCAGCTGGGGCTGGCGCATCTCACTCGGCGTGGCGGCCGTCCCGGGAGCCATCCTTGTAGTGGGCGCCCTCTTCGTCTCCGACACACCCAGCAGCCTCGTCCTCCGGGACCATCCTGACCAGGCTCGTGCTGCGCTGCAGCGCATCCGCGGCACCGACGCCGATGTCGACAGCGAGTTCAAGGACATAGTTCGTGCTGTTGAAGAGGCGAAACAGAACGAAAAGGGTGCGTTCCGGAGGCTGTTCAGCAAGCAGTACCGGCACAACTTGATTGTCGGGGTGGCCATACCTTTGTTCTACGAGCTCACGGGTATGACTGTCGTTGCCGTTTTCCTGCCAGTGCTGTTCAGAACTGTTGGGTTCAACAGCCAGAGAGCTATCCTTGGGTCGGTGATATCCAGCACGGTGGCCTTGTTCGCGACATTGCTGGGTTCCTTGGTCATGGACTATACCGGCAGCAGGTTTCTGTTGATCACCGGTGCCCTGGGCATGATGCTTTGCGAGGTAAGTGTCCTTATGGACCTGCTACAGTTGCAACATCTGTTGTTCGTGCGCATTGCAAAACATTTACTTAATTGTCTTTTTCCTTTTGATAATAAAAAGGTGGCCATAGCGTGGGTCATGGCGGCTCATATGGGGCTGCACAACGCAGTGTCGATGCCGCGGAACTACGCGACTGGCGTGCTGGTTCTGATCTTGCTAGCCATGTTCTTCTTCGGCGTGTCGTGGTCCAATGTCAGGTGGCCGTTGCTGAGCGAGGTCTACCCGGTAGAGGTCAGGTCAGCCGGGCAGGCCATCAGCGTCTCCGTATGGCTCTGCCTCACTTTCTCCGAGCTCCAGGCGTTCATCAAGATGCTCTGCGCCATCAAGTATGGCGTGTTCCTAGTCCACGCAGGCTGCCTCCTCGTCGCCACGATTTTCGTCGCCTTGTTCTTGCCGGAGACCAATGGCGTGCCTCTTGAGGTCATGCGGTCAGTTTGGACGGATCATTGGTTCTGGAGGAGGTTTGTCAAGGATGACAAGCAGAACAACTACGTTAACAATCTGTAAAAGATGTATTGGGTCAATTAGGTCTGACAACCGCTGTAAGATTGCCTTTCAAAGTAACCCACCAAGAAGCCACAGGTCATTCCATATACATTTTCACATTTAATCCAGCCCAAATCCTCCAGAGTCCAGATGATGCCATTTTTCAGCAATTGCGTCCTCAAGATGCTGCCCCATGTTTAGGAGATGCCATTTCGCAGTCCAGCTTCAAGGATACTCCCCCACTCCCCCAAAACCATCAAAATGTCCAGAGCTTCAGAAAAGGATGCAACCTAAAACATAGCAAAATCTTTCTTTGACGTAATTAGTACAACTATTTTTTATCCACAAAAATCCTTTCACACTACAAGAAAGTCTTTTGTCAATAGTGACGCTCAATGGACGAAATTTTCTTGTCACCAGCAATCATTAGTGATCTTTGCACATGGCATGTTAATCACTAAATTTGTGGCGACGGTGTCACAATATTGTCAAAAAAACATCTGCCACACCAAACATGGCAACTATGTGGCAATGCATGTGATAAATTACAGATTTGGCCCACTGATATACCATTTTTAGTTTGGTTGTTTCGTCATAAATTATCATAGTCTGAGTAGTCAATTTCTTAGTGGGCCGGTAAACTTTTGGCTCATGTTTCGTCAATCCAAATCATGAAATAAGTGGGCTCACTTTTTGTTGGGCTTAGACAGTTGTGGTCCATGTTTGGGTTGTCACAAATCATTGTCTTGTCAAAAAGGGCTATTCATGGCCTTTTTCTTATTGGGCTTAATTCAACAACAATGTGTATTGTGTTGTACATGTAGATTTGCTTGTAATCTTTTATATGATTTTAATGCAAAATTTAGTTAATGGTGATTAATCAGGTGGTAACAAAATGAAGCAGTAGTAGGGTGAAATGCAATCAAATGCCAGGCAAAGATTGGAAGGGTAACGGGAAAGTTAATATCCTATAACATTTTTCAACTCTTTTCGTTACTTTTGATGAGTTGTTTTACTAAGGAGTGGGCTTATGACATTAGCCTTACGATCAAGGAGGAGAACGTTGATGTTCATCGGGCTGTTGGTTATGGTCTTTTATCATTAGTGCACGATAAAAGATTTTATTTTATTTTTGGAGGGGTTTGCGCTCCTGTGACAGGAAGACCGTCGCCACCTGCTGCAATTCACTGCCGTTGCCACAAAGAATGATGTCGGGAAGCTGACCACCTGATCGCCACTACACTGACGACCTACACCCACACTCATGGCTTATTCCTCTTCCAATGACGGTAACCGATGCAAAAAGTTGAGAAGTAAATATTCTACTGCCAGAATAGGATGGTTAGCGTTAATTGATGGTGCATTAGTCCTAACAGCAATGGCCTCCCTATTCCTGGTGGAGAAGCTCTGGAAAACAGCACTTAAGCTTTGACTGTAACTGGAAACATCTCTGGTGGATTATTTGTTGCATGCCTTGCAGCTCAAGAAAATGGATGTCAGTTATAACCAAGGCATAATGCAAGCACCATTATCTTGAGAGTAGAGATCTGTGGATCACGGGAGCAGAGGAATGCAAAAACTATTATACAACACAGATCAATCACCATCGATATGACCTTATCATCATTCCTGAAAGGTCAGCGGCAATGCCAAAGTCAGCATGGGCTAGTGCCCTTTTTCATTCACCATGACACCATCCTTTTATTCTTGCATTTCTCACAACACAAGCCCCTTACTCTGTTCTCTCTCTGTCAGGAGCCCGAGCGTCTTCCCTTTCTCGCCCCTTCCCGGCTCTTTGGCGAGTGGCGATTGGTCGACGCACGCCGTGAGCCTAACAGAGGGTGGTTGCTATTTCAATTTCATATTTACTCGCCGTCGCCGAGAGCCGTCATCCACATCTTGTGGTCAATATAGAACGACAGAACCCCCCCCCCCCCTCCCCCTGCACTTAAACCTGTGGTTAACACGAACAGAGTACTCTGTCAAGTAGTCTCCCTCTCCCAGCGTTGCGTCGCCGGTTTTCATCTTCTCATCAGGATATCTCTGCCCGTAATTGCTGATCGGGTGCTGTTCATTTCTTTGGTGCAGAATGCAGAGGCAGCTAGAAGAACATTGGCTTGCAAGTCAAAATCGCTGCCTGGATTATTTTTTTCTGATTATGGAAATTTTTCCCGGCCTAATTGGTTCACAGCTCGCAATGGCTAATTACACCTTGCAAAGCGCAAAGCCATTAGTTGATCCCTTGAACGAAATACTTTGTTTGGGCCATATACAGGATCTTCCCTTGTGCAGTTGTGCTTGTGCTTATGCTGACGGGAAATTGCAGGCCTCCTGCAAATCTCCACTTCTGAAATCTGATCCACCAACGGTGTCTATTTGGGCTGCTTCTGCTCACTAAAACTTGCGCACCCGGACCATTGCAGCGGGGGCAACGCCTGTGCGCGCGCAGCATCTTGGCCGGCCGGCAAGGGACGCTGTAAGCCGCCCGATGTATATCCCAGGGTCAAGATTAGCGAAGACCTCGTTCAAACGCGCCCCAGAACGCGCGCTGCTTTGCCAGTTCCGCCGCCGCCCGGCGACCTCTACAGGACAGCGTTCATGGAGTCATGGTGCTCGTTTGATCCCCTCTGCTTCTTTTCACGACGGAAAATAGGATGCCAGCTCCCTACTCCTTTCTCCTCCATGCTTGATCAGATGACGGATCCATGGCGCCGGAGATGCTAATCTAGTAATCTCTCGCGTAAGATCTGACTTGCGAATGAGTTAGTGCGTCATTATGAACTGATATTCAGCTTTCTGAAATCCTCGCGTCAAGCTCGAGATGTTAAGCGACGCGGCAGTGCTAGTCAATGTGGAGGCCATGGCGTGGATCTCCGGCCCTGGGTACTGTGACACCCCATGTCACTAAATTGCTAATGGTGCAAACAGCCCCGAAAGCAAACTGAACTCAAATTTAAATCATTTCAAAATTCGAAATCAAAATTCAAACTATTATAAAATCCAAGCTCCAGAAAGAACTCAAACTTTTCAATAACAAGTTGAGCAACCAAAAATACCAGTGGGTAGCCTTCCTGCAACAAGAATTTTGGAGAATTTCTGGTGATTTTAGAAATTCGTTTGATGGCTCAAATAAATCCCCAAATATTGGAAAGTAACCAACTTTGACCAGCTGCCAATTGCAATTCGTTTAGAATCCTGATGTGCATGTTGGCCAGTGTGAACTCCAGGTCAAGCTCTTTCAAAAGAGATCAGTTTCGTGATTTTTGGAGATGGTTTACTATTTTAAATAGTGTGCCAAAAGCTGGGGAAAAATCACCGTTTGAAAATTCTGAGAAAAAGAAGATGGCACGCAGGGCCCGCATGTCAGCCACCCTCCTCTCTCTGACCACGCCGAACTCGCTCGCCGCGTGGCCGTCGGCGTACGGCTCCGCCGCACCGCCCACGACCGCCCCCGCTCGGACAAGAGGATAAGGCGCCCCTCCCTCCGCGTTGCTTTCTCCCCTGGTCAGAACGCCCCAGCTAGGGATGGCAACGGGTCGGGTTCGGGTCGGGTGAGGTAAACGCCCGCCCGTTAAGAAAAATGCCTCGGGTGAAATATGTCGCCCGCACCCGTCGGGTTTCGGGCGGGTTGCGGGCGCCCGTCGGGTTTCACCGCCGCGACACGCCATCGTCAGAGACAAGCAGGCGTCGCTTGACCAAAAGCAGACGCGCCCCGCAGTCCTGCTCTACCCTCGCCGGAGGAGTCGCAACCCACCACGTAGCAGCCTCGTCAGAGCCTGGAGGTGGCGGACCTCATGTCGCGTGCTGCCTCAAGCCCATCCCAGCATCGATGGTAGAGAGATGGCGGACGACTTGTTGCTTCAATCTCCACTAAGAGAACCGCCACGAGCTTCAACTCACGTGCTCGGGTGTGGCCAGGCAAAACGAGGAGATGAGCAAGAGCAGTTGGAGGTAGATGCCGAGCTGGTGGTGACATGGCGCAGGAGCGCCTGCTAGTGGCGGCGGTGTGGTGCTGGTGAGTTTGCGTGTGAATGGATAAGGTGACTGGTGGTGCTGGGCCAATCCAACGTGGTGCTATTTCTCAATATTGGGCCAGGCTGAAATTTAAGGTAGATTTGGTGCTGCTATTTTCCCACATTGGGCCAGGTTGGGAGTTAAATTCGAAGTTGGGCTGTGCTTGGGCCAGGTTGGGAGTGAAATCGAAGTTGGGCTGTGCTGATAATAGAGACAATCTGTTTATTCGGGCCCCGTCGGGTCACCCGCGGGTGTGAGAACGCACCCATGCCCGCGCCCGAGTTACTGCGGGTCGGGTGCGGGTGTCACCCGCGGGTGAAAAACTTCACCCGCACCCGCACCCGTCGGGTGCGGGACCCGCGGGTGACCTGCACCCGCAGGTGAAATTGCCATCCCTAGCCCCAGCTCGCCCCCCCCCCCCCCCCCCCCCCCCCTCCAGCGACCGAGCCACCTGCCCGCCATTGCCGCAGCGAGCCGAGCTCGAGCCAAGCCTCCGTTGGGCGAGTCCCGGAACAGCCAGCACCGCTGCGAGCCACACCAGTGCCCCCTCCGACGTCCCCATGGCCCCGGACCCTTCCTCTCCACTGTGAGCCGGGAATCGACGTCGTCTTCCTCACGCCCGGTCAACCGCGCTGTCACCTCCTCGTCATCAATTCGTCGTGTCCGGTGAGTTTCCGGCCAATTCCTCGCTCTGGGAGCCTCTCCGCGGAGTCGCGAACTCTACTGACCTCTCGATGCCCGTCACCGTGCAGCATGTTCGCCGGGACACCACTTTTTCCCCGTCGCCCGTCGTGATGCCGTGGACGCCTCACCGGTGACCTCCCCTTCCAGTGCCCCTCGACGTCGACACGTACCTCGACGACGTCGCCCAAAGCTCTGTGACGCCGAAGCACCTGCGTGTGCACCTCCCCGTCGACCGCAACGAGCTACCGTCGTCGCCGAACCCCCGCCACCCCGCCGTACCTCGTCGCCGAGCATTCTTCGGCCGTCCCTGCTATCTACGGGCCATCTAGGTGAACTCCCCAACCCGAACCCTACCTCTCCATGCTATCCGCGAGCCCAGGGAGCCACCAGAGCTCCCTCCGGCGAGCCGCGCCACCGCCTCCGGCGAGGATCCCGGCCACAGCACTGAGAACCACACGGCCTAGATCCCGTGTGGCCACGCAAGATTCGGTGTGGCCGACTCTGTAGTCAACTGTGTGCTCCCCCTTTCGATTGGCGGGATCGTTTGTGGCTGGGATCGGATCTGCTGCGCCCATGGTCTTGTGTACCCCGTTGCGGCTTAGATCTGATTGGCCCTCATCTTTTCAAATCTTTTTCTGGTTTAGTTAAATTCCCAGAAAATCATAGGAACTTGTAAATTGCGTATAAAAATAAATACAACTCAGAAAATTATGAAACCAATTTTGTTAGCTTCCTTATGCTCAGATCTACCCAAATAAAAAGTGAACATCTTACAACTCATTTTCCTGTTTTCTGTAAAATAAATAATGTGAGAAACTTGTTTAATTAATAATAAATTCTCTAGTGCTCCACAAATCCTGAACTTTGGCATACTTGTTAATCTACTGACTACACACATGCAAAGCATTTTTCCACTGTCATATGTGACTTAATAATTTTTCTATGATTTAAATCGTATGTTTCATTGTATAAATTAGTATAAATAATTCCTTAATCAATAAATCATGAAACTTCACCGTAAATCATTTTCAATGGTGTAGTTCACCAGAAAAATGCCACTGGACATAAATTAATTTTCGAAATCAAATTATTTATTTAATCAACTCAAGTTAATTAAAGGGTTAACTTAAACAAGAGTCAATGAAGGAAATACTCCAGACGAAAGTAATTAAGCAAATTAATCATTTACACTTACAGTGTAAATGACTGTCCTATAAATAAATAAATTTTAATTGCATCATGTTATTGCATCTAACTTGCATTTCCTTGTCATGGCATATAGCTCTCGAGGTGATTCAGGAGTAGGTGGAGGACCAGGATGCTGAGCCGCTCAGGAGGAGCCACTGACTGATCGTTGCTGACTGTGCTAGTGATAGCGTCGTTCCTGAGCCAGGCAAGCCCCGGTGCATGCCTCCCTATTTAGGATTTTATTTTCGCACTTGATTGGGGCTAGTAATTGATTGTGCATTAGGTTTATTAGGAGTTGATATGAAAACTTAGAACCGCATTAGGACTACCCTTCCATATCCTACCTTGTGTCCTATTTTTGTAGATGTGGTCTAGGTTACTGTAGCACCCCCACCTCAAATTAATGAGGGGTTAGCTACCAGGATCATTATCGGGTGATGCTTGACGAAGCAAGCCTCCAAATGACCACACACATAAGCATAAGTAACATAAGTTTACAGATAGGTTTAATTATTACATTGGTTCCATATTTACATAAGGTTCGATTTAGGTACATGGTTCTTAATTTACAATAAAAGAGTTCGAAATTCGATTACACAACACAAGCGGAAGCGAAACACACTACGATAACTAAAGTAAAGTCATGTCAGGCCATAGACACAACGTTACTCTTCAGGCTCCGAGATGGCGAAACAGCACATCTCAAAGGACCACTCACCTGCAAAAGGATTCAACAAAAGCCCTGAGCAACTAATACTCAGCAAGTCTTACCCGTAAAAAATGGTCTTCTAAGACCGACTCCTAACATGCAGGGGGCTAACTTGTCAAAGAAGAACTTTGCAAATAAAAAGCTCTAAAGTTCATCCTTACTTTCATATTTCGCCAAATTTATCTTTAGAGCGGGAATACAAAGATTTGCACCTATACTAGCACATACAAGTTGCAATACAATTTAAATGTAATACAATTCAGCAATATTTCATAATCACATATACTCTTACTACGAGGTGTCACAGTGAACAAGTGGTACTCAATAAACCGCGGAGGGACGGCGACTCGAATCGATTTACATCCTGCAGAGAAACCCGAGATACACGACGCACGCATACTCGAAAGAGACACGTACGGCAAACCGTTTACAAGACACCATAAGGTCGAGCCGATTTCCCCCTCTCCCGGACATACTCCTCCACGCGATATCCGCCGCTGGACTATCCGTGGTTAGCCCGTATGCCCTCCTTCCTACACAAACCCGCGACACCATACCATCTTCCATCACCAAAAGAGAGGGGGAGCACCGTCCAACACATACAGTAATCGAGCTACTAGGTTTACTAGTTCCCGTACACTAGCGTGCATCCGGTACGTTCAAACTTGCCCAGCGGTGCCACAACGAACGGTCCTCAATCGACACAAATGGGGCTATGGCGAACAAGGCATCCTTGTCACCTCAACCTACACTTGACTCATCCCCGTTCGGTCTCAAGTTCATAGTAACATGGTGAGAGCGAAAATAAATCCCAAACCTTCTACTTCGAGCAATCTCCATATCACTCGAAGTTTCCTAGCGATGACTCTTTAATTAAGCGTAGCCATCTAAACGTGGACTTTGCTGCTGACCTACCCCATAGGCATAAGATCGCTAATGCGTCTAGGGTTCCAATCATGCCCTAAACTTAATGCACAAAACACGACTCGAAGTACATATGAGAAAAAAAAATATTTGCAAACACGGGGATGCACCGGGGCTTGCCTTGGGACAGGGGGTTAGTCTCCTCAGCTACGACCACAGCAGCTCCTGGCTCCTCAGTCGCGATCTCCACGTCCTCGAGTCCGGCGTCGATTCCTAAATGGATGCATTTGCGACAATAAAAGTTAGCGACACGAGTCAAGGAACTTACTTGACAGAATGTTATCATGATGTTATTAAGTAAGAATGACATGTGCTCTGACTTAGGATCATGAGTGAGGTGCTTAAACACTTAAGGATATAATTGGGAAAAAGTCTTTTAAGCAACTAGTTAAATATGTACACTAATTCCTTTGTAAAATTTCCTTAAAATGTTCTGGAAGGCTAAAATTTTATGTTACATTTTATTTGGTGATTTTATTACTTGGATTGCAACATATCCAAAATTTGGAGCAAATCTCATTAAGGATAAAATATTAAAAATACTTATCCAAGAGACTTGAAACTGAAATTAACTAAAGGTTATGATGAATTTCATGGATTGGACTTGGGGACATGGTGAGGGATCTAACATAGGTCAGGCATGCCAAAAATCAGCTCACGTGCATGTGTAGTTATTGTTATAAAATTAAGATTCTGTTTTGCTTCTCTGATTTTTAGAAAATTAATTATACATCCTACAGATGTTTATGTTGCACCAACAGATAGATCTCACTTCAAGGATTCCCGAACAATTTAGTTTGCAATTTTTGGATATCCAGAACTCCAGATATAGATTTTTGAAGTTTGTACAATTTCTGAACAAGTTCGAGTTATTTACGAAATTGCCACCTTCGTTTTCCTTAGAACAGAGGTACAGGCAGCGACCATAAATCCTAGAAATTCATTGATTTGGGTGGTGGGATTGCACAATAGATGAATCAATAGATGAGTAGGTATGAGAGTAAGCTTCAAATGCAAGGAGTTGTAATATAGCTCACCGGAGATGAAGAATTTTACGGTGAAGCCGACGTAGGTCACTTGACGGCCACCATTAAAATTCTCCTTCGATCTCTAGCTACGGTTGGGGAAATTCCGATTGAAGTGGATGGGAAGCTAGAGGAGTCCCTTGTGCACAAACTTGCAGTTGTGGTTGAGCTTGGGGAAGCAATGGAGTAGGGGTGCAGCGCTAGCTTGACGTTGGCAACAATGGTGGCTCTGTTTCGGTGGGAAGGAACGGAGGAGGAGGAGTGCCAGTTGACGCAGAGGAAGAGGATAAGGTTGGGGAAGTGGTCTGCACGCCCATACCGTGGGGAACCGGCCGTGCAACGACATGACGCCAGCCACAGGAGGGTTAGGCAGTGCGGCGCGACGAGGAAGATGACACCCGTCGCTACAGTGTCAATTTCGAATTTTGATGATTTTCTTCGGTTCAAACTGATTTGATTTGAATTTGGTCTTCCCGAGCTCCAACAAATCTGAAACAATTCAGGTCTGCTAGGCTTCACTGAGAGGAACAACTTTTCTAATTACGAGTTTGTCCAATTCGGCTTATTTTTGAATTTAAAATTCGTTCAAACCCTAAGTTTGACAAAAGGACAAGCATTTAATTGACCCTTTAGACTTTTGCAAAAAATCTCCAAAAATCTCCAAAATTCTCTTTTAGCCCCTGGATGATGAGGAATTTTTCATTTGGGTCCACTTGTATAGAAAATTTTAAAGTTGTAGTTCAAATGCTTGTTTGGATGAAATTTATCCAATTTGAAGTGATTTTGAATTCCTTTTTATTTCTCTTTGATTTCTCTTGATCATTTTCACTAATTGAGGTTAGTAACTTGATTAGGGACCAAAATTGAGTGGGATGTTACAGCCCTCCCCCCTTAAGAAAATCTCGTCCCGAGATTTGCAAAAAGTGCGGAAAAGAGGGGGTAAAAAGGTTGCTTGTTTTACCTCGATTGCGAAGCGAGAAAATTTGGAAACCTGGAATTCAGAAATTCCTCTTGTTCCCATGTAGCCTCTTCTTCCGAGTGATTGCTCCATTGCACTTTGTAGAAAGTAATGGTTTTGTTGCGAGTCACTCGATCCTTTTGGTCGATAATTTTGACGGGATACTGTCGTACCCCATT
>RWGY01000434.1:0-90385 GCA_007726485.1 Eragrostis curvula
CCAATATGACCCTTCGCAACGTCTTTACTCTTCCGATAGGAGATCAAGGGTAACTACTTGTACTTCGGCATTCTTTGCTTCCACCATTGATTCTTACTTACTAATACGTTCATAATATTGCCGTCCCCGCCGCCTCTGTGTGAGTTCATCGAGTATGTTGACACTGAGCAGACACCAGAGGATATAGCCCATGTGTACCGTGTCGCTCAACGTGCAAGAAGGCATTGGCTTGATATGGAAGCTGAGGAAACGAGAGAGGAGGAACGCAGGAAGATGAGGCAGGAGGACGAAGAGCGTCGACGCAAGTACGAAGCGGAACGCAAGCAAAGAGGGGAGGCGGAACGAAGGCGCAAACAAGAGGAAGATCGGCTTGCTTATGAGGCCCGCGAAGCCGAAAGGGAGAGGATGCGCGAGAGAGCTCGCCGCGCTAGGGCAGCAGGTCCGGATGCCTTCAGAAAGGGGAAATATCCCCGTTGCACTCAGTAGACACCTCATATGTCATTCCACCTTTTAGAATACTATGTTCACTGTGAGTGAAATTTATTTCCCTAAGGCGTGTTAGGAGTAGATCGATGGACACGTAGCTTTGTCATGTGCATCGAAACACGCCATTGTTCCCTCTTCATTGTATGTATGTTGCGTCCTAAGTATGAATGTTGAAGGCGGGTTCTTCTGTTTTTATTATTTTCATGTCCATTCGTTGTCTGGTTGCTATGAATGCGGACCAGTCCTTTACGTACATGCAACTAATCGAGACAGGCCCACAATAAAAAGCACGCAGCGCATGCGGCCCTTGTTTCGTTCTCACTGGTGGCAGGCAGCGTATGCAACTAATGGAGGCAGGGCCACAATTAGTCACTACACTCCGGACAGACAAGACATCGCATGCACGACCACAGTAAAAGGAGGCAGCGCACCATGATTGCATCAGACAACGCGGAGCATCCTATGCTTCTCAATGATAAAACCATGGGGTGTTCTTCTCCTTTTATTACTGCGTCAATGAAAGGACCACAATCACTGCATCTACATCAACACGCAGGGCATCCAAGGACCATGTAGTCAAAAAAAGAAAGGTGACATTAATAGTCAAAAAAAAGAAAGAAATAGGAGGTGAGCGCCAAATGGTGCGGCGCTCACCACCTGCCAGGTCAGCAGAATGGGCGCGTGCCCTCCAGCTGACGTGGCAGTGGTGGGCGCCAATTGTTGCGGCGCCCAGGTGTTCAACCTGAGCGCCAAATAACACGGCGCTCAGAAAAGGGTCCATTTCTGGACATGTTTTTCCCAGGGATCCATTTCTGAAAAACTTTTTCAAAAAAAGCCAAATTGTAAAAATTACACTCGTCCGCCCACCCCGCCAGGACGACGCTTCCGCTGCTGGGCCCCCGGCCCAGCTACAGCCCAGCAAGCGAACGGGCACGATTTTCTTTCCGGTGAAGGCGCGCTGGAGGCGCATGATTTCTTGCAACTGCAATTTGGGGTCAACGTGAATGACACGTGTCCCAGACTTAAAAGAAATAGAAAAATCACTACATTACTGGCGGTGCCTGCTGCAATTTTTTTTTTTTACCGAGCGCATGCTTTTTTCCTTGCTGTCGAGTGTCGACCGCGTAATTTTTCCCCTAGTACTTTTAAGCGTTATTATCGTTACGGAAAAAAAAAATCAAAATTGTTGGCACGTTTTTCATTTTTCCAATAGTTTTAAAATGAGTTCGACAAATTCAAAAATACGGCTGGAACAATTTAGAAAAGTACTTCTAACAATTTGAAAAGAGGCTCGAACAATTCAAAAATGCAGCTATAACAATTTAGAAAACAGGCTAGAACAATTCAAAAATACAGCCAAAAAAATTTGAAAAATAGGAAGCAACAATTTAAAAATGCATCTAGAACAAATTAGAAAGGCACCTAGAAAAATTCAATGGAGCAATTTGAAAATGCAGCTGGAACAATTTGAAAAAGGAGTTGGAACGATTTAAAAATATAGCTGGAACAATTCAATAATACACCTGATACATTATAGAAAAGAACCTGAAACAATTTGAAAAATAGGCTGGAACAATTCGATAATACACTTGGAACAATTTAAAAAAATATCAGGAAAAAATTGAAAAAGGAGTTGGAACAATTCGATAATACACCTGGAACATTGTAGAAAAGCACGTGAAACAATTTGAAAAATGGGCTGAAACAATTTGATAATACACTTGGAACAATTAAAGAAAGAACCATGAACAATTTGAAAAAGGAGTTGGAACAATTCGATAATACACGTGAAACATTGTAGAAAAGCAGGTGGAACAATTTGAAAAATGGGCTGGAGCAATTCGATAATGAGCCGGCTGCAACAATCGCTAGACTCGCTACAGTGTTCGCAGTTATTTCTTCAACATCCGCTACATTGTTCCCTTCTATTTTTACCAGCAACAGCTACAGTAACAGCCGCTGCGCATGCTGGAGCCTGCCGAACAGGCTGAATACACTTGGAACAATTAAGAAAAGAACCAGGAACAATTTGAAAAGGGAGTTGGAACAATTCGATAATACACATGGACATTGTAGAAAAGCACGTGGAACAATTTGCAAAATGGGCTGGAGCAATTCGATAATACACTTGGAACAATTAAAAAAAAGAACAAGAAACAATTTAAAAATAGGCTAAAACAATTAAAAATACAACTAGAACAAATTAGAAAAGCACCTAGACCAATTTAAAAATGGGCTGAAACAATTCAAAACACAACTGAGATAATTTAAAATAATATACATGGAGACTACGGAATGCAAGTGTTACTGTACCCTGTACATGGAGACAACGGATTCTTCCCCTCCGTCGTCCACCAACCCCAACCCAACCCCCCCCCCCCCCCCCCCCCCCCCAAGCTCCGCCATTGGCATTGGTTGAACGTTTCGTTCGTTTTTCTCTCCTTTTTCTATGCCCAAAGATGTTATCAAAGTAATGGTTTACTGCACCGGGTGCAGCCAGCGGGAGCTCCTGCTCAGCCCGTGTGTTCGTTTTTCTCTCCTTTTTCTATGCCCAAAGATGTTATCAAAGTAATGGTTTACTGCACCGGGTGCAGTCATCGGGAGCTCCTGCTCAGCCCGTGTAAAGGACCATTTGCAAGCATTGAGGAAATACACCTATGGCAAGCACATTGTGAGCCGAGTTGAGCAGCTCTGTGGCGACAGTTACTTTCATTGGCCCTTGGTACTTTACACGATTCTTCTCGGAGATTATCATCACAGCACCGTTGAGTGATGTTTTCAATTTTGCAACACCTTCAGGAGGTGCCGAGTCAGATTCTTGAAGCAAACCAGCAAATTTCTGCACAGGAGGGCGTCTTTATGTTTGCTTTCGGACGAAGCAGCAAACATCAGGACTGCCAGCCTGAGCAGCAAACATCAGGCAAATTGCGGCATTAGCATAACCCTATTTCTTTTCTTTTCCTTTTTTACTTGTGATAGTTTCACAACGATGCCTGAGGGCTGGGGGACCTGGGGCCAATGCAGTATGCATACCCGGCCCAGAGTCTTTCTGTTAACAAGTGCTTGTAGTCCAGATTAGATTAGGCCAATTTGAAATCGGCAAAACCGAACAAAATGGCCCTTTTTACCTAAATAACTGCATGTGAGGGATTTGAAAAAGATTGAAAACCCCACACAGCAGAACAAATTTATTCCGTAGCACTACAAGTGCCTGAATTAGTCAGCAATCTCAGGCCTGCTCTAGCTAGGTTTTGAGCTGTGGAGCCATAAGGAGATCCTTCCACGCTTCATAAAACATCCAGGTAATTCCAGATGTTGGCATGACCTTCAAGGAGCTCGCCGCCCACCCCCGGTAAAGCCCCTTGAATCCCTCCTCTTGGAATACCTCAGCTAATGCCGCAATCATGTGGGGCGGGCATTTTCCTTGTAGGGCTCCCACCATCAGCTGCTTCCTTGCCACTTCCAGAGGGAAGCTGATTGTACTTGCAGTTAGACCTAGGAAATTCAATAGCAAATGTGAAATGAGTGGTCTACTCAAATGTCAATTTATACGCCAATACATCACATTTTAGAAAGTGGGGAATGGTATGATTGGCTATCCAATGGTAAAACAACAGGCGGCATAATTACACTTTAGGTGGCACTGAGTCCTGACCTGAAATAGCCCCAATAACTAGTAGCTCAGGGCGGTTCAAAGACTTCTTTTTCTTTGCACGGCAGTAAGAAGTCTTGATTGTCTCGTACATGAAGTAGTAGCATGTGCTATAAGGTAGCATGCCAACTAATGTTGGGAAAAGGCCAGCATATAGACCACCAATGCCATCAGTCCGGTATATCTTGTTGATGGCAATGGCGATACTAGGATAAGCCTCACGATTGACAGTCAAGCGATCCTGCAAAAAAAAGTTGGCAAATAATTTGTCAGCAAATGCATTAAATTAGATTAGGGGCTACATAAGACTGTATGGAGAAGTGGTGTTAGCGATTAATTTGGGTAGTAGCAGTAGTAGGAACCAGTGAAATGTACAAATTAAAATTTCATGATTGAATTCAGCAATAATTCAACATGCAAATTCAGCTCTGAAGTACCTTAAGAACCTCAAGAGGATGGCATGCTAAAGTGCTAACTATTCCTGCAGCTGCACCTCCGATTGCAATTGGCGATAATAAGTGAAGTGGCAGCTCAATTTTCAAATCACCAATTTGTATCTTTGGGCACCCATCCTCTTTCCACTTCTTTTGAGCTGATGTCATACTCCTTTTGACACACTCAAATGTACCAAGCTCAATCGCTTGAGTTGGAATAATACGAAGCATGTTTATTGCATTACCTGCCCAAAGTCCTTGCCAGCCATTCTGTTCAATTATCTCCACAAAACTACCAAAAATCTGTTTTGATCCTACCCCAACAACCATTCTTGTCCTGAAAATGGATCAGACAATATCATATTGTTGTACACTACTTTGTTTAAAGCTAGAAAGATCACTATAAATATTCCACCAACTCAATGACAACAGGAATTAGGGGATGTTTCAGTATATCAACTGTGGCCGTTAATAGTCAACAAACATGTTGAGTCAGGGCAGCATAGTACGCATACGGCAGTACATTGAACATTATTTTTGTACATTTAACAAAATTGCAACAGTCTCAAGTAAGATTTTAACCTGATTTCATTTATGTACAATCTGAACATGTTAACAACAGTTCATACGAAAAAGTGCAGCAATTTACATTATTTACTTGGTTATTCAGATAATGCATTCCAGCTCAGGGGATGATGCAAATGTCAGTTTAATAAAACTAGGATAAAACAATGATACAAGAACTAAGCTCGAGCCATGGTTTAGGGGGAAAAAGGTAACTGTAAGTTGACTCTAATATGGCAAATTATGATTCTAAAGCTAAAGACGGACATTGCTACTATTTCTACATACAGGTGTAACAGGGGAGAAACAGAGTGGAAACAGATCAACCAACATCCTCCTATTACCCAAAAACATGCTTTACAGGAAAGATCGTTCGGCATTGTAACTTGCCTTCAAAATAATAACAAGTGACATCATATCACCTAAGAAAAAAACATAGTTTAGTGTGCACCAGATCACTAATTCTGAAAGCATGAGATCATCTGAACGGCATCAATCAGACTGAGAGAAGCAAGAAAGAAAGAGGCAGCATGCCAAGAGTGGTAAGAGCCAACTTTATTCAACCCACCAAACAAATGTGTTAAGAGCTTGCCATAACTACCTAGAGCCAAATACAGTGAATAAATGAATGAAGCGAGAAAAGCTTTTTAAGTACCTGATAGTTTCTAGAGGAGCAAGAACAGCTTTAGCCAAAGCACCAGCCATTGCCCCACTCACGAATTCTGCGACTTCTCTATTCCTCAGAAAATTCTGCATTATATACAAGTTTCAGATCAAATGATCAATAACTCATTACTACATCAGCATTTAGAAAGATTCACAACATTCACTAGCAACTTCAAATATATTACCCGCACGTTCTCAAAAAAAAAAAACTTCAACAATATTACAAAGAAACCACTCTTTTTAGAAAGTTTCCATTCCAATAGAATAAAAAATATCTCAATTCTCAAGTGATTAACATGCTAGAAATTGAACGGAGATTCTAGCAGATTTATAATATAAGGCTATAGTTACCCTTTTTTTTTTGTGAGTGAACGCAGCTAAACTAACACTTTACGGCTTAGCATATTTACGGCAGCATCAGCTTTTGCATTGGTTGATACGCTAGTCCATGAATCTGTAAAAAAAGAGGCAAATCTAGAGAACATAGGCACCTCAATTTATAGCTACTATTAGCCTGTTAATTAATTTATCAATACCAAATCTAGATTGCAGCATTTTTTTTTATGCACCAGGAAGCATCTTCGGTCTGAAACTCTCACCATAGCTGTTAAATTTTCTGTAACACATCTCAAAGGGTGGTTTTGCCTAGTTGTTTGGCACGAAAATTCCTAATGTCGTAACAAAACGGGAGGAACTGGTTGTTCAACAATAGTTGGATCAACTTGGAAGTTTGAAGTTGACAGGCAATAGATGTAGCATACTAAAGACAAAGAAAAAACTTGGTTTCCAGCGGACAAGATAAGTAACAGTTTCGAAAGGAACACAACTCACAAACAAGAAAAGAACAATATTCTATGAGCAATAAAATTTATTCACCAAGACATAACTACTTGCTCTGTAGCATTAAGGTTAGCTAATGATATACATCACAACACCTGATGAAGCGTATCTATCTTTCTACAAAAACTCGTTTCTCAAGAAAAAGATAAAAACAATGAACTCCAAAAGGAAGTTAAAGTTATACTCAATGAGAATAGTTATCAAAATTGGCTGTACGTACATACATAGCTTTCATTTTCAATTGATCAGATTCAGGTATTGTTCTGAAGAAATATCTACCTTAGAAAAGTACAAAAAACCCATTCAGCAGGCATGGGCCGTGGGCACGTGGGAATGGGACCTAATGCACAGACCAAACTAATCCTACAACTAAAAGACAAATGTTAACAGTGACATATAATTCACCAGTTCCCTTTCCATGGTAAAAAGGGTAGGAGAAGCAGATCCTACACAAAATAGAATTACACTGCTAATCCAAGTTAACAATTACAAGAGCAACCGGCAACAGTTCGGACGGCCACATACGTATATCATAAGCAAGAAGAGGTACTAACTGACGAAGGAATTGTATATTTATTATCAGAAGATACCAGGACCAGATTCAAAGTTAGCTATAGCTGCCAACAGCATGCTCACAGTATTTAACCAAATCAGACAAGTAGCTTTGAATATCCTACATCAAGCCGTTTAAAGCACCGCAACACGGAGAGGACAAAGCTGAGCACAGCTTGAAGCTTCAAGCAGAAACTGAAGTAAAATAATGAAGATGAGCAGAAAAAGTCATAACGAGGCTGTTTCGGTGCTGAATCAGTTGCTGAATATACATCAGAAAAAAGAACAATGAATCATAAAAAGCTGTTGCCTCTACCCCCAAATTTTCAATTTTTACTAGCAATTCCTATTCTGAGTATTATCCAAAAGTTCCTATTCTGAGGTGAACAAACAAGCATTTCGAACAAAGAAACAAGCTCGCGCTTTTGATACCCAAACCAATCCCCGAACGGGCTCCAATCTCACCACCATACGCTCAGACTAGCTACAATATCACCCAACAGCCAGCACATTCAGAGGACAACAAGAAGCTAACTGAGGCGTTGGGATCTGCAGCTGCTCACCCTGAAGGCGGCGCCGACGTCCGGCAGCCTGACGTCCAGGCCGCCGCCGCGGGGCACGGGCAGCCCCACCACGAGCAGGTCCTCGCCGGCGGTAACCGCGCCGCCCACGCGGACGTCGGCGAAGCCGATGCTCGCCAGCGCGAGCTTCGTGCCGCCGCCGCCGCCGCGGACCGCGTCCTCCATCCTCGCTGGTGGGAACGGGAATGCACTGAATCGGAGGGGCCCGGGCGCAAAAAGAGAGACTCGTCTCCGCCGCTTCTCGCGGCCTTTGTAGGGAGGGAGGAGGGGAGGGAAGAGAAGAAAGACGAGGGGGAACAACAAAGGGTGGTGGCGCTGAAGAGGAATCTGCACGATGCGCGAGACGTCTACGGTTTCAACAACTTTCAGGGGTGTACGTGTAGAGGGCGTGGAATGGTGTATTTATTCGGAATTTTCTTCGTTTCTCTCGTCCTTATCTTGCAATTTCTTGTTCGGTCGTCTAAACGCAGAAGAATCCGAATTTTATCTCCGTGTTGTGCTCGTCGCTTTAGGCATGCTTTATATGTGCGCTTGATCTTGTGAGGCGAGTGAGAATGCCCGATATTTTGCTGAATTTTGGGCGGGTCTGTCTGTGTTTTACACGTTTGCAAAAAAACACATTGTCCTGTTTTTTCCACTACGGGTCTTTGCGGCCTTTTTCTTGAGAGGGACTGGAGCGATGGGTAAGGCGAAATAGGCAGGAAGGTGAGGGCTAGTGTACAAAATCTGGGTCCTTCTCTCTAGGCGATGACCTTTCGGGCCCACCAATAACATCCATGCAGGACCTGTCGTTGGATGTGATATGGCCCACATCGAATGCCTGACCTGGCATAGATCCAACGGCAACATTTATGCCAGACCAAATACACAGGCCCATGGAAACGGAGTCTTCACATATGGCCCGCCCAAATTACCGGTCATGCTAGCCCATTTCAAACTGTCAAACTCCGTCGTGGGCTTACTTTGGGCTTTAATGACGCGGGCCTAGGCTCAAACCAGCCGTTGACACGATTTGCTATCACTCCACGAGAGCGGCCCAACTCAAAAGACGACACGGAGAGAGAATGCTGTGCCGCGGCCGCCGCCGGCTGGGGCCGTGGCAGTTGCCGGCGGCGGCGCTGCGTGGGCTGTCTCGGCTGGCGCCGCCGGCCCCCGCGGACGCCGACCCGGTGGTGGTTCGCGTGGACGGGAACAACGTGGCGCGCCTTGGGGCGCCCAAGCCCGGGCCGAGACCGCGGCAGCTGCTGTCGCTGCCGCCGTTCCCGGCTGGGGCCGACCCGCTCTCCGGGAGGAAGGTGGCGCCGCGGCGCGTGACGGCGGTCAGCTGGGTGAAGCACTACTTCGCCGACGTACCGCAGGAGGTCGTGCAGGCGCACTTCAACAAGAGGATGGTATCTGTAGCCCATTTCCTTGTACTGGCATTTCTACCATTTGCAACTTTGATGCAGAAGGCATCTTTTTGTTTAGTTATTATTAGTTACGAAAATTGCAAAAAAGAGTCATGATTCTGATGCTAGACATGCGAGAACTGCTTGATTTGAGTGTGAACTTAGGGCCCAAGAGTTAATTTTGTAGTGCAGTAGACTAGTGCTTGCAAAGGTGCTTCTGTCATGCTTTGCTATTCTGGCATTGCACGACCGATAGCAGTGATCAGTTGATCACGCATAATTTTCCCAGTTTGATGTCATAGCAATTTGCACTGCTGGTACTCTTGTACTGATATGGAACTATACTTTTGATCAGGTTTTCTATGAGTGCTCAGATCATGAGGTTTCAGCTGACAGCATTCAGACTCAGAAGCATCATTTGAAAAAGGTTAACAGTGAAGGCTTTGTTCTGTATTTTTTTTTACCATGTTGTTATACTGTGCGAATAAGTAAATATGCTCAGCAGTTTGTTGCAGATTAAGCATAATGACGTCATGAGGCCTGGCATGAGAATTCACCTTCCTGTTTCAGTGGCTGAGGGTGAGATAAAGAAACGTTATGAAACCATTCCAACTGCTACATTGCATCCCAATAAAGACGAGATTGAGTACTTGAGGAGGCTTGTCATGCACAAGGTAATTTCTTTTGTAGGTTGCATTACCATTGTTGATCCATGGTCAGTAACCTGTGGAATTCTGCAATGATGAATGTTTTTTCTGTAGATTATTTATTCAGCCATCTGGCATACTGCACAGATATCATGAAGTGCATGTATCAATTTGTCCACATTATTACTTCCAACATGTCATCTACAATTTGTTATGCTTTGCTCGACATCAGTTCAGTATATCAGAGTTTACTGTTTTTAATTACAATGATTGATATTCACGTTATTGTAGGACTCTGCTATACTGGTGCTTAACAAGCCCCCCAAAGTGCCCATGAAGGGACATTTGCCCGTTCATAACAGCATGGATGTGCTTGCAGCAGCAGCACTGTCGTATGGAAATGAAGAGGGTCCTAAGTTGGTGAGCCTGAGATTTGTTTCTATTTCATTTTTGGCTACAATGTATAATCTTATCTCTCTTAGGATATTCATTTTTCAATGGCTTGTGAGCTCAGGTCCATCGACTGGACAGAGAAAGTAGCGGTTTAATCTTGATGGGCAGAACAAGAGAAAGCGTTACTCGACTACATTGGCTTTTCACCAGCCTAAATTTAGCAAAAACAACTTCTCAGGTAGTAATTAAATTATTGATGAACACCTTTTTTAGGATACCTGCATGGAAATGCCTTACATTGTGTGCATTTCTCGCAGGCATGGAACAAATCCTGTGAAGCATATATGCAGAGGTACTGGGCACTTGTCATTGGGACTCCCAAAGAAAGGGAAGGAGTTATATCTGCTCCTATTTCAAAGGTGTTTTTTTTTCTTCTGATTCAGTTGTTAACTCTTAGTTTCAGTAACGAACCACACAAGCATGTAACAAAGAAACGATAATAGTTTCCTCTGTAGTTCAACTCCTTAGGTTTCAATATTTTAGCCTAAAACTTTGCCTCATATAGTCATCTTCAGCAATTCCATGAATAATTGCACTTAATGTATCGTCCTACCGAGATTGAGACAAGTCAGTTCGTAAGTCATATATGTTGTGCATGCATATCATGGATCTTAGATTTTGATTAGGTCCTTCTTTTTCTCTTTTGGGACATGTTCAGGTACTTCTAGATGATGGCAAAGCTGAGAGGGTCATTCTGGCACATCCCTCTGGAATAGATGGCGCACAAGAGGCTGTAACAGAGTATCGGGTCCTTGGACCAACCATCAATGGGTGTTCATGGCTTGAACTACGGCCATTGACAGGCCGAAAGCACCAGGTAGGTACTGACATAAATTCGGACTTTTTCATGACTAGTTGCTAAGCGAAGCTGCTCATTTTAAATTTAGGCTACACCGGTATATACATTATTTTATCAATATGGGCAATAAACTCACATGTCTTGCTTGCTTATTCTGCAGCTTCGAGTGCATTGTGCTGAAGCCTTGGGTACTCCCATCGTCGGAGATTACAAATACGGGTGGTTTGTGCACCAACGGTGGAAGCAGAATCCCCAACCAGACTTCGAGCCATTCACTGGAGAGCCATACAAGCTGAGGCGGCCAGAAGGCTTGGAGGTTCAGAAAGGCAGTGTTCTCTCAAAAGTCCCTTTGCTCCACCTGCATTGCCGGGAGATGGTCATTCCTAACGTCGCAAAGTTCCTGAGCAACGGTGAGTGGCACGACGATGGCGCCCCATGGTCCAAGGACAAGCCCAGCCTCCTAAGATTCATCGCACCAATGCCTCCGCACATGAAAATTAGTTGGAATGTCATGTCTTCATTTCTGGTCTAATCGTGTACCTTTGCTTTCATGTTTGTGTTGTGCAAATACAAGTTATGCTAGCGTTACTTAGGTTTCTTTAGATTAGCATTATGGGATTGTAGTATGTGGAATTGTAATATGAAGCTACTGATATGAATATAAATCTTTTTGAATTATAGATTGTTCTTGGAACGATCCTACAAACTGAATTAGATATGGGAACTAAGCTAGGAAGGAAAGAGAAAAATCCACCGAGGTTTCAATCTTGAAATGCACATTTCTTTCATGATTTCTGCTGCCAATTCCATTTACAACAGGGAAACATTGATGGCATAAGCAGAAAGGAAGGCCGGATGATGTATATTATAAGATGAAAAATGATAACAGATCATCATCGGGATCTGCCGCGGTTCACGTCACCGCCGTTGGACTTGGACGTGAACAAGACGCTGGCTAGTCGTTTTTGCCCTGTGATCGCCTAAATTTATCTTTTGTTCCTTTCATAAGTGCAATCCATTCACTTCGATCCATCCCCAATTCTCTGAAACAAATCTTCTAGTATTTGGTACAGCGGCATGTCATCGTCGACACGTCGGAAGCGCCGCCGGCGGACGGTCGCTGATGCCGCCGCCGCCACCGGGGACGCGTCTTCGTTGGGCGTCTCTTCCCGAGGACCTGATCGGCCAAATCGCGCGGCGGGTGCTGGCCGGCGACCTGCTCGACTACGTCCGCCTCCGCGCCGTGTGCCCGCACTGGCGGCGCAGCGCTCCCAGCCCGCGCGGCCGCGGCATCGCCGACCCGCGCTTCCACCCGCGGCGGTGGATGATGCTGCCCGAGGGCCACGGTCTGCACCCCGGCCCCACCAAGCTGCGTGGGCACGTCCGCTTCTTCAACCTCTCCACGGGCGCCGTCGTCCGCGCCCGGCTCGACCCGCTCTTCCGGGACCACTGCGCGCTCGACTCCGTCGAAGGCCTCCTCCTGCTGCAGCGCGACCACGATGGAGCCGTCCGGCTCCTCCACCCCTTCACCGGCGACGTCGCGGAGTTCCCGCCGCTGGCGACTCTCCGGCCGTACGTGAACCTCGTCGAGTCAGACCAGCGGTGCCACGCCAGAAAGATATGCGCGGCTTCCATCAGCGTCGACAGCAGCGCAGACGAAGCCGTCACGGTCATGATGCTGCTGCCCGTTACGACCCGTGCAGCGTTCGCCACCTCCGGTGATCAGCGATGGCGGGTGTCGTCCTGGTCTGTCAACCAAATCTTCCGTCCATTGCCGTTCCAAGGCAAGCTGTATCTTTTCCGGCAATCCTCCAGTCCATACAGTGGACCAGAGGTCTTGGAGATCAGCCCACCCCAGCAGGAAGGGACCGATCTCATTCTGCTTCCACCGAAATCGATTGCTCAAAGCCCAGCCAGCTCTGACAATTTCTTGCACCGTCTGGTAGAATGCGACTCGGAGATTCTGATGGTCACCTCAGACTTCGCTCCGGACAAAAAAGTTTCGGTTTACAGGCTAGCTGACCTTGCCCTGGAAAGGATTGCTCCGTTGACGAGCATCGGTGGCAATTCCCTCTTTGTTGGTTGGAACAGTCTCTGTCTGTGTGAGCTCCAAGGCGTTTCCTGCCGTTGTGGGTGACACCATTGTCTTTACCCAATACAACAGAAGATACCTTCTTCAATACGACCTCAGCAGTGGCATTGTGTCGCCAGCAACAGATGTATATACCGGAGGGTGTTCTACACTAGATCCCCTTAACATCCTTTACCACATCTTCACATGTTGCTATCGTCAACTATGGTTGGTAACCCGGTCTTGGTTTTCCATCAGTATTCCTTTCAGTGGAGCAGTTTTGTGCTGCTAGGTAAGCTCATTTCCCCTGATCCAGATCCTCTGAATTGCTTCACAAAATTCAGAGGAACTACAGTACCCAGAATTTCTCATTTCCTCCACCGTCTGATCTGAGTTGGATGGTCCACATCGTCTGCTACAGTAAACTCCATTTCCCCCGCTCTACCTGCAGGAACAAAGGACAAATAATGTTTCAGGGGGTACCGAAGGGGTGGCGGGTGAAGAGAAAGTGGCGACAGGGGGTAAGTATATCCAGAGTACAATGCTTCTGTTCTAGTGTTTGCATTATTTTTGGTCCTACATTTTACTGATTATTCGGCACAAAGATCACTGCAGTTCAGTCATTGATTTCTTGGGTGTTTTCTTAGCCTTAAAGTGACACTGTTTACCGTCCCAAATCAGCAGGGCGGTTGTAGCTTTGCCTTTTATTTTGACATGGCATTCATTGGCATGTCTATATATTTCTCAACTGTGTGACCGGTTTCTGTAAGCTGATGTAAGTTTTTTCAGTATCTTACTATTATTGGATTGACTATTTTGTCGAGAAATGCTGATTTTTCTTTTGGTAGGCATTAGTTACTAAATTGTTATTATGCAAAAGATTTATTAGATTTACTTTACTACTGATATTGTCAACCTACAGAACAAACTCATCCTGTGATGAAAGTGAGTTGAATTATTTAGGAAAAAATTGGTGTTTCCTGGTTCAGCTTTGCATTTGCATGTGGACTCTCTGTTAATTACACCATCTGTGCCTGCAGGCTTGAAATGATCTTGCTGCTATTACAAAGCTTACAGGACTTGGACTAGTAGTACATAAAACATGGATGTAGGCCTTGGTGTTGTTCGAAAATAAATCTGTAAAGGCCTCGATGACATGGAAGTTCAGAAGGGCAGTGTCGTCTCAACAGTCCCTTTGCTGGACTGCATTGCAGGGAGATTCATCATCACGATGTTCCTGAGGAACAACGAAGAGTGCCATGAGGATGGCGCCCCATGGTTAGGCTGTTTCTTCAGATTTGGGAAATTGTAGTCACCATTTCAGAGTCAATGTGCAAAACTATTGAATTGCAGTCTTAGTATGATCCTACAAAATTTTACTTGGATGTGATTACAATCACATTTTCATCACTGTACAATGTGCATTCTTGCAATCCAGCACTAGACTACTGCTAATGTAAATACGCACAACTGAATCGATTGTCAGTAGTTCCAGAAGACTTGGTTTCTCCTGTGTTGTTTCCTGAGGTACACGCCGAGCAGCTTGTAGTACGTCCACCGCCGCTTCCCGCCGGTGGCCTCTAGCAGCGCCTCTGAGCTGGCGTGAAACCCACCCTTGCCGAACGCCTCGAAGACGATGCCGTCCGTGGCGACGACGGGCTCGGCGTTGCCGTCGAGCCGGTCGAACGCGAACGTGAGGTTCCGCGCGAGGCGGCGCTCCAGGTACGCGTCGACGAAGCATCCGTGCGTGACGAGGTCCGGCGCGACGCCGTCGCGGCGCATGTGGTCGGCGGTGAGGTGGAGGTCCCAGAACATGCACATCTTGGAGAAGGCGGCGGCGCGGATGTTGAAGGTGGTGAGGTCCGGCCGGAACCCGGCGGCCACCATCTCCAGGAACGCGCGCTGCAGCGACTTCATCTTGAAGTTTGCCGCGAAGGAGAGGAGGTACAGGTTCCAGAGCAGGTTGCTGCCGGCGTCGCGCCGGCGGAGGAGCCCGGCGTCGAGGACGAACGCGCCGAGCTTGTAGTACTTCTGGCCGGAGATGTAGGCGGACGCGACGGCGCGGATGGCGTCGCGGGAGATGAGGAGGCCGGTGCGCTTGTGCCGGCGGTAGGCCGCCTCCATTTGTGGGATGGTGCCGGACGCGGCGTACGCGCGGAGAAAGGCGTCGCCGGTGGCGTGGTCGACGCGGAGGCCGCGGCGGCCCATCTCCAGCACCGCGTCCTCCATCCGCGCGAGCTCGCCCGCCGAGCCGAGGCTGGAGACGGCGAGCGGGTAGAGGGCGCGCGCCGTGTCCGGGTCGCGCGCCGAGAGCTCCCGCACGGCGAGGAGGATCTCGTCGAAGCGGCCCAGGCGCGCGTACGTCGGGAGGAGGCGCGGCGCAGCGGCGGGGAGGCACGGCGCGGCGGAGCTGTGCAGGAGCTGCGCCCAGATGGATTGCGCCTCCTCGAAGTCCCCGGCCTCGGCGCGCGCCACCATGAGCGCCGCCGCGTCGCCGGCATCAGGAGCAGTGGCTCTCAGACGGGGCGCTGCGGTGGCGCGCCGGCACGGCGTCTGCGCGTGCGCCGGGACAGGGCTGAGGTCAGTCCAAGAAACGGAGGCCGCTACCAGAGCGGCCGGGGAGGAAGCGAGGAAGCTGCGGAGGACGGTGCGGGGTGGAGCCTTCGAAGACAGCGGCGAGTGGAGGGGAGGGACGGAGAGGCGGGTGGAGGCAGGAGCCGCCATGGTCGAAGCGGGAGCTAAACACATCGTGGCCTCTCGGAGCAGGCAACAGGCCTGGTTTGGCGATGACCGGTGGGGAAGCTCTGCTGTCCACCCGTGGGTGAACTTGAATTCCAGGATCAGCCCAAAGTGTTCATCTCCTCCCTTATCGAATACAAATGTCCTGTGTTCTCAAAAAAAAGAAAGAATACAAATGTCCAGTCAAATTATACAAAGCCTCACGACAACTAGGATCATCTTGATTTTTTTTAAGACGCAATCATTCATATCTCTACTCCTTGTAAGTTTGGTGCGAATTTATTCTGCCATCCGCGTGTGCCCCTCACAGCAAAAAAAATTGGCACCGACAAATGGGACCGGCTTCTCTCCACGTATAGTCACGCCCGCCCGCTCAACCAAAAATTTAGCACCCGGAAGTGAAAACAGCGTCTCTCCACTCATCATCTTGCTCGCATGCCACTGAGCCTCCTCCCAAACCGTAGACGTCCGCGCGTCTTTGGATGGAACGCTCTGCTCCTCCCCGCCTCCCACCGGAGTACCGGACCCAACCAAGATAGCCGCAGCCCCATCCCTGCGTCGTTGCCGCACAGCCTCATCCTCCTTATTCATGAATTGGTGGACATGTTCATAGTCACTTCAAATCACACTGGTTACAAAAAGTGCAAATTTTGTCGAGGAACAAAGCATCGCACCATGAATCAAAGGGAGAGTGGAGGTGTTTGCGGCAATTAAGGTTGGAACTTGGTCTTTGTGCCCTCCTAAATATGCCAGTAGACAGATGAAGTAATCATATATACTCCCTCTAGTATCAAAACATTTGTAGTTTTGGACATTGACACAGTCTACAAAACATAGTTTTGACTACTACTTTTTAATATAAAATATAGATAAAATATACTTTTATGAAATCATATTTCAATACGAATCTACTCATGCCATCTTCGTATTTCTCAACTTAACACATAAAAAAAAACTACTATGCATGACTTAAGACAACCTCAAAACGACAACATTTTTTGTATTCTGAAGAGAGTACTATGCATGATAGATCATGTAATCTGAAAACGAAATATGTAGCCTGAAAATATCTCAAGGATAATGAAAGGAGTTACCACCCTGCTCATGGATAAAAGCCCATTGAGGGAAGCCACAAAATTTCTCCTTGCGTATGCTCTTAGCATTTTCTCTCTCTTCCCTCTTTCATTGTTAGCTTGAGTTCTTGCATATGGATATCCATGTCGGGGCATACATGCAGCTGAGGGGACACATGTTCATCTACCAATCTAAATAATTACACCAGTAATCATAGCAAATAGTAGAACTATGGAGATATTCCAGAGAGAAAGCACAACAACACATAAGAGTCTGCCTCCGATGCTATCCAATGCTCTACATGTTCTAATTATTACAAATATTGGATTTGCTGCAACTAAAATTGTAATCATGAAAATTGGGATATATGAGCTTAACGAGGCATTTTACGATATAATACATACGTTCACAACTCTGTAGATATTAGAATTTAGTTTAGTTAAAATTTATTTATTTTTACTAAAAGAAATTGGAAATATGATGTTATTGGTTCTCAATGTACTTTTGAACCCTTACATTCCACTGATAATGTCATTAATTATGGTAGTCCATTTGTTGAGGGCAGATTAGAGTTGAGCCTCGAGCCTTAGTACAGTTTTGAGTTCGACTCGTTTTGAGTTCGAGCCGATCTCGAATCGAGCATTTACCGAGTCAAACTCAAGCGATTCACGAGCCTCGAGCGCCAACGGCAAGGCGCCCAAGCACTCAGCACCCCTGTCTCCAGTCCCGTCGCTAGCCCCGTCCCCGACCCTGACCCCGTCCCCGTCCCCGGCCCCGTCACCGTCTCCGACTCCGTCCCCGTCCCCGTCTCCGACTCCGTCCCCGTCACCGGCTCCCGCATCAGCGTCCAAGGTACTGTACTCGCCAGCCCAATGTTGGATCACATGATTTTGGGTTTGTTGTTTTAGGATGTTGGGTTTAAGCAGGTACATGATGTAGATCAATTGGATAATTAGGGCTGGTTTGCGATAATTGTTAATCGCTCTATTTGCTAGTCTGTTTCTTCTATAAAGCCTCACAACGAATAACATCGTCTTGATTTTTGGATATTCAAACATTCATATTTTGTTATTCATAAATTGGTGACGAAACATGTTCGTTGTTCTTTTCAAATTGCGGATGGTTACAACAATTACAAACCCGTGACAAAGAGTTCAGATAATATTGAAATTCGGACCCTGTTTGGAACTCTAAAGGGCGGGGTTCAGTAATCAGACTGAATGAGCAGTTCACTACGGGAAACCGGCTATATGCCGAGTGTTTCGACGTTTGCCGAGAGCCTTTTGTCGGGCACTCGGCAAACAATGTGTTTGCCGAGTGCCCAGGCATCTGCGTTCGGCAAACACCAAGCACACGGCACTTTAACTGTTTGCCGAGTGCCACGCCACTGGCACTCGGCAAACAAATAGTTTGCCGAGTGCCAACTCCAGAGGCACTCGGCAAACAAGTAACACACGGTGCTCAAATTGTTTGCCGAGTGCCTCCGTTAGTGGCACTCGGCAAACAATTTGTTTGCCGAGTGCCTAACGTTGGCCCTCGGCAAAATATTTTTTTTTTCATTTTTCCCCACAATTTCTATTTATGTGGTGGATGTATGTATGAATGTTGCCTCATGCGAAAGTTTGGTGATTTTTTCCATCCGTTTGGTATATTTAAGGTGTTTATGACATATAAAGTATATTTTTAAGATAATTCAAATTTGAACTTTAGGTGATTCAAATAATAAAGTTTATGCACGCAAAAGTTGATATTCATGTTCTTGAGTCCAATGTAAGGACCATGAAATGAACTGAAAATTCGTTCATCTTGTACATAAAATATAAGCGCAAAGATGGGGTGAAATAGTATTTTAATTTTATAAAATTCAAACAAAGTCCGAAAATTACGAGACTCGCGTAGGTATCATGAAATCATACGTGGAGGCCATGATAAATCATAGAAAAAGTTTCGCTAAAGTTATCACGTACGTTGTTTAGAAACCAAAGCTTACCCGAAGAAGATCCATAGAGTTATAAAGTGATCGTTTAGATTTCGAACCAAAACGGAAGTCACATTATCGTTTCACTTCAAAACATTTTTTTGTAGTTAATATAGCATAAGAAGTGTATGTACACAAAATTTGGAATTTTTTTGAATTTGTTTTGTATTTTTTAATTTTTTTTCATCGGTCGACTGAAAATGTTTGCCGAGGGCACCTTTGGCAGCCCTCGGCAAACAGTGTTTGCCGTGTGCCTATCTGTTTGCCGAGTGCCCCAGATCCGGCACTCGGCAAACTTTTCTAATTCCCCCACCCGGGGCGCGCCCCTCTCTCTCTTCCTTATCCTTTCTTCTCCAACTCGCCGTGCTCGCACCTCGCCCACCACCCGCGCACCTCGCCCACCGTCGCCGCCGCGCCAGACCGCGCCGTCCCCCGCCGCCGCGCCGCATCCTCCCGGGCCACTGGGCCGCGCCCTGCCCCCACCGCCAGACCGCGCCCCTCCCCCACCGTGGCGCCCTCCCCCGCCGCGGCTTCGTCCCCCGCCGCCGCACCGCGTCCTCCTCCGCCGCGACGCCCTCCCCGACGCCGCCACCTCACCGCTCCCCGGCCCGACGCCGCCACCCGCTCGTCCGGGCACTCGCCGGGCCGACGCCGCGGCCCCCGACGTGGGGGCAAGACGCCGCCGCGGCGCCCTCCGGCCGCCCTCCCCGGCCGCCCCCCCGCCACCGGCCCCTGCCCCCCCCCCCCCTCCCCCCTCCCCCGACGACCTCCACACCGGCATCAAGGGCTCCCCGGCCGTGAGTTGCAAGGTGAGCTTCTTCTCCATTTTTTTTTCTTTTTCTTTTTCTGTTTTTGTTAAATGGATTGAAATGTCATGTTTTTTTATTTTGAATTCGATTATGAAATAGATTGCTTGTGAAATATGAAATAAAATATGAAAAGAATTGCTTGTGAAAAAAGGAATTGTTTGAAAATAACGCCTTTGCTTGTGAAATTGAATACGAAAATATAATTGCTTCGAATTATTTGACCGGTGGTTGTGATGAAATGAGGAATCGCTTGAAACTATTTGATCGGTAATTGTGTATGTCATTGAAATTGAAAATCAAAATTGGACCAAGTGATTTGGTTGTTTGAATTGGACCAAATGGTTGTTTCAATTCGATGTGGTATCCGGCCGTCGTGCCGTTGTGGTTGCCGGCCATCGTGCCGTTGTTTTCTTGCAGGTTTTGGGAACCTCACCGTATAGGAGAGGTGCTGCCGAAATTTTGAATTGACGGCTTTATGTTTCGTTCTTTGTAGGATAGGAGAGGCTTTTCCACCGTCTTCCACTCGTCACTTTGCGGGACAGCAAGGTGAGACATAAAAGAACCCCCCCCCCCCCCCCCCCGCCCTTTTTCCATTTATGTTTGTAGGTAACGCGTAACCTAGTTAGGCGTCTCCCGTTCGAAATAGATACAGTTGGAGATATGCCCGAGGGTTGCATATCTATGACTGTATCTGTTTCGAATTGTCCACGTTTCTTGGACAGCCCGAAGATGCGTAGATAGGGCTAGTTTCCATTGTCTATTCCAGTTTGAGGCCGAGTTTCGGCCGCGCCTCCCTGTTGTTCTCCGGATACACAATCCCCCTCTCAGGACGTGTATTTGGAGAACAACGGGGAGGTGCTGCCGAAATTCCGTCTCGGACCAGAGTAGACCTTGGAAACTAGCCCCATCTACGCATCGTCGGGTGGGATTAGGACCTATCTTCACCTATTAGACCTTGTATGCATCGTGTAGATACCAATGAATTTTAAATTGCTCCGTCATATGATAGAAGATGGATGACCGTGCGTGGATGTACACGGGCCGTCCAAGGAAGGGTTCTGAAATAAGTGAATGGGTTGACAAGACCCTTGCTTTCTTGAAACAAGCATTTGCCAATGTCAGCAAAGGTGGAAAGACTTGGTGTCCCTGCAGTCGTTGCGGCAACACAAGGGAGCAGACAGAGGAGGAGATGGGTTTGCATCTTGGTAACTATGGATTTATGCCAGGCTATACCCGGTGGGTCTACCATGGTGAAGCCCATAGATTGAGGGAGGAGGTCGTGAAACAACGCGTCGATGATTGTGATGCTGATGGCGGGATGGAGGACATGTTACAGGACTATCAGGAAGCTCAGTTCCGTGAACAACCTAGGGGGGAGGAGGAGCCTGAGGAGTCCGCAAAGCGCTTCTATGACATGTTTGAAGTGTCACAGAAACCTCTTCACGGGCATACCAGGGTTTCAAAACTGGATGCCATTGCACGTCTAATGGCCGTGAAGTCCCAGTTTAGCTTGAGTTAGAACGCGTTCGATGTTATGTTGACAGTTGTTGCCAGCCTGCTTCCAGAAGGTCACATTCTGCCAATGAGCATGTATGAGGCACAGAAAGTGCTTAGTGCACTTAAGATGCCATATGAGCAGATACATGCTTGTCCGAAAGGATGCGTCTTATTCAGGTAACAGCATGCAGAAGCAAAATACTGTCCAAAGTGTGGGTCCTCTAGGTTCATGGAGGTAGACGCGGGTGATGGGCAAAAAAGGCAGCTCACGGTACCCGTGAAGATCCTAAGGTACCTTCCGTTCTTACCGAGGATCCAACGGCTGTACATGACCGAGGAATCCGCGAAACAGATGACATGGCACAAACATGGAGTTCGATACAAGGCCGATAAGCTTGTACATCCATCCGATGGTGAAGCATGGGAACGATTCGATAAGATTCATCACATCATAGCTCGGGAGGCTCGTAATGTACGTGTGGCCCTGGCAACAGATGGGTTCAATCCATATGGCATGGGGGCTGCCCCGTACAGTTGTTGGCCCGTGTTCGTTATACCCCTCAATCTCCCTCCAGGCGTCATCTTTCAACGACAGAACATTTTCTTGTCGTTGATAATTCCTGAAAACCTGGGGAGTAATATGTCTGTTTATATGGAGCCTCTGATTGATGATTTGGAACGTGCTTGAGAGGAAGGGGTATGGACATACGATAAAGCTACAAAGACAAACTTCAGAATGTATGTTTGGTACTTCTACTCTCTGCATGACATGCCGGCGTATGGTTGTTTCTGTGGCTGGGGCGTTCACTCAAAGTTTCCTTGCCCGGTATGCAAGCATCTTGTGAGGTGGATTTGGTTGAAGAAGGGTGGCAAGTTTTCTTCGTTCGACCAACACCGACAATTCCTCCCTCTTGACCATCCATTCAGAAGAGACAAAAAGAACTTTACGAAAGGTGTCTAAGTTCTCAACCCTCCACCGCAGTTCTTGACAAGTGCGCAGGTGAGTACTATGTTAGATGGTCTCAAGGTCGATGAAAAAGACGGTGGTTTTGTGGGATATGGTGAGCTACATGCCTTCACTCAGATCTGTGGCTTGTATAGGCTTTCGTATATGAAAGACCTTCTTCTTCCACATAACATTGATCTAATGCACGTTGAACATGGCTTAGGCGTTCCACTTTTTGGAACAATCATGGACATTCCTGATAAGACAAGGGACAATGTTAAGGCAAGAGTCGATCAAGCTACTTTGTGCAATCGACCAAAGCTAGACATGGCGCCTCCTGCATCCGGCAAGTCATGGAGAAAACCTAAAGCGGATTTCGTCCTGACGAGGCCCCAAAGGAAGGAAGTATTAGAATAGTTCAAAACGTTAATGTTCCCTGATGGGTACGCAGCGAATATGAGTAGGGGAGTGAACTTGGCTACTATGCGAATCAACGGAGTCAAGACTCATGACTACCACATATGGATTCAGCGGCTTCTTCCCGTGATGGTTCGAGTCTATCTCCCTGATCATGTGTGGCAAGTGCTGGCAGAGTTGAGCTATTTCTTCCGCCAAGTTTGTGCTAAGGAGATATCACCTTCCGTGATTGCAGAAATGGAAAAAATGGCGCATGTGTTGCTCTGTAAGTTGGAGAAGATATTTCCACCAGGCTTGTTCACTCCGATGGTGCATATGATTTTGCACCTCCCGTATGAGGCTCGAAGGGGGGGGGGGGGGCTGTGCAGAACCGTTGGTGCTACCCAATTGAGCGGTGTCAAAAGGTTCTTCGAACGAAATGTAAAAATAAATGCAAAATTGAAGCTTCCATTGCAGAGGCACACGTTCTGGAGGAGGTGTCAAACTTCACAACAAAATACTATTCTGACAACCTTCCGAGTGTGCATTTTCCACCCCCTCGTTACAACGTTGACGAAAATGAATCGACCCTCAGCCTTTTCCAAGGGCAATACGGGCGCGGAGGTGAAGCGACCAACAAGAACTTGACATATCCAGAGTGGCGCACGATCATGCTGTATGTGCTGACCAACCTAAGAGAAGTGGACGTGTACATCAAGTAAGTTATGAACAAATTTCATAATTAGACATCTAACCTATTTGTTCCACAACCAACCCACTTGTTCCTCATTGCTACAGGGGATTTCTTGATGTATTCTGGCATGATGAAGTGCCTCCTACCGCACATGATGTCGATACCCTTCTTTGCAATGGTGCAGAAAATGGATTGTCAGATTTCATTTCTTGGTTCAATAGGAAGGTATTTAGCATTTTTTTAGTATGACATTACAAGTTTCTCGTACGTGCGAATAATGTAGCTAACTATCCTGCTTGAACTTGCAGGCCCGAACCGAAGCGATAATGAATGCCGAATTAAGACAGGTTGCCAAGGGCTGTCTTTATGCGGTCAAGTCATTTAAAAGCTATGATGTTAATGGGTACCGCTTTCACACAACAAGCTACGAGCAGAATCGGCCTAATCGTAAAATCACTAACACCGGAGTTTTTACTCCTGGTGACGATCGGGTCGAATATTATGGAAGAGTTGAAGAAATATACGAAATTTGTTTTGATGGTTGCAAGCCTCTCCCTCTTGTCGTATTCAAATGCCATTGGTTTGATCCTCAAGCAGTTAGACGGACCCCTAATCTTAGGCTAGTCGAAATTCGACAGTCATCCGTCTATCCAGGAGATGATGTATATATTGTTGCTCAACATGCCACACAAGTTTATTATCTCCCATACCCGTGCCAAACTGACGACCGTCTCAAGGGTTGGGATGTTGTGTACAAGGTATCGCCACACGGCAAACTACCGATCCCAAACAATGAACATTACAATGTAGACCCAAACACATATGTCGATGGAGAGTTCTTCCAAGAAGATGGGCTAGAAGGGGGTTTTGTGATAGACTTAACCGAAGAGATCGAAATGGAAGTAGACAATGAAACGGTTGTTGAGGACGATGCTGGAGATGAGGTTCATAATGCGAACGACTTGAAATTACTTGAGCGATTACATTTAGACGACGATGACATTCCGCCTTCAGAACACGTGCAAGATGATATGGACCTTGATGATTATAGTGATGATGAGGCAAACAATGCACAAGATCCTGATCTTGATGATTATTTCTAATACATGTATGGCCCGTAGTAGTTAATTTAATTTTTGCAATACTATGTTACTTTCTATTACATGTTATATTTTTTTTGCATATATTTCGAAATACTGATGGATTTAATCTTGTTAATTGCAGGTGATTGATCAAAGATGGTAGGCAAGGGTGGTGTGACGAGGACGCTCCAGTCGCTCTACTAAAAGGCGACTGGGAAGCGGTCCGCTGAGAGTTCTGGGAGCGGGAGGAGTCGAGTCAAGGCTCGAGGCAGCAGAGGTGGCGGCAGGCGTCGAGTGAGGGGGTCGAGGGCACCGTCCCCTGCTCCTTCCAGGCACAGCTGCAGGAACAGCAGGCGAGGTACGATGCGAGGCTGCAGGAACAGCACGCAAGGATGCAGGAGGACCTGCAGCGGCAAATGCAGATGATGTTTCACCAGTGGCAGAGTGGTGGGATGCAACCGCCGCCACTACTTTTTCCTCCTCCTGTCGGCACTTCGAGTCCGAGTCAGGGCACTCCGGTGAGTCTATCTAAATCCTTGCAGTTTCATTTCTCACTTTCAAGTATAATATCGAATGTTTCAGCTTGTAAGCTTATATCTGAAATCTTGTGTTAATCATGTAATATCTTCTTCTTGCAGAATATATCTGCTGGATCCAACAATCAGCCGGTTTCCCTTCCCAATGCTTGGTCACCGTTCCATCCTTATCCTCGCCCTCCTCCGATGTAGCTTGTAGTTGTATTTGTACTTCAATTGCATGAACCAACTAGTTGTGGACGTTAAGTTGAACCATTTCATGAACTTGTGCTTGTGGACGTCAAGTTGAACCATTTCTTTGTGTATATGGAGACAAATATGTGTTTGGATGGATTTCTATGTGTTTGTGGTCATTTCTATGTGTTTGTGATGATATATATGTGTTTGTGATGATGGTGAGCATATATGTATGATTTGGTGTGATTTTGGTCCAGGTTGCAGTGATTTTAAATATTTTATTGCATCCTGTCGAATTTTTTTGCCGAGTGCCAAACCTGAGGCATTCGGCAAATGTGCCATTATTTGCCGAGTGCAGCACCCTGGCACTCGGCAAACTGACCATTGTTTGCCGAGTGCCAGGGCCAAGACACTCGGCAAACATCAGGTGTTTGCCGAGTGCCAGGCAGTTGGCTCTCGGCAAATTTTTTTTGTTTGCCGAGTGCCAGACGTCAGGGCATTCGGCAAACCCTCTTGACGGACGTTTCCCGTCGTCATGTTACTTTATTTTGCTGAGAGCATTTTCGACACTCGGCAAACTCTTTGCCGAGTGCCCGACAAAAAACACTCGGCAAACTCGCCTTTGCCGAGAGCTGTTTGCCGTCCGGTCTTTGTCGAGTGTTACTTTTTGCCGAGTGTATTACGGGTTTTGCCGAATGCCTCTGGCACTCGGCAAATAAGGAGTTTCCTGTAGTGGTTGCTTTCACTCGTCGGTTTAGACCAGTGGTGCCATGTCAGAAAGATATGTGCGGCCTCCATCAGCGTCAGTAGGGCAGATGAAGCCGTCACGGTCATGATGCTGCTACCCGTTACTACGCGTGCAGCATTCGCCACCTCCGGTGATCGGCGATGGAGGGTGTCGTCCTGGTCTGTCAACCAAATCTTCCGTCCATTGCCGTTCCAAGGCAAGCTGTATCTTTTCAGGCAATCCTCCAGTCCATGCAGTGGACCAGAGGTCTTGGAGATCAGCAGGAAGGGACGGATCTCTTTCTGCTTCCACCGAAATTGATTGCCCAAAGCCCAGCCAGCTCTGTCGATTTCTTGCACCACCAGGTAGAATGCAGCATCAGTAATTCCAGAAGACTTGGTTTCTCCTGTGTTGTTTCCTGACGTACACGCCGAGCAGCTTGTAGGAAGTCCACCGCCGCTTCCCGCGGGCCGCCTCCAGCAACGCCTCGAAGATAGAAATTCAAAACTTCAGCAGGTGCTGTACCCTCATGTTTTTTTTAAAAAAAATAGAAATTCAAAACACTGATCGGTGTGGCAGGCGGGGGCGCGCTGAGGCAGACATCCAGTGATCCAGAGATCTCAGCCACCCGCTGAACGCTGTGCGGCGGGGGCATGGCAATTCTTTGGCAGGGTGCAGCGGCGGAGCAGCTTGGTCAGCAAGAAGCCGGCTCGGCTCCGTCAGCAGGAGGCCAGCAAGGGGATAGGAGTCATAGGACCGCCTCGGCTAGCAAGTGTACCTGGTCAGGGAGAACGCAGCCATTAGGCCGTCCGCCGGCGTCGTGCGACCGTCATGTTCCAGTATTCGGTGCTTGAGCTTGAGCAAGCAGTTATGTGCCCTGCATCTCTGTTCGATGTTTGTCTGAACTGTTTGCAAGTGCTAACATGCTGACAGATGGTAACTGTTACTCGATGAGATGATGTGCCAATCCCGTTGAATTGTAATCTAATTGATTGGTGAACACTGGAAAGGTGTGACACCAGGTGCAAGAACTTTGAGCAATTGAGCATGTAGTGATTACTTCTCATACGTGCCAGTGATCCAAATGACTAGTGCCATTTTAAAATTCTATTCAAATTTGTAAATAGCATAAACAATACATTAGGTCATCCATACTCTCCAGCAGCGAAACACATTACAGATACCGTTAACAGAATAAAGTTCTTCATCTTACATGTCTAGAGGCAGGTCCAAGAAGGTTCCTCTCCCCGGCGTTCCCGGCAGATAATAGCCTTCACTGCAAGTAATCAAGCACTCCCGGGCTCAACTTCTTGATCCGTGACGAGGCAATGTACTCCAATTCCGTCGTCAGGTGCAAACAACTTCTATACAAGGATATCATAAAATAGGGATCACTTAATGGTCAAAGAATGTGCAATTCGTCTACCCCATCACGTGAATCAACTATCATAAGAAGTCAGGAATTGCGTACCGGTCAAGTGCAGGCGTCGTGCAATCTCAAGCTTCTTTTTGGCATAATGTAAATATAATTTTCGTCCTCGAACGTGATACTGTTTAGAGTTCAAATAATTAGTCACAGTATAAAAACAAGCATGCATATTACTAGAAAGGAACAAAGGAAATGTCATTAACAAACCTTGTTGTCAACCATAAAAGCAAAGCTGTCTTTAACTTCGTCCTCTGAAGCCTGAAGTCAAAAGGAAAATACATCAACAGGAAGAGCATAAAAAGCATCAAAGGCATGCCTAGTACTTACATTTTCTGGGATCTGCTTCCTGAATATTTCAATCTAAAAAGAGAAACATGACAAGTCATAAGCACTACGAAGAAGAACAAAGCAAAATTGGTCACACAAAAGTCAGTGGAACAGAACCTACATCTTGTTGAAATGCAAGGTCCACACTCGCACTGCGTTTGCGTGGAAAAAGCATGTTGTTTGAGAGGTTGAAAGCCTCTTTGAAACTCATCTGCTCATTATTGAGAGGAAAGAAAAAACACTCAGCTTAGACAATAACAACACATAAAAAATAATCATCAATTGTGATATATATCTGCACACAGGGTAACAACCTTCTGCCCACAGACTCGCTTCCAAATCTTAAAATACACGTAACCGTCCATCGGCTGTAATGAGATCCATCTCATGTACAAAAAGTACTCCTAAATCAAGAGATGGGAGTTGTGAAAGGTACCAGCAATCTCAACTTTGTTTAACAAAACAGATTGATCTTACCTCAAAGCCACGAATTGCTAAAGACGACGGCAAGTGTGAAAAGTCTGCTGCAATCTTGGCGGCTTGCCTCCCTCCCTTAAGATCAACGTCTCTTATCTGAAGAACAAAGGAGTTATCATGGCGCTTAACTATGCATGTAGCTTCATTACATTTTTTCAATTGTTGTTCATGCTCACCTCACTGTGTTTAAGATGCATATATTCTTTAATCCACTACATTAAAGGATTGTCAGTAGGAGGGGGCAAAACTAGCAAAGCACATTACCTTGGGATTTCTCAACAGCATGTCAGCGTGATGCATACCTTGATTTTCTTTGTCAATTCACCCCAGTACTTAATATATTCCTCATCGATTTCGTAGCTGCTGAAAGTATTGCAGTACTCTCCAAAGTTCCAGTACTCATCACAATACTGCAACCAAAAAGAGAAGTATTACATGACTGAAGAAACAAAAATAAAATCATTTGAGGTAGCACCTGCTTGAAAGTAATACAAGAATTGAAACATTCAGCGTTTTGATCAACTCGGTGCTGAACTCACACCTACACACTTAGTCAAGCTGATCCTAAGTGCGATCTGGCATTCAGATTGGCAGCAGTATATAAAGAGCAGGAGGCAGGGTTGGCACCCTTCTTTTGTCCAGCCCGCGCTAAGCAGCCGCCCGCCAGAAGTTGTACCGCCGCCGCCCAGCTCCCTCGCAAGCCGTCAGCTTCCAGCACCAGCACTGAAGTTGAGCAGTTTGATACTTTGACTCCTGCTGCTAGTTATTACAACTTACAAATACCTATGGCTTTGTCAGATAGTTGGTTTTTCCTTTTGTAGGTACATAGTTCATACTGAATCAAAGGAGTGATAAAAGTTCAGATTATAAACTGTAAAGGGTGTGCAGTTTACTCATTCATACGTGTAAAACCTGCTTGTCTCGGCTACAGTAACCTGACCTTTTAATACGTGTAGACACCGTTTGACGACATCTTGACAAGCTAAAAGCAGGGTCACCGCGCGTGTAGTGTTTAGCGCATACCAAAACGTGGTAAAAAGACTAAGTGTTCACACACAGCACAAGCGGTGCCAGAGGCATCCCACCAAAGTACAGTTAGAGCTTTTGCTAAATGGTTTGCATTTGTTTCAGCTAGCCATTTCATCCCCCCAAGAGAAACATTCCTAGTATGGGTCTATGGGATGCTGTTGTCTACGGAAATCTACTGATAAAGAGTTTATGCTTACATAAAGGAAAGCTAAAATAACTTCCTGGTTAGATGCAGTTATGCAGTTGCAACAACGATGTTGGATGGACGCATTGACATAATGAAATGGTAAACAGGGCAGAGGCACGAACTTCTCTTTTAAGAACTATGCGCTGGTAGACATCCAAGTCACGGTCTGCAAAGTGCCCTCTGAAGATGGTCCAATCAAAGGTTTGAGATGGGACACGACGGTCCTCCCAATCTAAATCAACCTGTTGATCAGGTGCTGTATCCTCATGATCACTCAGCTTCGAGATCTGCAGGAAAATGAGGATGGACACAAAAGTAAATGGAATTGTGAGTTAGTAACAAACAGATTAGGCTGCAAAAGATAGACATTAGACAATGGCGGTCGATCGAGACAGGAAGCCATGTTACCTTGCTGCGATATTCCATTAAGCGTAGCTCATGGATGCGATCAAACATCTTACAAGCCTCTTCATCGCTTATTTGCCGGAAGGAATGTCTTTCGCGCGATTGGAGCTTCTTCCACAACCTATGTTCCTCCTCGAGACTGACATCGTCTAGTGCCGAGAACACGGATCCAGTGTCCTCCTGAAGATTGTGTTCAACTCCCAAGTTGCCGCCATGCGTCTCCGGGAGTTGGATGTCCATCGCTTCCGTCGTAGCATCCTCCGAGAGAGGAGATGACAGGATGGTCTTGCGCTTCTTCTCTCCCGTCCACTCCGTCGTCGCGCTTCCGTCTTCATCGTGCAGAATCCCCATCCTGATCTGTTCACGATTAGAAGCTGAAAAATCGTTGGGTTTATGAGGGTGGATGGGGCGGTTCCGTGCAACTTTTCACAGTCTTTTCCAAGGTACAGGCGGCGGTCTCCTCCGTCGAGGTCCCAGCGGCGGACGGTGATCTCCTAGGGTTGCGGTGGACGGCAGCCTCCACGGCCCCGGCGGCGACGTCCCGCGCCTCTGCAAACCAGGATGCGAGAGATGGAGAGATCGGGATGTTGAACAGTTTAAAGATAGGAAACGAAAGAGGCTGGAGCGTGGTCCTGGTTTCCGAATTTTGCACAAAAATTTTGGCAACTTTGAAATTTGTGGAAAATTTAGTGGCGTTTTAAAAATTCTGAAACAAATTGTGTTAGCGTTATATGGTTATGCTCTGCAGGAAAATTATGTGTACTCATAAAAATGGCTACTAGTACATTTTGATATTTGATTGACCGATGATGATTCATGAACTCCTAGTTCAATATTTCCATGTCCAACAAATTGTTCACCGAAATAAGATGATCATATCCATATGTATAACACCATACAACCAACCAAAATTTGATCATCATATCTGGATCGTCCCGTACAGTCACTCATACAGGCTTAAAAAAACCACAGATGGATGATCTCATCACCCCATCCAACCTTGTCCTCTAATCAAACGCACCTTCAGTGAACTAGATGGGAATTTGAGATCAGTATGTAGATTTGGCTGCCACAAGCATCAGGAGAGCATTACCATCAATAATATTAATAAATCGCAAATTCACATTGAATACACCTCTTGCTCTGTTAAAGTTGACTACTCAACGAAATTAGACAAGAAAAATGGTCAATGGTACAGTAACAAGGTCACAACACTTCCGCGGCAGACAGTGAACAAGGAAAAAAAAAACTCTCACGCCCATAGTACAAGAACCACAAAATAAAAAAAATAAAAAAAGGGAGAGGAGAGGCCAGGCTTGCAAGCAAGCTGTGAACACTACAAATGCCTTCCCCGCTTGAACGAACCCTAGTTGTAGTACATAAGCTGCTGGGCTGATGACTGGTTCGGATAGCCATCATAGAGGGCCTGTGAGCCGGCAAGAAGCCCAGCAGATACCTGACCTGCCAGACCGTGCTGGCCTGCAATCTGCCCAGCTGCAGCCTGGCTTAAGGCAAGCTGCCTCTGATAAGCCAGAAGTTCAGCTGCTGTGAAGCCTTGAGGGACACCTGGCATTGCTACAGCGGGCTGGTATGGAGCAGCAACGGGAGGGGGCAGCGGTTTTGAAGCAGTCCCAGGAGGAGTTGGTTTATTACCCCATGAGCACTACAAGAGAACAGAGCAGATAAACCAAAACAATTACATAAAGATCAAGTAAATAGAAGCAGAGCATTTGTATTGTTTGGAACTTACCTTAATCGGTTTCCCACGGACTACCAATCCATTGCCCATCTGAATGGCCAATGCTGCTTCACCATGGGTGCTATATCTCACAAATCCAAATCCTTTATCCTGTTGAACACGAATTTCCTCGATTGCCCCAACTCCTAAGTTGAAGAAGTGGCGGTGAAGCTCATCTCGGTTAACCTGGCCAGTTAAATGCAAGATAAATCATAGGTTACCCAAACTTCATAGAGAGCGAGTAAAAAGGAATGAGAAATAAATCCAGCTCCATTTTCATTTGGCACTAGTAACACAGAAAGTTTGGTAAGCACAAATTTGAAACAAAATTAGCTTAGCACCCATTTGTTTCTACCTCATGTCCAAGGTTGCCAACATATACTGTTGTACAGTCAGGGTTGTTCTCTGGGTTCTCTTTACTTCCTCCATCCTGACTACCATCCGTTGCTGCAGAATATAGTTGATAAATTGGTAAAATCAACACTGAAAAATATACATCATATTGACTAAAATGTTTATTGCCAATTATGACCCATAATTTTTTTTAATTTCATGTCACTCATTCATCTAAGTATGGTATCAACGAAAACACTAAAGGGAAAACAATGATGTTTATGACCAAAATCATTCAATAAGCTAACCTGCATTACTGGAGCTACCATTTGTTAGCACAACTGCATTATGATTGTCAGGTTCTTGCTTCTCTTCTGAAGTGTTCTTTGTTGCCCAGTTGCACCTTATCTGTCTGCTTCCAAGCCATTTTCCTAGTGTAACACATTAATTGCAAAAGTCAGAAATTGGAGCAATAGAATGTGGCAGCAGACTACAGGCGAAAAGGAGCAATAGTAGGCTCTGATGCACGCTCACCAGTCATTTCAGTTATAGCAGTTTCAGCTTCCTGCACCAAGAAAATAGTATTCATGAGCAGGGGTCGATCAGATGGAAATGGCAATTCATTTTCAAATTTCAGTTGGATATCGAACTTTATTTCATGGTATAACAAAATAAATAAATAAAAACGAAAAATTTCTGTAGCCTTGACTCAAGAACAAAGGGCAAATACAGTTCTAATTTTATCCATATATCACACAAGGAGCCAAGTAATAAGGTCTGCACAGAAAAGTTTTGTGCCTTGCAGAAAATAGCACCATGAAACTACACAGAAAAATGGAATCCAAATATATCAAAAAAATAAAAATAAATCAAAACTATCCGCAAAGCACGACATTACATGTCTTAACATAGACATATTCTGCAAAATTCACTAGTACGCACAATAGCACTCTAACAGAACTGGGCCAAGACAAATCCACCAGTACCAAACAGTTCAAGCAACAAAAAAATAGGTTAAACAATGAATTGTTGGTATTAGATCCACACAATGAAAATGGAAAAGTGCTGCAAAATGCAAATAGCAAGTCTGAGTTTTTCATGCCTGTTGATTACGGAAGGAGACAAAGCCATAACCTCTGGAGCGTCCAGTTTTGTTGTCCCACATGACTCGAGCATCACTGATCATAAATGATAAAATTGAGAAATTCAAAGGCTACAGCCTAACAAAAATGAATGAAGCTAGGCGAGAAGGACTAGATTATCTCATTTTGAATTCAGAATAAGAAAACGATTGATTCGATATAGAGAATATCAAAAACATACTAACTACGTTTTTATCTATAGATGACGTTGGTTAGTTCTGGAGGGAGTAAATATCAAACCAGCATTGCAAAGCACAGGCTGCAGGTACAGACTCATCATACATGGTATATGTTACAAAGAACTAAGGACTTACGAACAAGAAGGATATGCTGAGAAACAGGCATAAAGAGTTGCATCATTCACTTCAGAACTTAAATCGCCAACAAAAATATGGAAATGCCCTGGAAATAATTCAATGGGCAAGGTTAACCAAACAAGGCACATAATATGAAAAGAAAGAGACAGGAATACTTTAGAAAAAGTATCTCACCAGATGTATCCTCTCTCTGCGTACTTGCATACGCCCAGTTCACCTTGATGGCTTGTCCATATCTGTGTAAAAGGTTCCACGATGAAGAACGTTACAGGTTAAGCTTCTGGAACTTGTGTTGTTCAATGCTTGTGTAGCAGTCAGACTTACATGTGACGGCCGTGAAGGGTCATGATTGCTAGAGCTGCAGATCTCCGATCATAGTAGTCAACAAACCCAAAGGAAGACTGCATGAAACGAGTGAGTTATCATCAGATAAAGGGGAAAAAGACTGAAAACGTAGATAAAGAATATTAAAATCATATTGATATATTACAGGCAACAAAACCACTTAATTCAAGTTTCTTACAAATTAAGCCAATAGTATTGAAGATACCACAAAAAAAAAGCATCATCAAGTTCCAGATAAACTGTTTGTGACTGGTGGTAGTCAAGGCAGTTACAGGCCAAATCACATGAAACAAGAAATGATGGAGTAATAAGACAAAATGGTATTGCCTTCCAAAAAAAAAAAATCAAACCATGAAGAGCCTTTGGTACAATCCAACTGTTAAATTGAAACACATTCATTTCTGATGTACTTTGAAATTATAAGATATGCTGCAGAAGCGCACCTTCTCTTTCCGGATGAGTTTGCATCTCTCCACAAGGCCAGCACTCTGGAAAACTTCAATCAGAAGACTCTCGGTGACATTAGGATTGACATTACCCACATACCTAGTCAGTAAAGCATCATAACTCATAATCAGATTTTGGAAAAAAGAAAATAGTATAAAATACATATCACACAACCATAGTCATATGCTGCAATTACTACATGTACAAATTTTGGCAGCAGCATAATTGTGAAACTGTGCATTACATAAATTTGATGTTTGTATCTTGTGAAACCGCATATTGATTTTCTTGTTCTAGGGAACCACAGTTGTACAGATAAAAAAGGACAAGCAAAATAAACTGTAAATCATATGAAAGTGGAACGAAAAAAGAAACACCAAAAGCACTCACACACTGCGACATGTGGATGGATCAAACCCAGGTGGAAGGTTGCCATTTGAAACAGGCTCCATCTGCAAAATATAAAATGTACAGAAAAATAAAAAAGAAGATATTGATTGGAAAAAAAATAAGAAAGCAAACTAAATAGAAATGTGTCGCTAATGGTAGGCCTAAAACGTAAAGGCCATGACTACAAGCAATGTTTTATCCCAATGGCCACTAGCGATGATCACAAGCTGTGATGGCATCCAATTGCAGCCATACATCTACTCCCAGCTGAAACGATGTGGTTCACTGCTTTGCATATGTGGCACTCTTAGTCATTTGGTTAACAGACTTCTGAACAACGATAGTGTATCAAGAATAATAGAATGCAACTAACAAACGTTATGCACCAGAGGACAACAATAATACATGCCCTGATGTCTAGACAAACATCATAACAAAGGGCAAGGGGCAACCAAAATAGAATACTGAACCTCAAAGCAAACAATATTCTTTTAGGTTCATTACCAGATGACATGCGATACGGCCGTTGCCATTACCCTACGAACTTAGCAAGATAGAATAATAGATGGGGGAACAGAATGTAAAGGTATGGATCAAAGAAAAACAAGAAAAATCGTTTATGCAATCACATCCAAACACCTTCCTCTAAAAGGGAGAAACTTTCATTGTAGCCGAAACAACAATGGAGGCAATAGTATCCACATCTTGTGACTAATAAAACATGTATTGAGGGCAATAGAGTGCAATCAGCAACACCGATGCAACCACACTGGCTCCAATTCCACCAAGCACAAAGCTTGAAGAAACTCTACCTATCAAGCAACAGCTTCATCTCCGATATGGCGCTATCTCACCAAGAAGGGACGCAAGAATGTACAGTTACCAACGGGCGACCAAGAGAAATGCGAAAAGCTAGAAACAATCTTTCGAGCACACAAGCAGATCGGCGCGCATTACTGCCACCCAATGCACACGCAAAGCAACAGATCAAGAAGTAAGGATCCGGGAGAACGACCTGGGTCATGGCCGCCGCTGCCGCCGCGGCGAGGACGCCGGACTGGTACTGCTGCTGCTGCAGTGCCTGCTGCATCAGGAGCGCCTGCTGCTGCTGCTGTTGCCGGAGCCTCTGCTGCTGTTGCTGGTGGCTCGCCCCGGCGCCGTTCATCTCCTCCTCCCCCTCTGACGAGGCGAAGACCAGATCGAAACCCCGGCAAACCGAGGCCCCGTACGGATCGACCGACGGATCGGTGGATTGGACCCGACAGATCGAAAGATTCGGGGGCTAATTCCTCGTGGGGATCGAGCAGGCGAACGGAAGAAGAGGAGGTGATATTTTCTTGGTTTTTTTCCTTTTTTTCCTCCGCTGTTTTTCTCCTCGTCGTCGTGCTCTCTATCGAGATTAGAGGGTGGAGGGGTAGGTTGGGGATTTGCACCTCGGAAGAAGGTGACGTGGAACTTTCTGTGTGGCTCCTTCTCTCGATGGCAGGTGGGCCCGGCGTGCTCTTGCCAGTAACTGCTTGCTCAGGTTCCCAGCAGCTTCAAATTTGGATAAGGATTTTGCTAAGCGTGTGCCTGTTTTGCCCAAATATTACGCACGTTGCGCGCATTTGATCATACATTTAGGTTGGATTCTAAGTTTCGTGCTTTGCTCTCACTAGTATTCCCAATGCGTTAACCGAGAAGGTTTATTCGAGGAGGGACAATGCGACTGTAGCAATTCATATAAGACCTTTGTGGTTATATTTGTCAGTTATAACTTGTAAATCAATGTCTTTATCAATAACACAAAAATCGCTTTGGTTGTCCATGCATTCTAAAGAATCTAAACTAAATTGTTTTGCTCGTTTGGTTGTATATTAGATGGTGTTTTTTTTTGTCGGAAGTATATTAGACGGTGTTTGGTTATCGTATGATTACATATTGTATTGGGTCAAAATCGGCAGGCAAACATTAGATAGTTTTTTTTTTTTGGTGTGTGTGTGTGTGTAACTAGGGGTGGATAACGAGCCAGCTCGACTCATTAAGGCTCGGCTCGCAAAAGCTCGTTTCGATAACGAGCTGGCTCGGCTCGGCTCATTAAACTAACGAGCTAAAATAGAAGCTCGGCTCGGCTCATTTATAATATCGAGTTGGCTCGTTAGGCTCACGAGCTAAGTATATTAAAATTTCGATGACAAAAACATAGATAATTTGAAGTATTTTGTCATTATTAGCATGCATTAATAATACAAAAGTCGTAATATAAAACAATATTGCAGAAAAATATCAATCTAAGTCAACATAGATAAAAAATAAATGAAATAAAAAATATAATCTAACATTGAACATGATTTTTATCTATATTAATCTTTGTTTATTTATTGGATGATAAGTTGAGCTTCGCCCAACATAAAAACTACCATTTTGTTCAAGAATTAAAAGGTGTATTTATATATAAACGAGCCTATCGAGCTAATCGAACTGTTCGCGAGCGGCTCACGAGCTGGCTCATTAACAAACGAGCTATAATGGAGGCTCGGCTTGGTTCATTAAGAAGACCGGGCCGAGCCGAGCCAAGCCAAAATTAAGATCGAGCCGAGCTGGCTCGCGAGCCTCGAGCTTTTTTGCCAGCCCTATGTGTAACATACTCTAACGCTACTTCATTTGTATTATTACAAGCATTGATGGCTTTTTCCCTTAAAAAAAAGCATTGATGGCTTTTTATTGAATTATTAAATGAATACCATCTAATACATACAAATAAGATTATTAGTCAACCTTGAGCTTTGCATATAATGAGCCAGGATACGAAGAAACTAAAAAAACTTATGTATCCGCTCAACCTGGCTCGGATCTGCCATTTACATCGTAAGGACAAGCCCCAGACAACATCCAAGCAACCAGACACCATGCGATAAGTACGTTCTCATCACGTTTGGAGTGGTTGAAACTTTGCTAGTAATTCCTAAAACGGATGCCGCAAGGCTCAAAAACTTATTTTTTTCCGATAGCACGTAGGAAATTCCATAGCATGCAAGAAGGTTCACACATACTCGCCCTCTGGACACACTTGTCTGAGCTCCATCGCCACAACCTTAATCTTGCACATCGACGCCTCTATGTGTAATTGTTTTGTCATAATTTGTGGCTACACCTCACAAAATTCTAGAGAGTGGTACTGGCCACATTTCCCTCCTTGGAATCTGACTATTCATTTCATCAACTTTGTGTCCATCAGTTGAACTCCTTTCGCAGTTCGCACCATTGGCAACTGACAACCCACTATGCTGCCACCGGAGAGAACCCTGGAGAGAACGTTCACGCTGCGGTGATACGTACATGGTCCACTCCCGCCATTGTTTGATGTCTTCTGCAACTTTTACCAGAGGGCACATGTCCAGTTCACAGTTGGACGTGTTGTGATCCGCCAAACAGCAAAATCTTTCTGAAGATTAGTTTAACAGGTGGTAAAAGTTGCAAATCTTCGCGTCCCATGTTATAATGTATAAAGATAGCATCTTGGCATCACTTCAGTACAAATGTATATGATTCTTAATCTCATGGAGCTTGCAGTGTCAACGAAACTCTACATCAGGCAGCATCAATTGCCCAAACAGCCTTTTCATGTAGAGGTGAAGATTTGTCTGCCACTTATGTGTTCTATCTATAGACTTTCACGGCTTGCAACCATGGGAGGAAAAAAGAAACCTCACACCACATGTTATCCTCTCTTTTACTAGCTCAAGGAGTGTAAACTAAACTGTGACACTTCTTCAGAGATATCATCCACCCATGGACACACCTTGGCAAACTTCTCACCAGTTGAGCTTATGGCTTCATTGCTTGAAATACCTCTTTGAAAACATATCAGAGAAACATGGAGATGTTGCCTACGCAAGAGTGCTGTCTTTTTTCAAGAACGACCCAAGAGTGCTGTCACAATATAGTGAATATGAAGACTGGAAGCAAATAGCGGAGCAACACTTGAATATTGCAATAAGACTCATCTGACATAGGCTAAACAGAATATATTGCTACAGTTACCGGCCAATACGCAGCAAAATTGTTTGCAGTCAGTAGACATCACTGAATAAATCGGTGTACAGGGAAGGGAAACACAGTTTCAGATGCACTTCTAAAGCTAAAATATGAAACGCAGGATTTTTTTTCTTGAAATTTTTTTCCAGTAATCTAAAAGTGATTTTAGACATTCAGGTTCTCGTCTCCAAATGGTTTGATGAGAATCTTGATATCACAGTTTCACGAAAACTGAAATCTTAATATACCAGTTTCACGTAAACTGAAATTGACAGAAAAAACCCTCATGATCGTAGTATATACCTGTAACCTGAGAAGAAATTAGATCATATACTCTCAGCAGTATCTTAGCTGTCAGCATGTGCCGTTTGCATTGTACCGGCAGTGCTGTATTTAGGACTGCCTTGAGACCTTGATAAGTGTAACCTCATCCTTTCTTTCAAAATTTGTTGTATCTCAACAATACTCAGTCATCTTGTATCTGCAAGAGCTGTGCTGCACACATTGCAAGAAATATGGATTTGTACTGATATCTCGATAGTCAATAGCTGCTATCAGTCTAGGTAAATAACGCACAACAGCAAGCATCTCAGTTTTTCATTTAGGAAAAGTTGAGGTATATACAATAAGATATCCAGTGGCAGTGTTTAGTCATCTCAAACTCCCAACATTCAACAGTAAGTATATGGACCAATCTCTGAGGAGGCTAACTGAAACAACACCACATAATGTTTCGGACGTCAAATTTTCCTAATATGTTCCAAAAAGTCCCCAGCTAACTTCCTCAACTCTGTCAGAAAGGATCCTGAATTGCCAGTGAGAGTAGTTTCAATTGGTGAGACTGCTGCGATAAGAACAAAATTTTCTCCATTGCCGACATCTATTTCATACAATTCTGAGAAAACTTGGTGAAGAACATCAATCAGGCTCTTGTAGAAGGATCCACCTGAAGGAGGCGGGATCACATTCAGTATCAAAACCCCGTGACGGTGTAGGATTGTGCGTGCAGCTAGAAGGATGCTTTCATGAGTCACTTCCAGCGGTGGCGCACTGACTCCACACATGGAGTCAGAGGAATCAAGATCCACCATAACTGCACTGAATTTTGCATCAGGCTTCCCTTGACGAGCAAGATCCTGGATCATCTGAATTGCATCACCAACATGGACAGACAAGAACTCATCCTCCACCAGCCCAAAGTAATCTCTTGCAACATCTAGGACAGCATTATCAGCCTCTATGCCGACTACATTGAACTGCAGTCCCACTCTGATCGACATGGGGAGTGATCCACCCCCAACTCCAGCACAAAGGCACCTCGGCCTAACACCTGACTGAAAACTCTCGTCAATGGAAGGCGCAATCACTGCAAGGCCAGCAACCATGGCCTGAAGGTAAGGCTGTACTAACGATCCACCAGCTTGGGGCTGTAACAAACTACCTGATCCCTCTTCCAGTGCATCCAACAACGAAGCAGCAGCAGCAGGTGACTGACACGCAAGGCGCACCTGGGTCTGCACAAGGCAGGGCATGCGCTTGAAGCGCAGTCTGCGGCGCAACTCGGCCGGACCAGGAGCACAGTCGACAGCCACATCCTCCACGACCATCTCGCCGACAACCGGGCCGGCGACAACCTTGACATGAGCGAGCCTGAGGAGGTCGTCTTGGAAGGAGAGCAAGGGGACGTCGGGGATGACATTGTCCCGGAACGCAGCGATGGGGCAGAGAGCGAGGAGGAGGGGGAGGAGACGGGCATGAGCTGGGTCGGAGTCCGGGCGGGAGACACAGGAAATGACCCGAGGAGAAGGCACGGAGAGCTCGGGGCCGACGAGTATGAGACGGGAGAACTGGGAGGAGAGGAGGAGGTGGAGGTGGCCGGCGCGGGTGGAGAAGATCCAGTCGGTGTGCCGCCCGGCCGGGACGAGCATCGCCGCCGTGCGCGGGACGGGCGGAGCGGGAAGCGGGGAATCGAGAACGGCCACCCGGAGGAACTCCCCCGCGCCGCCGTCCCCGTAAGGATTGGAGGCGTCGCGGAGGAGAGGGCTCGGGAAGGAGAAGGAGACGAAGCGGGAGGGCGCGATGCAACGCAGGCCCTCCAGCTCCGGGCTCACCGCCATCGCGGCTGAACACCAGGCGGTGGCGGCGCTGCGCGGCCAAGAGCGATCCCTTCACGAGGGTCTCGTCTCCGATTTAAGTGGTCTCTAGTGGCGGAGAGAGGGATGACCTGATGAAAGAGAGAGCCCAAGGCGCCGCTCCGACAGGTCGCCACTCGCCAGCGTCGCCTCCGGTGACACTCCCGGCGGCGCGCCAGGGAGGGAGATGCGCGGCCAAATTGCCCTTCAATGCCTTCGTAGTCGCTGTATTTCGGGGCCCATCAGTCAGTGATTGTTCTTCAGAACAGTGAGTGATTGATTTTCTCTCTCGAAAAAGTCAACTGAAATCTGTGTAAACATATCCAATTCAAGTTTCTATTTTAAGCTAACCAGTTAAAAAAGAGTTGAAGTTAGGAAAATTTTACTCAAATCCAAATTTGCATATGGGGACTCTGGTTTCCGGACGATATGAACAAAGGGGATCAACTGATCAAGGTAGGCAGCAGAGTTCATGAACAATGAAACCAGTGTAAACTGATCTTATTATTTTTGTAGTAACATGTAAATGGTGATCCTGACAACCTCTAGGTTACAGCTTACAACAAAGCATGTAAAAGGCATCTATATATAGGTGGGGTGACTGTAGTATACAGATTGTATGGCTGTCAAAACATAGCAGAATAACTAAATCTACAATGCTACAACGGAGACAGACCATTAAGTACATTTCCTAGAGGATTCTCCACCGCATTGCAAGTTTGCAATCGTTGTTTTTCTAGTGCCCAAAGTTGGCATGAACTTCAGAGCGTATACATTTACTCTACACTCATTAAACCAGAGCCTAAAATATCGGCAATATCCTTCGTGTAATCGTGTTATCGTCAGACCAACATATAAAAATGCCAATCTTGTGGCACCAGCAGATATATGGGTCATTGAGTTGACAGTGGCGAGTTTCTACTTCCTAGTCACCAGTGATCCTCCAGGGGTGACCCCCATCTGAACTGCTGCATGCTTGGTTGGGTAGAAAGCTGTCTCCAAAATCGCCAACCAGTCTCATTTGCATTTCTTCCTGTGGAGAAAGAATCCTGATGCACCGTACGCAGTTCACAAAGTCCCTACAAATGCAAAGCAACCAAACTTCATTAGTTATATAAAGGTGGCACGAAGAGTTGGACTTCAAACTAAATGAATAAGGACGACGAATTGAAGACAATTTGATCACATTTATTTAATTTCTCAATCAGATAAGACCATGGCAACAAGTTTGCAGTTACATAGTTAAAACAGTTGGGTTGCGAGTTTCTCCTTTTTTTTTCATATCAATATCCAGTTGAATTAAGAAATATAATTCTACTCAAAGTGACAATAAATCTCATAAGAAGCATCAATCAAAATGCCAAAATTGGTCGAGGTTCAGCACTGCTCACTGTCCATGTTGATTGTATCATTTAGCAGCCTCTCCATTGCAGAAAGCAGCCATTTAGGATTTTTCCTCACATGCTAGCTAGTTTTGTATAGGCCAATAGGAAAACAAGCTTATATGACTTACTCCCATGGGTCATCACCAACTAATAGAACATCCTTCTCGTGATCTTCATATACTAGCTTCCAACCAAATCTATTCTGGTCACTGAGTTGCCCCTCAATACCAAACATCCGGGCAATGTCATGTTTTAGTTCATCATATCCAGAATATCTGTTGATGTCGATAGATCTTCCTACAGCTCCACGCTTGTGCACCTGTACATAAATCCCTTGGTCAGATCGCGCTTATGCGAGAGTGAGCCTGGCCCTCAATATTATTCCATGAATGCTAGAATAAAATAAGACAAAATTTAAAATTTCTACCCTAAGTCTACCTTCATGAACTAATTTAGTTACAAAGAAAAATCAAAGAGATTTTTGGGTCATCATTCGGCGTGACTGAAATCGTTTACTTGAATTCCATACTGAAATATATTTAAGCGGCAGTATTCCATATTTTTAAATAGTTTACTTGAACTCAATAATAAACTGTTCTTGTGGGAAGCTATAAAGTCCCAAAGCAATTCGATAGGTATTCCCTATTATTGTATAACGAAAAACTGGAGCTAAACATATAACAGACCTTGGTGTAGGTTCGCATTCGTTGATGTGATGGAGCTGAAGCTCGAGGATTTGTATTCAAGAATGGGGTATCATTCATTGAAGATTCTATCGAATTGAATGGCATATCAGCAACACCGAATGGATTTGAGATCATTGAAGACGATAACTCTTGTTGAGAATCCCTTGATGAAATGTAATTAGAGATGCCATTTACTGGCATCTGATCCATGTATTTCTCGTTTTCAATGTTATTAGTGAGTAAAGCATCTGCATTCAGGGAATCCAGTTGGCTATCAATGTTGGCCCCAAATAGAAGGTTATTTCCTGGATCTGCAACCTCAAATTCACTATCTGGAACCGTGTCTCTTAACAACTGATGTTGATTGAAGGATGAAGGTGGAAAGTTTTGTTGCAATGATCCATCAGCTTGAGAAAGACAAACGGAAGTAGCTGATGAGGACGAGTCCAAATAATCCATCTGAGGGGTGTTATTCATGTAGTCTTGCCCAGTAGCTGGCCTTTGGTCGGTCATCTTGGGAATTGCCACAGTTTGCTTTGTGCTATGATGTGGCTTCATTTCCTGTTCAATCGTAGGGCCCAAAGCAATAGATGATTGAGGTGTCTTCGCTGCAGTAAGTAAACTTTGGTTCTTGGAGGTACTTGGGATTGATTGCAGATAAACAGGATTACTGTTCGTGGATGGCGATGTTGAAGAAGGGGGAACCTCACCTGTCTTCAATGGCTGCACTCCACCAGGCATATGCAAAGAGCGAGCACCCATGGAGGTAACAATTTCAGATTTTGCGACAGAAACATCATTCCCACGAGAACCTTGCATCAGAGGTTGTTGCTGCGTCGGGTAATGAATAGTGCTACTGTTTTGCATACCAACCACTTGCGAGTGCTGAACAGTTGACTGGGAATGTACCATTTGTTGCTGCAATTCCATGATCATTTTCTGTTGATCCATGGCCAGAGGCTGCTGCGGTTGAAGAGCCTTGAATAGTTGTATTTTCACCTGATGATCAGATAGCTGTGGGATCATGTTTGCATCACTGGGTACCTGGGCAGGCTGCATCTTTATTTGTCGTTGCTCCTGCATTGGCTGCTGAACTTGCTGCTGCTGAACCTGCTGCTGCTGCAGATGTGGTTGCTGTTGCTGCAGAAGCTGGATTTGTTGAATGGCTCCTTTTACAATGGTGTGATTTTGGGTGAGGGGTTGCTGTTGCTGGAGCTGAGCCTGGACAACAACCTGAGGCTGCTGAGGCTGGGCCTGGAGAATGACTTGAGGTTGCTGGAGTTGAGGCTGTGCCATGCTTATACTCGGTTGGCCGCCTTGCACAGGTTGTGTATTAGTGTGCTGCTTTTGTTCGGAATTGCAATCTTGAACTATTTTCTGTGGTACTATAACACTTCCCAATTGGTTTGGTGTGGCTATCACTTTTGCTAACTGTTCGATCTGCTGGTTTTGTGGAGGTAGCAATGAAGTGTTGAACTGGATATTATTTTGTTGCAGGAACTGGGGCTGGAAGCTGATTTGCCTTGATATATCAGCTGCAGCCAGAGTTTGTACAGGTTTGCCAGCTAATGAATTTAGAAAATCTGGTTGCATGACTGTGCTAGCGAGTGAGGGATTCTGTTGCATGTTCATCCACTGAGCTAAACTTAATCCCGGAACTAGACTGTTCTGATTAGTAAAATCTTTCTTGTCAATCATATCACCAAGCCATGGCATGGTCCGCTTAAAAGGATTATCCATTTCATAGGCATCATCATCTACAAATATAATTAAACTATTAGAAGAAATATAGCAATAAAAGTAGCGATAACCATTGGAAAGGATACATAATTAAGAACTCAATGAATGTAGCGATAGTATTCATTGCCAGAGTGGGATGTTGGGCCAAGAACTGTAGTTCTCTAGTTACCTGGTATCCCAGGTTGTCTTGGACGTTTTGCACTGAACAATGGTGAGGGATAGATGAAGAATGGAGCGATGACAGGCTCGATCTCCCAGAGGGAAACCCTGGTGCGCCTCTCACTTGGTGCTGCTTCATCCCATGCAACCTGCATATGCACATACTTCTCTCTAAAAACAAAGGGAAAATGCAAAAAAAATGCATATTTAGTTTGATTTATCAGAACAAACCTGAATATTGCGCCACTGGGAGTTTTTCCACCTTACAGGATCCAAATCACTTATACCAGTTATTGTGCCCATGTACCTGCAGAAAATTGTCAGAGTTACTTGTTGTTAGAAAGAATTGTAACAGCTGGGTAGAGAAAACTGCTTTCAGCTCAGAATATGATACACCAAGCAAACATTGTAAAGCTGGATAGAAAACTGCATGCAGCTCAGAATGTGACACACCAAGTACTCCAGATGCAGCAAAATGGTGAATTCTAGATAGCCAGTATGGCAAGATAAATCCATGGATCTTTTTCCAGTGATTTGATGTAATAATACACCCCTGCATTTCACATATTAGATAAAGCTGGTAATGTATACCTTCTTGTTCCAGATTCTTCGGTTTCAAACATCATTCTAAACCGCATGCCAAGAGATAATTGATTGCTATATACAGCTTTCTGGTACTTGGCAAAAGGAATCACAAATTCTGAAGGACTAGTCCTGAAGGGAGAAATTGAAACATTTAGTGAATCACTTATTTATGTATTATAAGCCTTGCAGAGGATGATATGTTTACCTTGGGTTATAGAATACTGTGAATTGGCTGTTGTTAGCTGCTGCATGGGCTGCAGCAGCAAGAATTCCAATATGCATACTATCACTAGACAAAACAGATGACGAGAGATTAACAGGTTGCCTATTTGCTCGCCGTATCCCCAAGAGGAGTTGCTGTTTCGCATCCCTACAGTTACAAAGGCAGGACGTTCGGTGGCATTAGTTATCCTCCCTGAATTGCTATATTGACTCAAACGGAATCAAACAAGAAAAATATGGCCTCCACACTCAACATTTACCTGATAAATAAGACTGAGTCACCGGCAAGAAGTCTCTTTCCACTGATAAACAGGCTCCAGCCAGTAGTCAGCAAATGCCTTTTAGGCTGGCCTGATGAAGCGGAAGAGAACCATTCATAAAACTTGAAAAAGGTCTGCTTAAACTACAAAATTATACTGAAATTCTAAAAGCAACGAAGGTAACTATATTTGAATATGGGCTAAATAACTTTTACTAACTTTGCCTAGAAGCGAAAGTTGACCTTTTTTTTTTCCCTGACTTACCTCGATATATATGACGGAATGTCCAAGTTGAATCATGCAAATCCCTGGCCTGCAGTTCCTGAGCAGGAGGCTGCATTGAGAAGTCCTACGCACAGTGAAATGTGGACAATTAGGACAAACTAAGAAATCAAACTTGATCTGTTTCCAGCAAAAGACGTTGAGAGTTCTTACAAGAGGGGGGAAAATTCGCTCTGCAGAACGCCGTGGCACAGAAAAACCTCCATGAGTGCTTGTATCACTTGCAGTCAGTGTTTTACAGAAGAATTCTGTTGGTGGCCTGGATTGTTTCAGTGCAAGCTCTGATGCCAGCAACGTCTCCTTGTCACACTGTGCCACCTAACAGTCCCAATTCCAAAATCAAGGTGTTACAGGTACATCCTATAATGCCGGTGATATAATTGAAGATAGAGAAGTATGACCTACATTGTTAACCGTCTGGAGAGTCATTCGAGCATAAACTTCATCTGTGTCAGGATCAGCCTGCCAAATTTTATTGAGAGATACATCACATAAAATTGTCAACTTAAGAAAGCACTAATTTAGTCCCCATTCTTTACCAATGTGTGTTAAAAGAAACATTGCTTACATGCATAGTTACACTATGGAGGATGCATATAAGCTTCGATGGAAGATTTGGATAGCTCGGAATTTTGGCATCTGCATCCTTCCGCATAGATGCTGCTACCTGAAAGTGGGAATCAAGATTGTTCACCATGAAACTCCAGCCAACTTGCATATTATTACAAGCATTCAAGTGATTTTACTAAAGGCTTCTCTTTGTATAACATCAGCATAAAACTGGTAAACAAGACACTAATATTCATATGGCATGTCACTCCATCTTAGTTGCGCAAATCAGAATGATAAAAGGTTCGCTGCTTAATAATATCCTTGTGAGTTGACATTAGCATCAAGTGGACAACATCAATCAACTACTGAAAAACTAAGGAAATTTGTTCCTTCCCACTAGAATGTTAAACAAATTAAGGCCACACTTATGTATCATGCATCTGCAAGGAGGACCAAGAGTAGAGCATGATGTAAAGGGGCATCAAAAAAGCATTTCACTTTGTGCAGTGATACATCTCCAAAAAGCAGAGATTACAACAGAAAGAAAACGAAGTTAGAGGAAGTAAACATTGACATTTTAAAGTAATAATAACAACAGGCCATAATTATGAGTAGATGGCAAAATTCCAAACTCCCAAAATTTTCCGCCATACCGCACAAAAGGCCACTTGGGAGAAAATCACTTCTTTTTTGGTGTGCGTATCGAAATCAAAAACATTTTCCGGCGAAGCTCTAAGAACCAATTGCCGGCGGACACCAAACCAACCATGAAACAACACACCACTTCTACGAGCTCTTTCTTACTGGCGAACGCGACGAGGAGGCGACAAGAAAGGGACAAGCGGAAGAACGCCACAATAAAACGCGAGAAGAGAACCTTTTTTTTTTTGTCAGCAACGCGAGAACAGAACCAAGGGGGAGCAATTTTGCTTATCGGAAGATGGGGAAAACTGAAGCTTTGATCAAGAATCGTCGCCTCACCTGCTCGCTGTGACCCTGGGGGAAGTAGACGACGAGGCTCCCCGCCGGCGGCAGAGCCACGAGCGGCCCCGCGCACGCGTACCACAGCTCCTCGTTCACCTTCTTCCCCTTCCCCTCCACCGAACCCCCCTCGCCTCCGACCCCGCCGGAGCCCGTCCCCGCCGCCGCCATCCCCGCCTTCCCAGCTGCCAATCACACAGCCTCGACCTGCCCCCACCGTCTCCACCGCCGCCGCTGAGCGGGAGGCATCGCCGGGTGGCCGGCAGCGAGAAGGAAGGGCGGATTTGCGCAGCAGCTCCCAAGAAAAGGCAAAGACCAGGCCGCAGCGAAGAACAGAGCAATATAATAGTAGTGCTAGCGCAGCGTCGCTATGCTCATGCTGCGGCCGAGCCTACTGGCTGCCGTACTGCTAACCCGCTTGTTAATCCCAGCTTACTTGCTGGCCTCGCTGATCAGCTCATTGATTAATCGCCGCATCTGGAACGCAGCACGGGCGCGCGAGAATTTTTATTATTCGCCTCTCTCTGCGGCGCGTGACCTTTCTGCTGTTCTGCCTCGCTTTTGATTTTTCTTCGCCTATACTGTTTTCATTTGATCTGCCGCTTCTTTTTTTTTTCCTCTCTAACGTTGATATTGATTTGCCACCTTTTCCTGTTTCAGGGCTTTGATGAAAGGTTGGCGAGAGGCAGTTTCGGGTAAAGTTTTGCTAGTGGATTCCCTGGTTATGCATCACTGTTGCAAGTACAGAGAAGAGTTCCATTAAGCACGACGTTTCATGATTTGCACGTGTCGAACAAGTTAGCTTGGGTCGAAGAGGTCCTAATATATGTGTGCAGGTCTTATTTTTGCCTAGCTTTAGAGTTGTTGATGGCACCAAGTTAACTACAGGACAGAGCTTAACAACTGTTAGGCAGGACCAATTGACCAAAGACTGCAAAGCAAGTCCTTAACTACTGTCTACTACCATCATACTATGCTGTTCTATATAGCATTTGTCACCTTTTCAACTTTGACTATTTAATTATATTTATAAAATAAATTATTTAAATATGAAGAATTGTCCATTATGATGACTGATTTAATGTTGAATCTAAACAACATCATTTATACTTAGTCAAACTTTTTGTGAATTTTTATTATTAATACTTGAAGTTGAAAATGATTGACTTTGACAAAATCAAGAAATGCTTAGGGAGTGGTAGAATTTAAGCACAAGCATATATGATATCATCTCTATAACTATGTTTCTAGAACATTAAAGTGATGAATAGGCAATGATATACAGGTAATGTAACTATAGTACACATACACTATGCTTATGTAAATATTTTCTTTTACAACTTAACTGGGTATAATGAGAAATATAGCGTAGTCCGGTTTCTAAAATTTGACATAGCTTACTCAATTTACACAATTCCTCAAAAGTAGAGTTCGTGACTCTCCACTTAAATCAAATTGAGAGTTAGCATAGAAGTTTGGGGCATTTCTGTTTTTACCCTTATTTTAAACTCTAATTCTGATTTTACCCTCACTTTTTTGACTTTATGATTTTACCCTTAGTTTTTCAACATGAAGCCAGATCTTACCCTCAGTAGGGGTAAAATCAGAATAATTCTATTTCGATTTTACCCCTAGTAGGGGTTAACTCTGGCTTCAGATTAAAAAAACAGGGGTAAAATCACAAAGTCAAAAAAATGAGGGTAAAATCACAATTAGAGTTCAGAGTGAAGGTAAAAACATAATTGTCCCTAAAAATTTATATGGATATTAATGACTAGTCATGACTGGTCTCGCATATCTGTACCATACATAAAAAACTGAGTTGGCGGTGAATGGTTGGTCCGGCGTCATCCAGCCCGCGCCGACATGTGGGCCCGCATCCACCCGTGCCGCCGTGCCCCTCCGCTTCCTCATCCCGTTTTCCTATCCACCTGCGCTCGGTCAATCGGTCAGATTTCCATGGCAGCGCCGCTCACTGGAGCCGCGCAGGAAGGCAGGACACCACGCGCCCCGCTGCCGCGGCCTCATACCTCCCCGGTCTCCTCTGTCGCGTCGCGGCTCAGCCACATTGGCCTCAGCACCAGCCCGGACGAGCTCGAGAACCCCGGCATGCCTGCTTCCCGTCACCGTACCGCAGCTGTCGTCCTCTCACCCCGGCCTGTATGCTTAAACATCGTTAAAAGAAGAGTTCTGCTATAGAGCCGACCAACCAGTCCGACCAGCATCCGACTGGACGATCGTGCGATGCAAAGCTGTTTCATTAGTCAAATCACACGCTAAGTAGCCGTAGATAATATGCAGTCGGACTAGAGTCGGACATGCTGGTCGGAGCATTTTTCCAAAGAAAGCTGCTGTTGGTGCTACTTATGCAAGGGAGCATGGTCGGCCGCTGCGGGATGCTTAATCGAATGGAAAGCTAGGATAGCTGTGAGGGAGGAGGGGCAGTACGGAAACTGAACTTCACAGCAGGGGCGAGATCCATCTTCACTGGCGGTGGATTTGATGGAACTACTATGAGAGAGAATGGAGCAGCTAAGAGGAAGAAAGTTCTGTTGTGAGGTACAGAAGATGAGCAATTACTATACGTACTGGAGCTGATCCTAATGAAAACTTTCTACTAGCAAAGTTGCTATCGGCACGAAGGCCTACAAGTTGTTGCAACCAAGGGATAGTTTGCTTTTCTAGCATTTGAAGTGTGAAAATCGACTGCTAAAAAGTTGGTTCTAATGAATATTTAAGGTACCAGCCTCTATAAAATACAATTCTTTTTTTTTTTGCGAAACTATAAAATACAATTCTAATTTCACCAAGACCACAATTGTTGGTCTACATGATTACATCAAAATTAGGAAAGCTTAAATCTTTCTTAAATATTTTGTAAGGGATATTTAAAGTAATCATGCGCCAGAATGTGAGTTTGAGAAGAATACATTTATGATCTATAATACGTACATGCGACTTACTATTTTCTCTACAATAGCACGAAAGGGACATGTAAAACAATATAAATGATTTCAAATGATAATCGACAGAATCTACATCTTGCACAGAAAATCACATTTAAAGGCCGTAGCAACGCACGGGCATATCGGCTAGTCACCAGCGTAAAATGCAAGAGACTACTCTTCTCCATTCTTTCTCACTCTCCCTACCTTCTTTCCTTCATGTAGGATTTAGCAAATCATTGAAGACGCTCTGAACGTATTCACAATTTCACATGCGGGTTTGCGTACATATATAGTCGGCAACACAACAAAACAATGTCCTACGTGTCGGCTGCAACTTGCAACCAACGATGGATTAATAACCAGAACGCTGAGCAAAACTTTAGCCGGCTCCGCCATGCTCAACTGTCTGCGGCGAGTGACGCCGCACCTAGAGAGGCCATGCATGGTAGTGTTTGTTGGACAGGGCGGCCAGCCCACCTCAATTATTCGACCTAGCTAATGGACAGACATTGCTTCTCCTCCTACTGCTCACTCGTCAATGAATCAGTGTTGAATAATTTCGGTTGGCTGTTTCCGTTTTCCGAGGCTTCTCTCTTTTTTCTTTGTTTGTTTGTGTGCCACTACCTTCATGTAAACAAGTTTACAAATGCCGATATAATCTTCCCGCAAAAAAAATGCCAGTATAATCTGCATTGCTTTCTGCACATTCTATGACATGATGAACCCAAGCTATTCACTGATTGATTGGCGAGCATGCTACTCCGGGCATAGTATATTTCTGCGTTTCAGTTCATCAGGAAACGGAGCCTTGCGTCGAGCGACGTGTCAGATCTTCAGCCGAGGCTCGAGAGAAATGCAGAATATGCAACTGTGCAAGTTTGCCATGAACAGTCGTGTGAGATATATACTTTATTGGAGATAATGCTCCTGTAGATGTTCTTGGCACATGCATGCGGGCAAACCTTTGGTATAATCAAGGTATATACTGTCTTTATATCTCAACTCTCGAGACAAAAGATCATGCATACAAGTGCAGAGATAAGGCGATGATCGAGTTCGGAATCCCTGAAAATGATTGCTACAAACCTTGAACATACAAACTGAAAATAAAGGTCCTACGTACCCTACCAAATCTTAGGGGATGTTCGTTGCATGTGGTCTAAAATTTAGAGGGAACAATCTTGTCATTTAAGAGTATTAAATAAAGTTTAATTACAAAACTAACTGCAGAACCCCTGGTCTAAATCGCGAGACGAATCTAACGAGGATAGGTAAGCCGTGATTAGACGATGGTTACTGTAGCATCACTGTAACAAAATATAGATTAATTAGGCTCGTTAGATTCGTCTCGTAAAGATGTACCTATCTGTAAAAAGGTTTTGTCATTAAATTTTATTTAGTATTCTTAAATAATAAGATTCTCTTTGATGTGACAGGTCTAAATGCTAAATGCTAAAGCAACGAACACTCCCTGGACGTGTTCGTTTCGTTTAGGACTAAAGTTTAGGCCAAAGTTCTTGCTATTTAAAGATATTAAATAAAGTGTAATTACAAAACTTTCTGCAGAAACTTGGGTTACTTTGCGAGACGAATCTAATAAGGGTAATTAAGCTATGATTAGACGATGGTTACTGTAGCATCACTGTAGCAAAACATAGCTTAATTAGGCTCGTTAGATTCGTCTCGTAAATTAGCACCCATCTGTAAAAAGGTTTTGTAATTAAACTTTATTTAATACCCTTAAATAACAAGATTCTTTAGACTAAATTTTAAGACTAAAGGAAACGAACAGGGCGCGCGTATATATATGCTCTAAAAATATCTTTTCCAGGTGCTCCAAAATATCATGATACTCAAACCGGAAGGCATGCATGCAACGCACTGCTCGATGCATCTCATCACTCATTCTGATCGCAGAACAGCAGAGGCATGCATCGTGTGAAACAGTGGACCTGTAGTTACAGATAAGCTGCGCCTGCAATGCAGACCCTCGTTGGATGCATGCTTGCTTCAATTCGATGACTGCTGTTGCGCTCCAGATGCACAGTGCTCGATCAGAATGCGATTCTGCCCTCTAGTGCACGAGCGCTGGCGCACAAAATACAGCAATGAAAAACAGAGGGAGGTCCTACGTCGTGTTCGTTTCCTTTGACTAAAATTTTAACCCTGTCATATCAATTTTTTTTTGTTATTTAAGAATATTAAATAAAGTTTAATTGTAAAATCTTTTTACGGATAGGGGCTAATTTACGAGACGAATCTAACAAGCCTAATTAAGCAATGTTTTGCTACAGTGATGCTACAGTAATCATCTTCTAATCACGGTTTAATTACCTTTATTAGATTCGTCTCGCGAAGTAGTACAATGTTCTGCAATTAGTTTTGTAATTAAACTTTATTTAGTACTATTAAATGACAAGATTCAAAATAACTAAAATTTTAACCAAATAAACAAACACCCCTTGATGCTCTTTCAAAGCCTCATAGCAGCTGCTAGCCTAGTAAGTAGACGAGGCTCCTAGTAGACTCTTCAGACAGAACGTCCATTACGTTCGATCATGGGGGTATATATTCTCTAGCTGCCAGTAATATTGCAGTTTCGTGCAATTTTTTGTTTTTCTGTACACCGATCGAATGTGACCTGCAGTGCATGACGGCCTGAGGAATACTACAGCAGTACATCTGAAGACTGAAAAGGTCGCTATTCTTATATATGCCCATCGAATAAACTTTTGATCCTCCAACGATGGAACCTAAACCAACAAAAGAGCATCCTAGTTTGATTTAGCTTAGCTGCGCGCTGTAAATTTAGCTTAGTTTTGTGCAAAGGTCGATCGTGGGACGCGGCTGCTCTACTATTGCTCGGTCAGTGACTGGTACGAGGTAGCTAGGTTGATGCGTGGAAACTTCAGCCTTGTTTCTCCCGGAAAAAGGTCCAGTCTTTGAATCGACGCAAAGAGAGAGTACGTGGTCGACCGTCGTCCGTCCGAGGCGGCACCGGCCGGCCGTTGCGACGGCGGCACGACGGGACGCGCGACGTTGGCCGCCGGCCAACCACCGCGCGCGCGCAAACTAGTCTTATTAGCACGAGGACCAGTCGGAGACGATATGGTTTGGACCAAATTAATCGATCGATCGAGACGTACGTACGCCACACACAACCAAATTAAACGTGAGAAGGAGCCAAGCGGGTGAGAGAGCACGCAAGGACGCCGCCGCTGCTGATCGATCAGGCCCCTCTGTGAGATGAGATGAGATGCATGCATGTATCCGTCCGTCGCTGACAGCGGAAGCAATATATGGTAGGGCTCCATCGATGGATCGGCTACTGGATGGATCGAGGAGCACACAGTCGGCCGGGGACCTCAGGCCAGGCATGCTGGTGGCGTGCCGATGGATGGGGACGACACATCACACATGGAGCCATGCATGGCTCGGTCCAGGGCCCAGGCAGGCAGGCAGGCTGGCCCGGTCGATGGCTGTGCATGTGTGTCCCATGCCATGCGTGGACAACAACCCTGCTGCTACCGATTAAATCCACGCATGTGTCCGAACACCAGGGAAGATATATCGATGAATCTCGTAATTCGGGGGCGGAGCCAGAAATTTGGGAGGATGGTGTCACCAATGGTCAGCTTGTCTCATGGCAATAGGCTTTGCTGGTGTCACCCATGATCAAATTTAATGATGTACAAGTGAAAGTCACAAACCCATTGGTGTCCTAGGACACCACAGCTTGAACGTAGCTCCGCCCCTCGTATGCAAAATTGTTGACGCGCGAGGCAAAAGAGAAATAGAGAATACCAAGGAAGATATATCGATGAATCTCGTATACTCAGGTCGGCAACTGGCTGCCTTAATTCCACTATAGAAAAAGAGAAACAGATGAATCTAGCTAGGGAAGGATATGAGACAAACATTGACAAGCATGTCTATCCTCGCCTCACGGTCTGCTCGTATATATTATCTTCGCAAAGATAAACAAGGCCCGATCGAGCGGATGTGATGGATGGCGGTAGAGATGTCCTCCACTTCGTCACTCCATCAGCTAATAAGCCAGGCTGAGAAATGCGTCAAAAGCGGCCATCGCGAGCGGTGCTGACCTTATTAGAAAGACGATCTATCGACCGATCGTTTGATCTTCTTTGCTGGATTCTCGCATAACCTTTTTTTTTTGAGCAATGGATTCTCGCATAACCTGATGGGATGCCAAAGCGGGCACCTTTAATTTGTCGCCATGGCTGGTGCCTCGGCTCCGTGCGACGGGACACCACTCCGAGCAAGTGCCGGCCAACGGCCGCGGATGTCGCTCCGTTCGTTCAGTCAGGGACGCACTCATGATTAGTGATGTCCAAAAGGACCGGGCCAAGCGGGCTGGCACGAAGCACGAATTTTTTGGCCCGGTCCAAAGAAGGCACGGCACGATTAATTTAAGGCCGTGCCGGCCCGTTAGCCCGTGCGTGCCGTACCATAGACCGAGGGTCTAGCACGACGGGCGGCACGGGCACGGCACGAAATTAGGATGGCCCGCCTAGCCCGATTTTAGCCCGTGTAGCCCGTTAGTAGCCCGAGAAGGCACGGCCCGTTAGAAGCCTGTCACGGCCCTTTAGCAAAAGTTTTTGCTTGTAATATATTTTCTTTATGTCATTCTAGTGGTGTTTTTGGATGGTTGAAGTTTTGTTTCAATTCAAATGGTTCTATTTGCGAACTTGTGTGAATTTTGGTCTTAAGTCTAGTGTTAAAATGATTTTTGTGCTGCTAAGGCACGAAAATAATTTATAAGCACGAAAAGAATTTAAGGCCTTTTGGCCCGGCACGGCACATTTAACCCATTGCGTGCCGTGCCGTGGGCCGAGAGTCGAGCACGACGGGCGGCACGGCACGTCACGAAATTAATAGCGTGCCGTGCCGGCACGAAATTAAACGGGCCGTGCCTTTTAGGGCCCGGGCCGTGCCGTGCCGTGCCGCCCGTTTGGACATCACTACTCATGATGATAGCTTAGCCCAGCTCGAAATACACCGGGCCCAGATTCTCGCCGGTCCTGTGTGTCTGCCCAAACGGGTGGGGATCAATATTTCGCAGACCTTAGCCCAACGCTCCCTACGGCCCAAGAATGGCCCATCCTTCATACACACCCACAAAATTTGTCACAAGCATTGGGGGTGGGGCAATAGGGACTTGTTTCACAATATTATATTTTTTGTTCTATCTCTCTATCTATTTTATTTATTTAGTTTAAAATGTGTTTCACTTTTCATTCTTTTTCTTTTTGCTGATATAATTTTTAATATTTAATTGTTTGCTCAAGGGTGGAACCATGACAAATGATTCTTGGGCCAAAAAATTATCAAGAAGTAAATGATTCCTGCACCTTGCCCCCAGGCGCACGAGGCACGCCTTGCTCTCGCGCTGACAATATTTTTTTTTTGAGGAAACTACGGTGGGGGTTACCCACCTGAATTCACTCATTTTAATTAAATCAAAGAAAATGTTTACAATCATCGTCGCACAAACGACAAGAGAATAGAAACAAAAAGATACACCAACAATCTAGATATAGCAATAAGACCTAGAGCTTCAAATTGTCGATGTAGAAAGAGAACCACAACGCTACTGGTAAAACTCAACACAGGCTGAGGGGAAACCGGCGATCTCCAGGGGGCACCATCATCAAGCAACATGCTTGCCAATGCTACCAAGACCATTGTACTGCCCCACCACCCGTCGTAACTACGCTGTCCCGCTACCACCCTCCCGGGTTGGAGGGCCGCCCAGCAAGATGGGGACTAGGGGTAGAGGGTAGCACTCCAGCCAAAGTTCACTGAAAAACGACGACATCCTTTAGAACTGAAGCTGACACCTTTAGCAGCATCCAGGCGCCACCAACCGCCATCCGACGCCCTTAGAAGGGAGGAAGCCTCTAAGGAGGGAGGGCCGGCACACGTGAACTTCACCACCTGGCATAAGATTAGACGACGTCAACAAAGGAGAGCGCCGACGAAGCAGAGGTGCCAATGACAGCACACACCAGATCACAACTGAAGACCACCCCTTGCCTTGAAGAGAAAGAACCCAGTGGTGTTCCAAACATTTGCAGGAAGACCTCAAATGCGACGCCTTAGGAGGGAATGACGACGGAGTCGCCATCGTCACAAGGGTTTTCACCCTCGTCAATGGTGATAAATGCTCCATGACAACGTCTCCAAGAAGAAGCACGACACCTGAGGGTGTCGCCGTTGTCGGTACCGGTAGTCAACCGGAAGAGGCGTTAGCCTAGAGACATCTTCGCACCACCTGCAGGTAGGGAACACGGAACGGCAGCTAAGCCCCAGCCCCTAGCCGACGACATTAATAGTCGCCACCGCTAGCTGCAGGCCAAGCCGCCATTGTGCGCAAGTGGAGGTGTGGCGCGGTCACGCGAGGGCAGCCGCGCCGCCACTGGACGACAACACGAGGACAGCCAAGCTCCAGCCCCTGGCCGACGGCGAGCACCGCCACCATTAGCTGCAGGCCGAGCCGCCACGCGCGTCGGCCTCTCCAAGTCCGGGTACACACGCCATGGTGTGCAACCCCAAGCCCGACGCCGAACCCAAACGCCCTCCACCATGGAGGCCGATGAGGACGCGCGCCGGCCATGGTGGCCTCCTTCTTCGTTGGGCATCGCGCCCCTCGCCATGAAGGTCGCGACCGCCCGCCATGGAGGACCGGATCGAGCCGTCGATAGCCATGACCGGGGCCATGCCGCGGCCACCATTGAGGCCCAAACGCCGCGCCGCCGTGAGCTGCCGCAGCCCCGCGAGGGGCTGCCGTCACCCGCAGCGCCGAGAGGACGCCGCCGTCGCCGGAGTGCAGCCCAGCAGCACGACGTCGAGGAGGGGCGAGCACCGCCCAAGCAGCCCACCTCCGCGTAGATCCGGACACAGAGATACCGGATCCGGTGGAGGGGACGCCACCGCGCCGTCGAGAAGCTGGATTATCCACGTCGCCAAGAGGATCGATCCGGTGAAGGAGGTGGCGGCCTGCGCGAGGAGGAAGAAACGGCCCTGCTGCCGCCTTCCCTGCGGTCGCTCGGCTTTGCCGGCACCCCGCTCGGGCGGCAGCAAGGCGGGAAGGCGCGGGGAAGAGGCCTTAGGGGGGCGGTAGGGTTCCGCCCGTCGCCCTCTCCCGAGAGAGGACGCGGGCTTCCCCCTTCTTTGATGGAGTGCTTCAAGTGTGGTGATGATACTCACACCGCTCAAAATTGCCCTAATCCTAGGAGGTGTGACAAGTGTGGAGCCTATGGACACATTGGGGAGGAGTGTAGAAGCAGGAAACTATGGGAGTATGTTGCTCCTATGTGCGCTACTCAGGTGGAAGGACAAGCTTTTTTTTGCATTCCTGATTGCCCCTCAGATGTCAACCTCAAAGAGAGATCAACTACTGCTCTAGTCACTGTCATGAGCGGGTTTGTCACAGCTAGAGAGCTAGAAGTGGAATTCAAGGAACTGTTAGGGTCTAATGCTTGGAGGTGGACAGCAAGGAAGGTTGATGAAAATAAGTATACTGTGAGGTTCCCTACTGCTCAGATGATTAGTGATTGGGGAAGATTTAGACCTCTTGGCATGAGAACTGTTCAAGCACAAATTGCTATTGATCCCTGGAATGCATCAGTTGGCGCAAAAGGTGAAATGCAACAGGCATGGTTCAGGGTGAGGGGCATACCATATGACAAGAGAAGCAAGAAAACTTTGGCATATGTGGGCTCATTAGTGGGTGCTACAACAGCTGTAGATGAAAAATCACTATACAGACAGGATTATGTGAGGATTAAGATAGCTTGCAGAGACATTACAAAAGTTCCCCCTTCAGCTGAGGGTGCTATCATACCATACATGTATGAGTTCTTCTTTGAAAGGGAAGTGGCAATTGAAGCGTCTCCGCTTTTTACAGGATCGAGTCGGTAAAGTGCTGATGAACAGACGCAACAGTACAGCATATAAAAAGCACAAATTTACATCTTTAAGTTATTACAAGTCTTAATTGATTTAAAACACGTGAATAGCACAGCGGAAGTCTCGACTATACCAATTCTACCACACTCGACGATAAGTGGCCGCACATCGAAGCCCTGCGATGTGGACCCGCTGATGAACTCCACCAAACAACAGCGGAAGCAAAAATCTATACCTGCACAAAAACATAAAGAGCCAAACTCTGAGTACTAGTTACTCAGCAAGACTTACCCGTCAATATGGCTAACTACAGCCGACTCCTAGAATGCAAAGGCTACAAAGGGTTAGGCTGACTCACTTGCATAAAAGCGCACTAATTACTTGGTTCTTACTTTCAAGTTTTAATTCCAATTAAGTACTTAACCAATAAAGCAGTGTTCATATATCTAGAACAGGTATAAGTAACAATACATCAACGGTGACAGTATATATAGCAAAATATGTAAATAACAGTAATGTAATAGACTAGCATCATCATCTCATCAATCATATCACACTACGATGTGACGCAGTGAGCAAGGTTGCTCTTGACCGAGAGCGGCGGCATCGATGTACATCCTGCAGGAGAAAACCTGACCATACGCCACACACGCGTAGAGTCGCATGTGGCAACTATTCGCGAAGGTCCCCCTAGAGCTGGCTGGGTCTCACACCTCCCGAGAAAGGCCTTCCCGCACGGTCCCCGTCCCAGACGTACGCCCCGATTGGGAAGCATCCATTCTCTCCCGAATACCATGATAGAAAGTGCAAGTATCCGCAAGACACCAGGGCAACCTAAGCTACTAAGTTTACTAGGCCCATAAAAACACTAGCATATGATCAGTACGTTCGAACTTGCTCAACAGGGCCAACAACTGACGGTCCTTAATCGACACAGACGGGGCTACACCACCGTGAAGGCCCAGCCTTCTCCAACCATCCTATACAAGCAATTCACCGTCCGGTCTCAACAAATCCTAAATCCAGCTAGTACAATCCAGGAGTCCCTATCATGCGAGTGGGACCTACCACTCGACTTCTACCGTCCGCTAGCCACTAAGTATAGCAAGTTCTAACGTAACCTAGACCACATCTACAAAAATAGGACACAAGGTAGGATAGGGAAGGGTAGTCCGACTCCTAATGCAGTTCTAAGGTTTCACATCAACTCCTAATAAACCTAATGCACAATCAATTACTAGCCCCAAGCAAGTGCGAAAATAAAATCCTAAATAGGGAGGCATGCACCGGGGCTTGCCTGGCTCAAGAACGACGCTATCTCTAGCACAGTCAGCAACGATCAGTCAGTGGCTCCTCCTGAGCGGCTCAGCATCCTGGTCCTCCACCTGCTCCTGAATCACCTCGAGAGCTATATGCCATGACAAGGAAATGCAAGTTAGATGCAATAACATAATGCAATTAAAATGTATTTATTTATAGGACAGTCATTTACACTGTAAGTGCAAATGATTAATTTGTTTAATTACTTTCGTCTGGAGTATTTCTTTCATTGACTTTCAATTAAGTTAATCATTTAATTGGTTTGAGTTGATTAAATAAATAATTTGATTTCGAAAATTAATTTATGTCCAGTGACATTTTTTTCTGGTGAAAGTCACCACTGGAAGTGATTTTTGGTGAAGTTTGATGATTTATGGATGAAGGGATTATTTATATAATTTATACAATACATAGAATGATTTAATTCATAAGAAAATAATTATACATCATATGACAGTGGAAAAATGTTCTGTATGTGTGTTATCAGAAGCTTAACAAGCAGGAAAGATTTCATGATTTAATGAGCAACAGAAAATTTATTAGGAATTAAACAAGGTTTGCATCATTTATAATTTTACAGAAAACAGGCAAACGAGTTGCAAGATTTTGACTTTTATTTAAGTAGATCTGAGCATAAGGAAGCTAATAAAATTGGTTTCATAATTTTCGGAGGTGTATTTGATTTACTATGAATTTTACAAATTTATGCGAATTTTTGGGGAATTTACAGATATATGCGAAAGGATTTAAAGCCACATGGACCAGTCAGATCTAGGCAACACAGAGGGCCACAGGGTCTGGCCGCACCAGATCTGGGCTTAGCCACACCGGATCTGGCCACTCACGCACGGGAACGCACGGAGGGCTACAGAGTCGGCCACACCAGATCCCATGTGGCCACACACGATCTCGAGCGTGTGGTCACCGGTGTGGTGGCCGGCGTCACGCCGGAGCGCGGCGGCGCGCTCGCCGGAACGGCGTTTCCGGCGACAAAATGCAACGAGGAGAGTACGTGCGGGGGCGGTGGGCGTAGCTGACCTCACCTCGACGGCCGCGGGCTCGCGGGAACGACCGGAAGTTGGTCGGAGACGAGCGGCGACGAGGGGCGAAGCTTCGACGGCGGCTGCAGCTTGATGAGGAACGCGAGCGGCCGGGAATCTTGGTGTCCGAGATTCAGGGTGTCGCGAGGAAGCCAGACTGGGGCACGGTTGACGACAACGACGAGCGGAAGTGGAAGCTCGACACGGAGGTCGTCGCGGGAGGTCAACGACGGCGGGGGAGAAACTCCAAATCCAAGGGCGACGCTGAGGGAAAAGGTGGAGCAAGGGGTCAGAGATGTGCGCAAGCACGGTACGAAGCTCTGGACGCGAGGAATCGAGGGGCAGCTCACCGGAGACAGGGAATTGGTTGCCGGAGTGGAAGTTGCGTGGTGGCCGGGCTGAGGAAGAAGACGACGTCGATCTCTTCACTAGGTGCGGAAGTGAGGGCTTTGGCAGCACATGATGCTCAATAGCATGCCCGTGAGCCTCCCTGCAGTGTAGCTTGAGCGGAAACGTGCTTGAGCAGCAGCTCCATGCGAGCTTCACCCACAGCAATGGCGGCGGCGAGCGGGGAAGAAAGGGAGGTGGCTGGCGGCGGGATTGGGAGGAAAATGAAGCTAGGGTTTCGACCGGGGAGAGGAGTGGGCTCGGTTTTTAGGCCTGCGGTGTACGGACGAGCGGTGGAGAGCGGCGGAGCGTGGCTCCGGTCGTCGTCGACGACGTGGCGGCGTTCTCCCGACACCGGCAGAGAGAGGCGAGAGACTGACGAGCGGGCCCCACGGGGAATCTTCTTTTTCTCTGAATTTTTCAAAAGCAGAATTTCCCCAAATTTTGTCACCTGATTTGAACCTTCAAACGAACTCCAAAATTTGAAATTTTTGTCTTGTTGGAAAGATCTCAACGAGCTCTTTTATCTGCCCAACATGCACATCTGGATTCCAAAAGGATTTCAAATGGTTGCATTTCAAATTTGGCTACTCTTTAAACTTTGAGCATTTATTTGAGCTACCAAATGAATTTCTAAAATCACCATAAATTCTCCAAAATTCTTGTTTTAGAAGGGCTATCCACAGATATTTTTATTTGCTTAAGTTGTTATTGAAATTTTTGAATTCCTTCACAAGCTTAGGTTTCACAATTATTTGATCATTTGATTTTGAAATTTGAATGGTTTTTTTGATTTTGCGTTCTGTTCAGTTGGAGTTCTTTGAACTGGTTGGAAATCAGTGACACGGGGTGTCACAGCAATGCCTATCAAGCCCCCTGGACTGCACTCTGTTAATACAAATAAAGATGATAAAGATGACCAACCTGAACAAAAGAAACCAAGGATGGAACATCAAGATAATTTTATCAGGAATACCAATGTTGGTACATCAACTCCTGGACCAACCAAAGGCTCATCTTACAATGGAGGTGGGTCTGCTCCTGCAAAATTCATGGCTGCAGCTCAAAAAGCTTATGGCAAGCAGGTTGTTCCTGAAGCTGGTCCTTGTGTTAAGGAGTCAAACAAGGAGACCATTCAAGTGGAGGAGGTAGAGGAGTCTGATGATTATGATGATGATCTCCTATCCGAAGAATTTGGGATTCAAATTGAAAATGGGCCAGAAGAGCAAAGTTCTTCGTGTCAAATGATGGGCTTAGTGAAATGTGCTAACCCTATGATGCACAAGAAATTCAGTTACTCACGGGAGGATGAGGTGTCTATCTTATCTCAGGAAGCTCTGGCTGAAGGCTCAAAAGAGATGCAGATGCCCAAGAACAGTGCAGAGGTCAAGGAAGGAGATATCATCATGCTGCATGAACAACAGATCATCAAGCCAACAAGACAGAGCAATAGACTTCAAGCACAAGTGATGGAGAAATTTCAACCAATGGAAGCTACATCCAAGAAGAGAAGCCTGGAAGGTACTAACCTTAATTCAATGAACTCCTTTTCGGTTCTTGCAAATGATGAACTTGTTTCTGTGGCTTTGAACCTAGGAGTTAGTTTGAATAGTGATTGTTTTGATAAGATAGATCTCATGAAAGATCTCGAGATAGCTAGACATACTCTTGACTTGAAAAAAGCTTCCTGTACCTCTAGTTCTGATGTTCCTAGCTCATCTAATGATAATATTACTGATTTGACTATCAATAGTGATAATGTTTCTGATAAAAATACCATGCTTCTTGAATGGATTAATGAAGATTCGGAGGAAGAAAGTTTCACTTTGGTGCAGTCTAGAAAGAAGAAAAAGAAAAGTAATAGCCCTGTTATGAGAATCTCAGACAGGCCTATTCCTCTTAGAAGGAGTCAGAGATCGACTCCTTCAGTGTACAGGGACAAAGGGGGTCAGGAAAATCCTGCTCTAGTTCCTGTCACAAAAAAACAATAAAAATAAATCATAATGTTAGGTCTCTTCTGGAATTGTAGGGGCATACGAAAAAAAGGTATGACCCCTGTTGTGCGTGACCTAATTAGGGATAATGACTTTGATTTCCTATGTTTTGAAGAAACAATATGTAAATCCCTTTCTGACAAGTATATGAGAACAATTGACCCCTGTCAGTCCTACCTTTGGACATGGGTGGCCTCAAGAGGCAGAGCTGGTGGTTTGGTTACTGGTATTAAGACTGAAAGATTTGATGTAGGCTCCTATTGTGAAGGCAAATATATTCTTCAGATGAATCTCTGGGATAAACTCCTCAATAAAAAATGGAATTTGTTGAATGTGTATGGGGCACCTCAAGGTGAGGATAAGGATGAATTTCTATGTGAACTAGCCTCTTTCTGCTCCAAAAACACTGACCCTTATATCATTGGAGGGGATTTTAATGTAATCAGATTTGCTCATGAGAAGAATAAAAACTTTCAACATAACAGATTCATGGATCTGTTCAACACAATAATTCATGCCAGTGATTTGAGAGAAATAAATATGACAGGTGGAAAATTCACCTGGTCAAATAATCAGCAGGACCCTACTTTGGTCAAGTTGGACAGAGTGCTGATGTCCAAAGACTGGGAAGATTTATTCCCACTTGTCAAAATACAAAGAAAAGTCAGGGATATCTCTGATCATAACCCTCTTTTTCTTTCTACAGAAAATGATTTGCCTCTTAAATTCTTGTCCTTTCGTTTTGAGCTATCTTGGCTCAAACACCCAGATTTCTTACCAAAGGTCAAAGAAATCTGGCAAGAACCAACAAGAGACACTTGTGCCCTAGATAGAGTACAATATAAACTCAAGAAGTTCAAAAAATATTTTAAGGGTTGGGGTTTCGATCAGGCTGGTAAACAGAAAAAAAAGGAAAAGACAAATACAGGAGGTACTCTTACAACTTGAACAAATTGAGGAAGAAAGAACACTTTCTGATATTCAGTTAAGAATGAAAGTGGATCTCCAAGTGGAGTTCCTCAATATCCTAGAAGATGAAGAACTGTATTGGTACAGACGATCAAGTGAAACTTGGCTTCTAAAGGGTGATAATAGTATAGATTATTTCCACAGGGTCGCCAATGGCAGAAAAAGGAAGAAAACCATCTTCTCATTACAAAGTAATGAGGGGACTATTCAGGGGAATGAAGCTCTCCTGAATCATGCCACAAATTTCTACAAGGCACTTTTTGGTCATGCAGAAGGAAATGCCTTTGACATGAACTCTAATATGTGGGCCAATGAGGATACTGTATCAGAGGAAGATAACACCCTATTAACCAAACCCTTTGATGAAGAAGAAATCAAGATAGCTCTTTTCCAAATGGAAAAAAATAAAGCTGCTGGACCAGATAAGATCCCCATTGAGTTTTATCAAACATGTTGGGAGATAGTGAAGGGGGATATCATACAACTTTTTAATGATTTCCACACAGGTTCCCTAGATATTAAGAGACTGAACTATGGAATAATCACTTTGCTTCCTAAGATTGATGATGTTGAGAGAATTCAACAATTCAGACCAATTGTACTTTTGAATTGCTTATACAAATGGTTTACTAAGGCCCTCATGATAAGATTTGAACCTGTGGCAGATAAAATCATTCATAGAGCTCAATCTGCTTTCATAAAAAGCAGAAATATTATGACAGGAGTCTTGTCCTTACATGAAATTTTTCATGAAACCAAAAGGAGAGGCAAAACTGGGGTGGTACTAAAATTGGATTTTGAGAAAGCCTATGACAAAGTCAATTGGGCTTTTCTCTTTAAATGCTTAGAAACCAGAGGTTTCTCTGCAATGTGGTGCTCATGGATCAGGAAAGTGGTATCCAATGGGACTGTATGTGTTAAATTGAACAACCAGATGGGTCCTTATTTTCAAAGCTATAAGGGAGTCAGGCAGGGTGACCCCCTCTCCCCTTTACTATTTAATATTGTGGCTGATGCCTTAACAAGAATGTTTCATTATGCACAGAGAAATAACATGATAAAAGGGTTGGCTGAAAACCTAGTTCCAAATGGAGTGGCAATATTGCAATACGCTGATGACACGATCCTGTGTCTCAGTGATGATGTCCAGGGTGCAAGAAATGTAAAATTGATCCTATATATGTATGAACAGATGTCTGGGTTGAAAATCAACTTTGACAAGAGCGAAATTTTGCTAATTGGGGGTGATAACAATCTTACTGTAACATATGCAAACCTATTCAATTGCCAGATAGGCTCTTTCCCCCTGAGGTACCTTGGTGTACCTGTCACTGCCAGCAGGTTACATGTAGCTGACTGGCAGTACATGGAGGGCAAATCATATAAGAAATTAGATATTTGGCAAGCAAATACTATGTCCATTGGTGGGAGAACCATTCTAATAAATTCCAGCCTAACAAACTCTCCCATTTACCACATGTCCATGTACCTTATCCCTAAAACTGTGGTGAAAGGGTTAGAAAAGGCCATGAGGAAATTCCTATGGCAGGGTGGTGGTACCAAGAAAAAGTATCACCTAGTAAAATGGTCTACAGTTTGTAAATCAAAGAAAAAAGGAGGTCTAGGCATAAAGGATATTAGGAAACTTAATGTCAGCTTGCTTTGTAAATGGTGGTGGCGGTTTGAGACTGAGGAAGGTTTATGGCAGGAGATTGTTAATGCTAAATATGTCCATGACAAACCTATTGGCTCTGTGAAACACAGAATCAATGACTCTCCAATATGGTATGATCTACTCAAAATCAGACATATATACATGAGTGGCAGAAAGATGATTCTTGGTAATGGCCAAAGAATCAGATTCTGGATTGACAGATGGTTAGGTGAGGAACCCTTATGTATTACTTATCCAATCCTATTTGAGTTATGTGACAACAAGGATTTATCTGTGGCCGAATGTGCTAGTAATCACTGAACAATTTCCTTCAGCATAAATCTCCCTAGTATCCTTCATGAACAATGGTACGAGCTGGCTAGGAAACTAAATGTTCAGGTCATATCTGAAAGCAAAGACTATGTTGTTTGGCTGTGGACAGCTAGTGGGAGATTTACCGTTAAATCTGTGTATGATCATCTAACCAGAAATGACAGTGGAAAGTCATACAAGTATATCTGGAAGGCAAAGGTTCCACAGAAAATTAAAATTTTCCTATGGCTCCTAGAAAATAATGCTATCCTGACAAGAGATAACATGGTGAAAAGGAAATGGCAAGGAGATCCTTCTTGCTTGTTCTGCTCACAACCAGAATCGATTGAACATCTTTTGTTCAATTGTTGTGTAGCAAAAGTGGTCTGGGGGATAGTAGCTTTATGCTTTAATTCTCACACGAGACCTTGTAGTTTAAACAAATACTGGCAATGGATTAAAATAGTGCTTCCTGATGGGGATAAGGTTTATACAGAAGGGCTTGCTGCAATTTGCTGGGCCATTTGGAAAGCAAGGAACAAGGCGTGCTTTGACAAAGTCATTATTAAGCACCCTTGCGATATTATCTTCAATGTTTGTACGTTTTTACGTTATTGGGCAGGTTTATACCCGTCGGAGATGGGGGAGATCATCAAGGCAGGAGCAGAGACGATGCTGAAGACGGCGTTTAAAGTGCTCAACAGACAGGGACGATGCGTCATTCTACGTTCCATACAAGACGAAGATGGAGGTGCAGCAGCTGAAGCCCAGGGAGGGAATGGAAATGACAACCAAAGAGGCATGAACGACAACAACTGAAGTGTGAACGTCCACTTCCACCAGTCTGTGATAGGAGGTCTAGGTTTAATGGTCGCGAGCTGTGAGGGATCTTCTCTGTCTTTTGTGAACTGTAATACAGGTCGAATCGACCTGCAAGGTCTTCTCTTGCCCCCAATCTGGTATTTCTAGAGATCTGGTAGCAGATTGGGGGCGGGGGAGCCTTCTCTCTTCGCGATCCTCTTTCTTAGTTTGTTAACTTTGTGACCTCCGTTCTCGGATGGAGTTGGGTAAACCTCGTTTCGAAAAAAAAAATCAGCAGTAACAAGGGCATAAAAGCAAACAAAGTAGTGGTGTATACACAAGTTAGAAACCTCATTTCCCCTTTTAGCATTTGTTTGTTTGTTTGTTTGTTTGTGTGTGTGTGTGTGTGTTGGTGAAAAATAGCGTGTTTCATGTGAGGAGTGTCTGTTTACTGGTAGTTGGAGAGATCGATGTTCTCAGACCCTCTCGTACGTTTCTTCGAGAACTCGATCTATGTAACAGACCAACAAAGCACATGTTAATTGAAACGCAAGACAATTTTAGTCGTGATTATCATTTATCAGGGAAGATATTGGTTATATGTGGCTACTACTCCTACTTATCACTAGTGGCATGGCGAGACACATAATAATCGCTCAAATTAACTTCCAAACCGAATTATAAATATGATGTGCACCAGCTGAATGGTTTCCTCTAACCGGTACACTCACTCGGCCTAGCAGCAGATCAGAGAATCTACATCCATCATATATACTCTACAGTCTACACCACAAGCATGGCAGCCCTGACGGCAGCCACGTTGAAGTTCACGGTGCACAGGCAGCCGGCGGTGCGGGTGGCACCGGCGGTGCGGACGCCGCGCCAGTTGAAACGACTCTCGGACATCGACGACCAGGAGGGGCTGCGGTTCCAGGTGCCAATCGTCTTGTTCTACCGGCGGAACGCATGCATGGAAGGCCGGCACCCTGCACGGGTCATTCGCGACGCCGTCGCCAAGCCTCTCGTTCATTACTACCCGTTGGCCGGGCGGCTCACGGAGCTCGAGGGCCGCAAGCTCGCCGTCGACTGCAACGAGAAGGGTATGTTGTTCGTCGAGGCCGACGCCGGCCTCGAGCAATTCGGTGATGCTTTACACCCGCCCTTCCCGTGCTTCGAGGAGCTCTTCTTTGATGTCCCCGGCTCGTCCGCCATAATCAATTCTCCTCTGCTCCTTATACAGGTATACATATAGCTAAGGTAGTCCCTCCTCCCAACTCCCGCTTTTTTTTGCTTTTGAGCACATGCAGAAGAGTATTTTCAGATGTGAGCACGCCGTGGTCGTATTTCCATCTTTAGGCTGTATTCTTTTTTCTGGACCTGGATGCAATAAAAATGAGCCGCGATCATAACCACCAGGCGAAAGAGTTGGAGAGCTTGGCTAATTCAAGCAAGACGTTGCCGATTATGGTGACTACGATTTCATCCAAAATCCAATCTTTGAAAAGAAAGAGTCATACCAGGAATTAGCGAGGGAGACTTGATTCAGCGGCAAGCGTGCGAGACGCAGCACGGCGGCAATCTAGCCGCCGTATTGTGAATTCCTAACCTACGCCGTGCAACGATTGATGGAGATGTGTTAGCAATTATGAGCGGCCCATTAGCGCTAATGACGTCCATTAAGTAGGCTGCACACGTGGATTGCTTAGAAGTAGAAAACGGAAGTTTGCTTGCTCAGATCTGGAAATACGCAGCTGCATGTGTTCAAATACAAAAATTTCGGAACCAACTCTTGCTCCCTACTCCCTCCGTTTTTAAATTGTTATCGTCATTGACTTTTTTTTGCTATCTTTGACCATTCGTCTTATTCAAATTTTTTTAAAAATATCATATATTTTGTGATGATTTGTTTTATCTTCAAAGTAAATTTGAACCTAACTTATAATTTTACATATTCGAACAACTATTTTGAATAAGACGAACAGTCAAACGTAAATAAAAAAGTCAATGGCGACAACAATTTAAAAACGGAGGGAGTATGGTGCAAGAGTAGAAATCAATCTAAGCCTTTGATTTTACAAAATTAGAAATAAATAAAAAATAGTTAATAAATGATTTTCTCTTCCTTCTATATCTCCTCCCGGAAAAATAGGGATTTCCCCTCCACACCTTTTGGGGAAAAAAAATTCTGTGGAGTCGGTACGCAAAGGGCTGCTGTGCGTACCCGCTCCGGACCGCCGCCACGTGGATGTCGCCTCCGTTCGATTTTCTCCCAGCGCTCGGCTCCTGCTCGGCTCACGCACAATGCATACGCAGCAGCATGCTTCAGCCGCACAGCAACGGCTCGGCTCCATCAACAAAGCGCTCGGCTCTTTTTTCCGTCATCACTGCAGGGAATTTCGTGATCGTGTGATTCCGCCGCCGCCAGGCAACAAGGTTATCGGCCTCCAGCGAACAAACCCTGCTCGTCAGCCATCACAATTACACCGACGATCATCGTCCGCGGCCCTAGGATGGAGACCGGACCATCCTTCAACGATGCCTCTTTTGTTATTGCCGCTGGTGATGATCTTACTGCCGCCGCAAATGCGTTTGATTCTTCGTGCACTAGAGACCATGATTCAGCACAGGTATGTGGATCGCAATGCACCCCCGATGATCTCTGATATGTGCTAGGTTTTGCTGGCATGAGAATGTCTCAATCTTGTGTCTTCCCGCAGGATAACGTTAGTGCAGTGATGCCCATGGTGCCGCCCACCATAACAGAGGGAACATCCACAAAGGTCACAACTACGTCCGCTGAAGCCATGGCAAAACAGCCAAGTCAGGTATGAACTATGAGACGTTGATCCATTAGTATTAATAGACAAATTAAAATTGTTGTTTTGGTTACAGGTATTTAATCTCCATCCCATTTAACCCAACAGGTGGCTGATGAAATCGAGCAAACTTTAATCGTACCTGAACTTGGAATGGCTTTCGAATCTGAGGATGATGCTTATGACATGTATAACACCTATGCTGAAAAGTTTGGGTTCAGCGTTAGGAAGAGCAATACAAAGCGTTGAAAGGATGGTAGCATATACCAGAAATTTTTAGTTTGCAGCAAGGAAGGACATAATAAAGAAACTCAGTCATCAAAGGATAAGACAAGGACAGGTTGTAGTGCTCGTGTTCAGTTTAGTGTCAGCAGAGAGGGGATTTGGACAGTGCAAAAAGTTGGAGAAAGCCATAGATAAGTTGGACTTGGAGGCAGATAATTCAGTAAGCAAAATGCAAGAGAAGTCCACTTAGGTACCTCTAGTTTCGACTAATTGTGCTACAGATACATTAACAGGCAAAATATCTTTTAGAGTCCCCCGTGTTGTAAAAGGTGCAAAGCATAAACGAACAATCATCTCCCTTGAAAAGAGGAAAGGGAAGAAAATGAAAAGTTCTACCAAGAAAGGTATTCATCCTAGTAATCTTTTCCATTACAGCAAGCTTTTTTAATTCAATGCTGTTATATTAGTATTTTTTTTCCTAGGTCTGGCTGCCGAAGAAGTTCCAAATAATGCAGCTGAAAAGGGGGGCGAATGTGATGGGCGAGATCAACTGATCGTAAGAGACAAGACTTCATCTCAGTATACCCTTTTCAAGTTTTATTTATCTACATGCAACCTTTATGAATAATTTCACATTCCATGACATAGGGTCTTCATGCTGGTACCTTTGGTGCTAATATTACAAAGCCAAATTTCGTAAATGGTGTGTATGGGCAATCATCTATGGCGTCTGCTCCTTTGATCCAAGGCGGGAGGCCTTTTACTTGGAGTTGATCAAGATGCCACACTGCAGTCAGCTGTTAGGAAATTACATTTTGATGGTGTACCAAATCATGAAAATTTGTAATATTGTTCTGTTGCTCACGAGTAATGTCTCCAAGAAATGTTAGTACTGAATTTGAGTGCACGTTGAATCTATTTTGAATGTTGAAACTGAAGTGTTTCAGTTTAAATGTAACTTCAGTCCAGTTTGATTTAAAACAGTGTTTATCAATCTTTTTAATACCACTGTCCAGATTTAAATTTGCAACAGATGAGTCAATCTCATTTTTTTAACACATTCATTCTTGTATTTCTGAACCTCCAAATGTTATGTAAGAATGCAGATACGAGTCTTGTAATTGAGAACATTTGAAACACCAGTGTTGTGACCATGTGCATTGCTACAGGTCACCGATGCTTGGGCTGCCTCACAAATCGACAGCTCCGAGAATTAACAGTACAACAGAGAACGATGTTTTGAGGACAATGAATGGATGGCAAAAGTTTCAATAGCTACAGTACTAAGACAAGTTTCTGATGGTCATAACTCATAATTTCTGGGCAAAATGTAAAGGCCAGACTAGATCAACTAGCACTTCTAGACTGACGTAAGTGACAAATAGAACAGCCCAGCTGCGTCCGCGAACGTTTTGGAACTAGATCACCGGATCCTGAGGGAGTGTAATCAAGAAGACCAGTTAATCAGCAAGAGAAGATTTGCAGGTTGGGGAAATCCTGAGGAAGGCAGCGAGAGAGAAAGGAAGAGATGAGATGGATGTGAAGTGTGCAAGAGCGACCAGAGCGCTAGACCCGCAACACCGAAGAACTCAGGATTGGACACGGCAACTGTGGCACCGGCGGCGGCGCGCGGGAGATAAGCAACCGCAAACGATGAAGGCGGAGATGTGGAGCCGAGCCGATTGTATTGAGCTGGGAGTCAAGCCGAGCTGCACCTTCCGCCTGGAGCCGGGACGTATTCCGCCGGGAGTCAGGCCGAATTCTCCTCCCGTTAGATCTCCTATGATACCCACGTGGCGGCAATCCGGAGCGGGTATGCACAGCAGCCCTTTGCGTACCGGCTCCACAGAATTTTTTTCCCACGTTTTGTTGTTGTGCTGCTTTTTTGGAAGGCAAGATACACGGTTTCCTAAAAGGAAAATTCAAATCTCAGATCTATAACAAAATTCAAAAAATCCTTCACGCGAAAAAAAAGGAAGACGTTTCAAGTTTGTTTTTCCTAGCATATGGGACTTTGTTTTTACCATGCACGTTTATTCTTGTCACGTTTGTTTGCACTTAGACAGCAAATGTTTGATCAAAAAGAATATTTTTGATCTCACGTAACAAGGTCATCAAAATCCGAGACTTCAGATGGAATTTGTCGTCATTTATTTTAACGTAGCACATCATAGTTCGATCAAAAGGAAAATTTTGATACATTACTTGTCACATTCTTTTTCTTTGGGAAGATGCAAAAATACCGGATTGTTGTTCTTTTATTTTCTTGGGAAACGTGCTTTGTTACCTTGAAAGGTACAAAAAAAATGATGGTTCTGTTCAATTTTTATCGACACGGCAGTAGTTCTTTGGCACATTATTTAATGTAACAAACTCAATTTTTTTAGCAAACCATGGTACGACTTGCATGTCACGTTTTCCTCAAAGTCTCAAACACATGGCACGGTTCCTCAAAATTTGGTCACATACGTGGATCTCTTTCCAAACAAATCAGCATAAAATCGGCCTAACATCTTCTGGTTCTTCAAAAAAAAAAAAAAATTTCCAAAACAAAAAAGAAAATAATCAAAATTAGTAATGATTATCTTTTGCCTCGAGATCTATTCAAATGGACGGTGCATAATTATTTAGGACTGCTAAATTTTTCAGCTCTGCTTCAAAGCAACTTTTTTGTGTTTGTTACCTTGGCACGTGCAGGTTACGCGTCTGACGTGCGGGGGTTTCGTCCTGGCCGTGAGGCTCAACCACACGATGATGGACGGACATGGGCTGGTGCAGTTCCTCGGAGCCGCGGCGGAGCTGGCACGCGGCGCGGCGGCGCCGACGGTGCAGCCGGTGTGGGGGCGCGAGATTCTGGAGGCGTGCAACCCGCCGCGGCCGAGCTTCCCACACCGCGAGTACGACGTCGTGCCGCTCTCGCACGGCGACAACGACGACGCGGCGGCGGCAGCGCAGCGCTCCTTCTTCTTCGGGCCGCGGGAGATCGCGGCGATCCGCGCCCAACTGTCGCCGCGTCTCCGGAAGCGCTCCACCACCTTCGAGCTTATCGCTGCAAGCCTGTGGAAGTGCCGTACCATGGCGCTAGCCGACGACGACGACGAGGAGACGCGGATCACCTTCGCCGCCCGGACGACCAGGCTGCGCTTCCCCGACGGTTACTACGGCAACACGATCGTTCTCCCAATGGCCATCTCCACGGCCGGCGAGCTCTGCGCGAGGCCCCTGGGCTACGGCGTGGAGCTGGTGCGGAAGGCCAAGCAACAGGCGAGCGCGGAGTACGCGCGGTCGGTGGCGGACCTCATGGCGCTGCGCGGGCGGCCGCCGTTGGCGCTGGGACGGCACGGGTTCATCCTCTCGGACCTAACCAAGCTCGGGTTCGGTGACCTCGACTACGGCTGGGGCCGGCCGGTGTACGCGCCGGCGGCGAAGGCCGTCGACGTGCTTAGCTTCCTAGGGCCATTGAAGAACGCAAAAGGCGTCGACGGCGTCGTCGTGCCGATGTGCCTGCCAGGTCCTGCCATGGACAGGTTCGTCGAGGAGATGGCTAAGCTAGCTGGTGCGCCTGCCCGTTGATGTCGCCGCAGCTAGCGAAGCAGCCTCCTGGCCGGAGTGCTCCCCTCCAAAATGTCCGGCAGTGCTCCACCATGTTCGAGGTAAACATGGCTCGTTGGCGGGACTGCACGTGCGCTCTCTATATATACGGCTGGCATGCGCGAGAAGAGCGTTTTACCTATAAGATTGTAAACGCAAACACGCATCCTGCTTGCTGCTATGAAGAGTATGGATGCTGACGAATAAGATTTAAGAATCCACAAAATATAAGTACACACAGCATGGTGATAGAAGGATCTTCAACTAGCACACAATTAATAAGACGCGCAGTTGTTCACCATTGTGTTTGTCACTTTCTCAACCTTTATAGCTAGCGCTCGCGCACACACTCAGTGCTACGACGAGACTTTAATTTGTGTGTATGTGTGTGTGATAAACATATTGGTGTGCACAACTGCGAGGATATGATTGAGTCCTGGTTCAACATCACCATGCGCAAGGTGTTAGAAATATAGACAGAATATATAGAAGGATCAATAAAATTGCTCCTACTTGCGCAAGGTGCAACAACACGATAGAAAATTATGAGCATCTTTTCTTACATTGTTCCTTCTCTAGAGCAACTTGGTTAATTTGCCTCCCCTTTAGGCATAAAAACATATACAGTAACCTTCAAGGTTCTTGTGCTCAAATTCTTAAGTTTATTTTCAATCACCTGAATTCTCTAGAAGATATTGACCTGCCTTGTTATATCCTTTGGCATATTTGGAAAGCAAGGAATGATCTACGTTTTCAAAAATAACTTTGCTCTGTTCACACTGTGATTTTTCAGGCTAAAGCAACCCAAAAGGCTCAATATGAGGCCTATAATATGGATCAATTTGTACAGGATGAGCCAGCTCGTAATCCTTTTGCCTCACTGCATGTAGACAATAATCCTATAGAGGGCTCTTGCTATTGTTACACAGATGCCTCTTATTCTCAAAACCAGGCTGGTCTAGGCATTTATATTGCAAATACAAGTGACCAGATCCCCTGGTTTTTACAAATCGAAGCTAAATCTTCTGGAAAGTATTTTTAAAGCTTCTGGAATTTGCTTTCCATAACCTGTAAAGATCAGTGATTGCATACTTTAGTTAACGCAGGACACCGTCATTTCTGTTTGGGTTGGGGGGTGGGTCATCGGATCACCGCGGTCGTGCGCCGCGGCGCTTGCTTGTGCTTTGGAGCTTGGAGCTGGCATGCATGTCTCTGCACCGCTTCGCTTCGTCGTCAAAGCTTAAGCATGCCTGGCCCGTCGCCACGATTAGGCTGCCTTCCCATGCATGATTTCAAATGGCACGGTCGCGTTAGTAGTGTTCACGAGTACACCTGCCCAACTAGCTTCACGTTCAACTTGCGGCCTAAAGTGCTGGAGTACGTCTCTTCCAGAGCGTTGCAGCGCGCCCTCGATGCGCAGGCCACGCTCATTGTTCCTATATTTCACGTGAACTTTGCATGTCCCTACGACGAGACATTAAGTGTGTGTGTGTGTGTGTGTGTGTGTGTTTGTGTGTGTGTGTGTGTGTGTGTGTGTGTGTGTGTGTGTGTGTGTGTGCGTGTGTGTGCGTGTGTGTGTGCGTGTGTGTGTGTGTGTGTGTGTGTGTGTGTGTGTGTGTGTGTGTGATTAGCGCTTGTTTCAGATCTCCGCTTATTTCTCTATTTCTTCCAAGGCTGCACATGCATGGACTTGTTCTCAGCAAATTCATCTTCATCAAACATAGCTCTACCTCATACATCCATTTCCACCGGATACTATGACCTCTAGACAACAGATTGGTGCAAGGGTCCGAATGAAATGAGTCATGCTAACCGATGCTTTCGCGTACGCAGCAAGAATCCAAGATATCAGGCTGGATAACCTTTTGTAGACACCCAAGCCGTCGGCGGCGAGAGGTTGAGCTGTGCGGATAGCTAGAGGTGGCACCAACAAGAGGCGAGGATTTGGGTATGGGTTCCGTCCTTGGTGGGGAGCAGGGAGATGATCTCACCGAGGATGGTATCCGGGAGGTACAATAATCCAACTGATCGATGTATGTCTGGACACTCTCGCTTGCAGCGCACAGGCTCCATATATTGCCTAGCGCATGCATGACACCATCATTCCTGTTTTGGGTGGCGCGTGGGTCATTGGATCACTGGCTGCCGTTGTGCGCCGCCGCGCTTGCTTGCTCTTTGGAGCTTGGAAGCATGCATGTCTCTGCACCGCTTCGCTTCCTCGTCAAAGCTAGGCACACCTGGCATGTCGCCATGATTAGGCTGCCTTCCCATGCATGATTTCAAATGGCACGATCGCGTTACTAGTGTTCACGAGTAAACCTGTCCATCTGGCTTCACATTCAACTCACAGCCCGAAGTGTTGGAGTACGTCTCTTCTGGAGAGTTGCAGCGCGCCCTCGCTGCGCAGGCCATGTTCATTGTTCTTATGTGTAAGCTTTGCACGTCCCTACGTCCTACGACGAGACTTTAATTTTGTGTGTGTGTGTGTGTGTGTGTGAGAGAGAGAGAGAGAGAGAGAGAGAGAGAGAGAGAGAGAGAGAGAGAATATTGCACAAATGCACATTTATGCAAACCTATATTTCTTTAAGAAAAGTAACTTGCCACTTGTGCTATGCACACACATTTTACATATACGAGACACTAATGCACTGATGCCGGAGAAGAGATCAGAGTCACTTAATATGTGTGCTGACTTCAAAGAAAAACATAGATGTACGTAGATGCGCAGATAGCAAATTAATGGGAAGAGTAGAAAATATGAATAAGATGATCTTTGTCACATAATCCTGCATGATATATGAGTTAGACATTGTGAAATAAGGAATCATTTGCACATAACTGTAAATTTTGTGTGCATGAAAAAAAACGCAACATGTATAAGAGGTGGTACGAATTAAGAAGAACCAAGAAAAGTAAAATTTGTGTGCTAGCTAGTAGAAAGCTGAACTCTTCTCTGTTCCGACATACTAGGCGGCGCGACGCCACCGAGCCGCCCTCATCACACAATCCATGATGGGCCTCAAATTGATGCTAGGTGACCAGCCTAGGCCGCCTGATGACGATTAGAGCGGGTATTGGACGGCTGACGAAGATGTGAGGACAGCCGCCGCAACGGCGCAACCCGATTGGGGAAGAGCCGCTCCGAGCAGGAGCTGGGGATTTCCTCTAGTCTAGCATCCAACATGAACAGAGATTTGTGCCAAGGCTCACAGTGCTTATTTGTAGGCTTGTAGCATACATATGATCATTGTCAAAAATAAGGAATGCAAGCATATGTAAATCTTTCAAGCTTCTTGAATTTGGTTTAGAGCGCAGACATTTTGGCGGGGAGGAGCACTCCAGGAGGCTGCTTCGCTGTGGCAGCATCAACCGGCAGCCGCACCAGCTTACCCATCTCCTCGACGAACCTGTCCATAGCAGGACCAGGCAAGCACATCGGCACGACGACGCCGTCCTCACCCTTCGAATTTGTCAACGGTCCTAGGAAGCTAGCGATGGTGTACCCCTTCGCAGACGGCGCGTACACCGGCCGACCCCATCCATAGTCGAGGTCGGTGAACCCGAGCCTAGTAAAGTCGGAGACCATGAACCCGTGCCGCCCCAGCGCGAATCCCGGCCGCCGCCCTCGCAACACCATAAGGTCCGCCACCGATTGCGCGTACTCCGCGTTCACCTGTTCCTTGGCCTTCCTCACCAGCTCCACGGCGTAGCCCACGGGCCTCGCGCGGAGCTCGCCGGCCTTGGAGATGGCGACGGGGTAAACGATCGTGTTGCCGTAGTAGCCGTCGGGGACGCGAAGTCTAGTCTTGCCGCCCTGCTGGCCGGCGCTGACAGCAAACATGAGCCGTGTCTCCTCTTCGGCGTCGGGGGATAGCGCCATGGTACGGCACTTCCACAGGCTCCCCGTGATAATCTCGAAGGTGGAGGAGGATTTCCGGAGGTGCGGCGGGAGTCGGGCGCGGATCGCCGCGACCTCCGGTGGACCGAAGAAGAAGGAGCGCTGCACTTGCTCCATGTCGTCTTTAAGCTGGACAGGCACGATGACGCCGTCGTCGTACTCGCGGTGCGCGAAGCTTGGCCGTGGCGGGTTGCGTGCCTCGAGAATTTCGCGCGACCACACTGGTTGCACCGTCAGCACCGCCGCGCCACGCGCCAGCTCCGCCACGGCTCTGAGGAACCGCACCAACCCGGGTGCGTCCGCCACCGTGTGGTTTAGCCTCACGGCCAGGACGAAAGCCCCGCATGTCAGCCGCGTAACCTTTACGTTCATGGCAAGAAGAAAAATCACCAAACGACTTAATTGATGCATACTCTTTCCGGTTTTAAATTATTGACACCGTTGATTTTTTGAGGAACGTTTGACCGTTCGTCTTATTCAAAATATTGACTTAAATATGCAAAACTAAAGTTATATTTCAATTTACTTTAGTCATTTAGTGATGAAACTAATCATAACAAAATTTATGATAAAATATTTTGAATAAGACAAATGCTCAAACGTAACTTAAAAATTCAAAATTTCAACAATTTAAAACCGGGAGGAGTACTTGATGTTGTTGATCGATTGAAGGGACAAAAACTTTTAGATAACCATATATACCTGGACAAGGAGTAGAGGGGCATCGAGTATGGCGGACGAGCCGGGGGCGTCAAAGAGGAGCTCCTCGAAGCACGGGAAGGGCGGGTGCAACGCGTCGCCGAATTGCTCGAGGCCGACATCGGCGTTGGCCTCGATGAACAAGATACCCTTCCCGTTGCAGTCGACGGCAAGCTTGCGCCCCTCGAGCTCCCTGAGCCGTCCGGCGAACGGGTAGTAGTGCACGAGCGCCTTGGAGATGGCGTCGCGGATGACTCGCGCAGGGTCCCGGCCGTCCTCCGTGGACGTGTCCCGCCGGTAGAACATGATGAACGGCACCTGTAACCGTAGCCCCTCCTGGTCGTCGACGTCGGAGAGTCGTTTCAACTCGCGCGGTGTCGGCGCCGCCGGTGCCACCAGCACCGCCGGCTGCCTGCGCACCGTGAACTGCAACGCGGCCGCCGTCAGGGCTGCCATGCATGTGTCGTGCGTGTCTGTCTGATACTGAAATAATCTGCTTGGTACGTCTGGTGTACAGATGCCCTTCAGCTGGTGCACAGCATATTTATAACTCGGACTGAAAGATTGATCGATTATTGGTTTGACCATACAACTCGTGATACTCATCTTCTTCCCTGATAAATGATATTCACGACTAAAATTTGCATGTATTTCAATTATAATGTGCTTTGTTGATCTGTTATATAGAATTTCTCGAAGAAACGTAAGAGATGGACACATGTGACCTGAGAACATCGATCTCTCCAACTATCGGTAAATATCCACTCACATGGAACACGCTCGTTCATGTTCAGGTCCGTATTTTATCACGCTGCAACAAAACATCAAAAATCACTAGCTACTGACCGATGTTGTTTACTCTTGATTAAACATGCAAATTAAGATATACTAACTTATGAACAACCATAACACACATAAATGATGATACCAAAAATCTCTTTATATATAGTAATATTATTAATGGAAATCAGGTGGGGATCCTCACCCCCCTCCCCCCGTTTGACAGTCAAAAAAAAAAAAACAACAAAAAGTCACTAGCTACTGGCCTATATGCTGTTTATGTTCTCTCAATCGAGCATCACAATTAAGAAATACTAGTGACTTATGAACAATCACAGCAGCTCAGTAGTTACGTACTGAACTATGTTTTTTTTTTGAAAGAAACGTACTGAACTATGTTGTTTACTCAAACTCTATTATATGGCTTCCCTGGTTGTATGCTGGACAACACGTACTCCTGCTGATTCTGAGCGCGGACGTACGTCGACGTGCCGGCAGCAGCGCACCAGAGGCCACGCTGCTCTTGGGTGTCCGGTCCGCGCGGGAGGACCAGCGCCGCGTCGTCGCCACTGGCGCTGCCAATCGTCAACTTTCGATCCTAAACCGGGAATACGCATCTCCATGCTCTGACGTCCGTCCAGGACCAGAAGCAAACTGTTCTTGACGGATGTGGCGACGAGGTTTCCCCGCCGCGTCCTCCAAGAGCGGGCTCGCCGCCAAACTCGACCTCAGCCGCGGCGCTGCATAACGCTCCCGCGATACTCTGTCACGACTGCCACCGCAATGGAGCCATCTGCGCAATTCCACACACAGCTCCCGCCCGCGCTTACCTGACAAAGGCCAGGAGCCTCATCTGTGCCGTCCGCGTACGTACAATCCAGACCGGACTGGCTCCTCTCTCCACTTCGTCCCGGTCAGGCATGCAAGGCTCTTCACGCGTGGTTGCCGAGGCCGCCGACAGCGGAGCGAACCTGCACGTGTTGGGCAGCGCGAGCTCCTTCGACGCGCTCGCCCGGCACGCGACGCCACTGCGTGAACGTGCAGGGGGATGCCGGGGACATTCTACCCTTGGTGTCCCGTGTCAGTGAGCCAGTAACAGCGCTGCATCGTCGATCCGCGTCCGGCTCTGGCGGGTCATGACACCGGCGCGGAGGACAAATCCCTTCGCAGCTTCTTGCTGGGCCTGCTGAGCACATGAGCCTCTGTGTGTGTGTGTGTGTCACGGCCGTTTCCTGCAGATTCATGACCACTAGACAACATATTGGTGTAAGACCCCAAATGAAATGCACTAGTACAATGAGGGCCTTTAGTGACGGTCGTTTTGGCCTAGCAGTGGCGGACAAGGCGAGCGCCATTGCGCTAACGCCACTGCTAGGTCCCGGGTTCGGTGGCGGACGGATCGTCCGCCACCTCGAGACGAAGACGGTGGCGGACGCTGACGCCACAGCGTCCGCCATCGAACCAACGGCAGGGGTGGCGGACAAAGATGACATCACCGTGTCCGCCACCTGTCAGGCGCCCAACAGAGGCGGTAGAAGTGACGTCACCGTGTCCGTCACTCTACTGCTGACGTCACCGCGTCCGCCACTTGGCTCGTTCGAGCAGTGGCGTTTGACGATGTCAGGTTGTCCGCCACTGCTGGCTCATGACAGATTCAAAATTAATCTGAAATTTCAATTTAACCAGGCCACCAAATTCAAAATCACACGCATTTCAAATATTTCATCACAAATCATCACAGATCATCACAGAAAGACATCAAACAAGTAAAGTTCGATAATAATAACCAAATATCATGTAACAAGTAGAGTTGCGATAATAACACAAGTTCATCTCTCCATATATACAAAAACGACACAATTGTTCATGGGGCCACAAACCGCACATCCTTCACATCCTTGTCATACACCCAATTGTAGTCTATCTTGTTCCTTTGAGCGGCAATGTCATTCTGCCAATTTTGCTCAATTGTGGTTTGTTGATGACTTATAGCTGCTTTCCCAGTCCACAAACATAAGTCTGGGAATTTTGCCAACTTTCCCTTTGGATCAAAATAGTCGCCGTCGGGGTAGATAAGGTGATGCATGATGAAGCGACATATCTTTGATGTGAAGCCATATAGTGAAGCGTCGCTCAATCCAGCTAGCCCTTTCTTAGTAGTGTCCTGCACACATGACAAAAACACACATCAAATTTGCGTTAATGAAAACAAACATTTTAATTATATGCAAAAGATTTTAAATATATGCAACTAGTACTTACATGTTTTGTCGGATCTTCCCGGGGCAAATGTGTAAACTTGTTATGCACGGCCAAGGACAGCCAGTCCATCACGTAATAACCACAATAGTTAGTCCCTGGAGGTTGTTTTCTACACTGAAAAAACAAATGCAACTGTTGTTAGTGTTTTGTTCGCAATATAACAAAAGATTATAGTAAAGATGAGAGCTTAAGCATTTATATGGATTTTACCGGAAATTTCCAATTCCAACCCATTTTGTGTGGCCGTTTCGGATTGTGCTTCCCTCTGTTGTGTATCCCTCTATCATGGACCCCTCAGGACTTCTTGGATTGCGCACATAGTTCTTCATAACATACATGTAACGCTCAAACGGATACATATAGTGAAGGTAAGATGGCCCAAGAACAAGTATTTGATCTGCAATGTGGATCATATAGTGCTCCATGGTATCAAAGAAGGTGAGTGGAAAGCACATCTCGAGTTGGCACATAGTCTCTCGCATTTGTTTACGTATGGTCTCCAGTTCGACAATGTCGATGACCTTTTTTGATACAGCGTTAAAAAAGTGGCATATCCGTGTGATGACCATCCTGACATACGGGTGTTTGATAGCCCTTGCAGCGATGGCGAGGAACAGAGAAAGCATCATATGACAATCGTGCGTGTTGTAGCCACTTATCTTTAAGTCAGCCATTGAGACAAGATTCTTTACATTCGTTGAGAAACCAGTGGGTACCTTGATGCTGCGTAGGCACTTGCATATTTCTTTTCTCTCCTCAAGGGTCAGGTTATAGCTGGCCGGTGGAAGATAATACTTCCCATTAGGCCTTTCTTGAGGGTAAAGCTCTGGTTTTATTCCTTGCTTTTGCAGGTCTTTCCGGGCGTTGAGCCCGTCCTTTGTCTTACCAGGAGTGTCCATCAGGAGACCTGATGTGCTATCGAACACACCCTTTGTGATATGCATAAGGTCGATTGCATGACCAATCTCCAACTGTTTCCAATAGTTTAAATAGCGAAAGAAAATCGACTTCTTCTTAAAGATTGCATCCTTTGGAACTTGATCGGATTTCTTCCGCTTTCTTCCCTTGACCGGCTTCCCGTGAACTACCCGGTAAGTCTTGACCAGGTCATATACAAATTTGCCATCGCGAAGTACTGGTGGCGCATCTTTCTCCTCTGTACCATCAAACTCTTTCTTCATTCGACGATATGGGTGGTTTTTTGGTAAGAATCGTCGATGACGCATCTACACCAACTTACAGAAATTAGGAAGGTACACAGATGATGTTTGGTCGACGCATACAACGCATGCCGCCTTCCCTTTTACCTGCCCGGTAAGGGTTAGGCGAGCAGGATTGTCATTGATGGTAACAAAAATAATTGCTTTGAGGTTAAAGTGCTGCTGACGGTATGCATCCCACACACGGACCCCCACTTTCCACAGCTTCTGCATGTCTTCCATCAACGGTTCTAAAAACACATCTTTGTCGATGCCAGGTTGTTGTGGGCCCGATATAAGAATACTGAGCATTATATACTTTCTTTTGTGGCACAACCATGATGGAAGGTTGAAAATGCATATTAACACTGGCCAAGTACTGTGTGGGTTCCTCATTAGACCGAAAGGATTCATGCCATCGGTACTCAAACCAAATCTCACATTCCTCGGATCGCTTGAGAACCCAATGTTATCAATATCAAACTTTTTCCACTGTCGGGCATCCGCAGGGTGGCGAAGTTTCCCGTCCTTCTTACGCCCATCTTTGTCGGCATGCCAAGTCATGAGTTTAGCATCTCTTGAGTTTGAGAATAGACGCTTCAAGCGATCGACTACCGGTAGGTACCACATCACCAGTGCCGGAAGTTTTCTGCCATCATCCGCATCATCTTCACCATGCTTTACATGACTGTTTCTGTTCTTCTTCTGTCCCTTCTTCTTGCCCTGGGTCAAACTTTCACCGTCATCGTCATCAAACTTTTTGTACCGACTCGCGTTGCAAGTTGAGCATCTCACCTTATCTGTGTGTTCTTTACGGTAGAGGACACAATGGTTCGGACAGGCGTGTATTTTTTGTACGCCCAATGTCAATGGAGACAACAATTTCTTTGCATGGTACGTGCTAGTGGGCAAATGATTTGGTTTCGGCAACATATTGCCTAACATCTCCATCAAGCTGTTGAAGCTAACGTCTGACCACCCGTTGCTTGCCTTCAATGTGAGGAGTCCAAGAACCGAGTGCAACACCGTGCAGTCCTTGTCACACCCTTTGGATTCCTCATAAAGAAGGTCCCTCGATGCTTTATGTAACGTTTCTACGTTATCAAAGCCTTTATTTTTGTGATGGAGCAGATCCTCATGCTGCATGTTGCGCAACAATTCTTCTACATCGATGCCTTCAGATTCGCGAGTTTCATCATCCCCGGTGTTGCACTGATCGTCATTATAGCGATCATTGTTGGGTTGTGCCCTTTCTCGGTGACCACTGCCTTCAGCACTCTTCTGCTCGTTGCCGGCTTCTCCACTATCTGATGTTTCACTATGTCTTGTCCAGATTGAGTAGTTGTCCATGAAACCATTGTCCAACAAGTGCTCACGAATGATTTCATGGTCTTCAAACAGTATATTATTCTTGCATTTCGTACAAGGACAATATATAGCCCTTGTCTGCTGACGTGAAGCGTGAGTCCTCGCGGCTATCACAAAGTTGGTGATTTCCTGAAAATAGAGTAGTGGGTCTCCTCCTCCTCCATCGTACATCCAAGATCTATCAACCATCTGCAATAATAAAAACGAAATTAAACAATGTAATAAAAAAATATAGAGAAAATATTTAAAAAAGTAAATCAATTTCCCCCTTCCCTTCTCTCTCATACATATGCAATCCAAAATTGGATCTACAAAATTCGAATAGGAAACCCAAAGGAAAAGCACATAGGACATAGAGGGTTCATAAACAACATAGGATCTACTAAATCCCTACCAAAAAACCAATGGAATCACCTCAAATAAAGCTAAAAAAGTTGTAAACCCTAGGTAAACTTTATCCACAAAATTAACCCTCAAATTGGCATCTAAACACAAAAATAATCCAATGGATTGCTAGGTTTTACCTTCTAGAACAACTCCTGAAAAAAAAACGAGATCAAAACCTTCCCTCTTGTTTTCTAATTTTTCCCGGCCGCCGTACGGACATGAACCTCGAGTTCAGCCCGATACTGTTCGGGCGAGGAAGAACTGCGAATATATACTGTGCCGACTCGGTGGCGGGCAAAATGATGTCACCACTGTCCGCCACCTTTGCTTCACAAGAAGTGGCGGACGCACGTGACGTCATCCCGGGTGGCGGACGAAGCTGACATCACCATCCGCCACTCTTGCCACGGGGAGAGGTGGCGGTCGCCCGTGACGTCACTTCTACCGCCACCGAACTGGCACCTGGATGATTGCATCACTCCGTCCGCCACCTGTAGGTGCTAAAGTACCCGAGCCATGGCCTGCAGTGACGCTGGGCCGTGCGTCCGCCACTAAACTTTTATGGCCTGCGTCACTGCAGGCCCTTATTGTACTAGTGATGGGTCATGCTCACCGATGCTTTCGCGTGCGCAACAAGGAGCCGATGTTGAGCAGTGTGGATAGCCAAAGGTGATGCCAACAAGAGGTGTGGATTTGGGTAAGGGCGTCGTCCTTGACAGGGAGGAGGGAGATGATGCCACAGAGAGGATGGTGCCCGGGAGATTTTTGATCCGTTCGATGCCTTTTTTGCCTTCTACGGCTCCAGACTGCTGTTCTTTGCCATGTAACACTCCCGCCTCATTTGTAGGCCTTAGACCGGCAGCTAGCGCTGGCGGCACGCAGATGATGCATCTCATGAGGTAACCGGATCAAGAGTTCCGATCCCCTGCTTCTTGCTTTTCATGTGTGTCTATTCTCCTCTTCTTCGCATGGGAATTCACTGTCACCACCTCCATGTCCGATGGTCACAATTCCTATGATGGGATGATTAGGATTAGTTGGACAAACGCATATGCATCGTGCAATGTTTGTCATATAGTTTCCTTAGATCAAGTGGGACCCTATACAACACCTAGGTGTCGTAATATCGGGACCTCCTATCTAGCACCTGATAGTGGTTGGGGCACCCGACCCAGAAAGGCCCAGTATATAGGAAGCAGACCATGGGAGCACGGCCTAGTTTCCATTCTTCCTCCTCTCTTGCCATGGCAGCAGCTTCTCCGATCAACAGAAACCAGACTTGTTTCAGCGAAACCAGTTGTTCTGTCAGCAAATGGAATTGTTCCAATCACCGAATGAAATTTTTCTAATTAAGCACAAGCACCCAACAGATTTTTTCCCAACACTACAAGGAGTGTGTGTGTGTGTGTGTGTGGACTTGTTCTTAACAAAGTCATCCTCCATTAGATCATGACATGGCTCTACCACATACAGTTGTTTCCAGCATATACTATAGAGAACAGAGAGGTGCAAGGCTCTGAATGAAATGATCATGCTAACCATTGCTTTCGAGCACCAAATGAAATTGTTCTAAGCACCAAACGGTTTTTTTTCTAACACTACAAGGTGTGTGTGTGTGTGTGTGTGTGTGTGTGTGTGTGTGTGTGTGGACATGTTCTTAACAAAGTCATCCTCCATCAGATCATGACATGGCTCTACCACATACAGCTGTTTCCAGCATATACTATGACCACTAGACAACAGAGAGGTGCACAGCTACGAATGAAATGATCATGCTAATCGGTGCTTTCTCTTGCGCAGCAAGGATCCGAGATATCAGGCTGGATAACCTATCCTCGTAGACACCCACATCATAGGCACCGAGGTTGAGTGGCGTGTATAGCCAAAGGTGGCACCAATGGGAGGCGAGGATTTGGGTATTGGCACTGTCTTTGGTGGGGAGGGAGATGATCTCACTGAGGATGGCGTCCGGGAGATTGCTGATCTGTTCGATGCCTTCTTCACTTTCTATGGCGCTAGGAGGCCGTTCTTTGCCATGTAGTGCTCCGCCTCACTTGTAGGTCTCAGACTGGCAACTAGCGACGGATGATGCGTCTTGCGTGGTAACCAGATCAAGAGTTTCCCTACTTCTTGCATCTCATGTACCCTAGTTTCTATTGCCTTAGTGTGTGTGTGTGTGTGTGTGTGTGTGTGTGTGTGTGTGTGTGTGTGTGTGTGTGTGTGATTAGCGCTTGTTTCAGGTCCTTATTTCTCTCTTTCTTCCAAACCTGCACATGTATGGAATTGTTCTCAACAAATTCATCTTCTTCGGCCATCAGATCCTGACATGTCTCTACTCATGACAAGCCTGCACATGCATGAAAATTGCTCCTACTTGTGCAAGGTGCAGTATAATTGAAAATGGCGAGCATCTTTACTTTCGTTGACCCTTCTCTAGAATAACTTGGTTTGCCTCCCCTTTAGGCATAGAAACAGATAACCTTCAAGGTTCATGTGCTCAAATTCTCAACTTTATTTTCAATCACTTGAATTCTCCAGAAGATATTGACCTTGCTTGTTATATCCTTTGGCATATTTGGAAAGCAAGGAATGTCTACGTTTTCAAAACAAATTTTTTGCTCTGTTCACTCTGTGATTTTTCAGGCTAAAACAGTCCAAAAGGCTCAATATGAGGCCTATAATATGGATCAATTTGTACAGGATATATGAGCCAGCTTGTAAATACTTTTGCCTCACTGCATGTAGACAATAATCCTATAGAGGGCTCTTGCTATTGTTACACAGATGCCTCTTATTCTCAAAACCAGGGTGGTCTAGCCGTTTAGGCATTTATATTGCAAATAAAAGTGACCAGATCCCCTGGTTTTTACAAATTGAAGCTAAATTTTCTGGAAAGCATCTTTCAAGCTTCTGGAATTTGCTTTCCATATGTAACGAGCAATGATTATATTGCATACTTTTGTTAGGAATGTAATAATAGGAGAATGAGTATTAGGAAGTAATTAAGTAAACTCCAAGTTCATAGTATAAATGGGCCAAGTGTCCCAAGCACTTGGAATGATGTGGGGGTTACTGAGGTGAGGGCTAACAAATTAGATCTAAGTACCAATAACAAAAATCTTAAATTACATTGCATATATTCCAAGGGGGCAAGGGGTGCCACTATTTAACTCATGAACTATACGTAAATAAGATTAAGAGTACATAATAGTAAGAAAAGTTGAAGTTAGTTCTTTTCACTGGTATTCTGTTCCCTCCGCCGGCCTAGAACGAAGACGCGTCTGTGAAGAGAAGAGCTGGCGCTGCTGATGCATGTCTGGACACTCTCACTTGCAGCGCACAGGCTCTGTTTGCCTAGCACATGACACCGTCATTCCTGTTTGGGTTGGGGACTGGATCACTGGATCACTGCCGTTGTGCGCCGCGGCGCTTGCTTGCTCTTTGGAGCTTGGAGGCATGCATGTCTCTGCAGTCTGCACCGCTTCGCTTCGTCGTCAAAGCTAAGCACGCTTGGCCTGTCGCCACGATTAGGCTGCCTTGCCATGCATGATTTCAAATGGCACGGTCGCATTAGTGTTCACGAGTACTCCTGCCCAGCTGGCTCCACGTTCAACTTGCGGCCCGAAGGGCTGGAGTACGTCTCTTCCGGAGCGTTGCAGCGCGCCCTCGATGCGATTGTTCCTATATGTGTGTGTGTGTGTGTGTGTGTGTGTGTGTATGTGTGTGTGTGTGTGTGTGTGTGTGTGTGTGTGTGTGTGTGTGTGTGTGTGTGTTTTGCGAAAGTGAACATTGCACATTTATGCAAACCTATATTTTTCAAGAAAAGTAACTTGCCACTTGTGCTATGCGCACACATTTTACATATTCGTGCACGAGACACACTATGCACTGATGCCGGAGAAGAGATCAGAGTCACTTAATGTGTGTGCTGACTTCAAAGAAAAACATACATGTAAGTAGATGCAGGTAGCAAATGGGAAGACTCACAGAGTGCTTATCTGTAGCATACATATGATCATTGTAAAAAAAATCAGGAATGCAACTATATATAATCGTTCAAGCTTCTTGAATTTGGTTCAGAGCGCGGACATTTGGCGGCGATCACTCCAGGAGGCTGCTTCGCTGCGGCGACATCAACGGGTAGGCGCACCAGCTTACCCATCTCCTCGACGAACCTGTCCATGGCAGGACCGGGCAGGCACATCGGCACGACGACGCCGTCTTCTCCTTTTGGTTCGTCGCCCGCCCTAGGAAGGTAGTCATGACGTACCCCTTCGCCACAGGCGCGTACACCGGCCGAGACCCCAGCCGTAGTCGAGATCGGTGAACCCGACCTTACTAAAGTCGGCGACCATGAACCCGTGCCGCCCCAGCGCGATTCCCGGCCTTCCGCGTAACACCATAAGGTCCGCCACTGACTTGCGCATACTCCGCGTTTACCTGTTCCTTGGCCTTCCGCACCAGCTCCACGGCGTAGCCCACGGGCCTCGCGCGGAGCTCGCCGGCCGTGGAGATGGCAACGGGGCAAACGATCGTGTTGCGTAGTAACCCTCCGGGACGCGGAGCTGCCCCAGTCTTGCCAACCCGGGAGCTGGCCGGAAACGTGAACCGCATCTCCTCTTCGTCGCGTTGGGGGGCTACCGCCATGGCACGACACTTCCACAGGCTCCCCGCGATGATCTCGAAGGTTGGAGGGAGGATTTCCGGAGGTGAGGCGGGAGTTGGGTGCGGATCGCCGAGACCTCCTGCGGACCGAAGAAGAAGGAGCGCTGCAGTGCCTCCACCTCCACGTCGTCTTCAAGCAGGACACGCACGGTGACGCCCTCGTCGTACTCGCGGTGCGCGAAGGATGAGCTCGGTCGCGGTGGGTTGCGCGCCTCGAGAATTTCGCGCCCCCACTCTGGCTGCACCGTCAGCGCCGCCGCGCCACGAGCCAGCTCCGCCACGGCTCTGAGGAACCGCACCAGCCCGGGTGCGTCCGCCATCGTGTGGTTCAGGCTCACGGCCAGGACGAAGCCCCCGCACGTCAGCCGCGTAACCTTCACGTTCATGCATGGCAAGTAGTAAAAGTCACCAAACGACTTATTTGATGCCTACTACTTGGTGTTGTTGATCGATTGAAGGGACAAAAAATTTTTAAGATGACCATGTATACCTGGACAAGGAGTAGAGGGGAGTCAAGTATGGCGGACGAGCCGGGGACATCAAAGAGGAGCTCCTCGAAGCACGGGAAGGGCGGGTGCAACGCGTCGCCGAATTGCTCGAGGCCGACGTCGGCGTCGGCCTCGATGAACAAGATGCCCTTCCCGTTGCAGTCGACGGCGAGCTTGCGCTTCTCGAGCTCCCTGAGCCGTCCGGCGAACGGGTAGTAGTGCACCAGCGCCCTGGCGATGGCGTCTCGGATGACCTGCACGGGGTCCCGGCCGTCCGTAGACGCGTCTCGCCGGTAGAACATGAACGGCACCTGTAACCATAGTCCCTCCTGGTCGTCTATGTCGGAGAGTCGTTTCAGCTTGCGCGGTGTCGGCGCCGCCGGCGCCACCAGCACTGCCGGCTTCCTGCGCACCGTGAACTTCAACGCGGCCGGCGTCAGGGCGGCCATGCGTGTCTCGTATGATCCTATAATAATCTGCTGCTACGTCTAGTGTACAGATCGATGCCCTTCAGCTGGTGCATAGCATATTTATAACTCGGGCTAAAATTGAGCTATTATTGGTTTTACCAAACGAAACTCGCGATACTCATCTTCCTCCCTGATAAATGATAATCACGACTAAAATTGGCAAGTATTTCAATTAACATGTGCTTTGCTGATCTGTTATATAGAATTTCTCGAAGAAACGTAAGGGATGGACACATGTGACCTGATGAGAACATCCATTTCTCCAACTATCGGTAAATATCCACTCACATGTAACACTGTAGTTCATATTCAGGTCCGTATTTTATCACGCTGCAACAAAACATCAAAATCACTAGCTACTGACCGATGTTGTTTACTCTTGATTAAACATGCAAATTAAGAAATAGTAACTTATAGACGGTCATAGCACACATAAATGATACGAAATGGATGGGTTCATTGATAAATTTATCGTGCAATTGTCGATACAAATACAAACATGAATAGCTCGGATATCGAATGCCAAAACCCCGTATCATATCCACTTGCCGGTTCAGAGAGCAGACTTTTTGGTGGGGAACACGCCGGGCTGCTGAGCTGCTGCGGCATCCATGGGCAGCCGCACCAGCTTACCCATCTCCTCGACAAACTTGTCCATGGCAGGCTCGGGCAGGCACATTAGCACAACGACGCCGTCCTCACCCTTTGCATTTGTCATTGGTCCTAGGAAGCTACCCACAGAGTTCCCCATTGCCACCGGAGCATAAACCGGTCGACCCCCAGCCATAGTCAAGGTCAATGAACCCTAGCCGGTCCTGGGGGAGG